>OZ024745.1:56738799-56831299 GCA_964016885.1 Eledone cirrhosa
CTTACATTAATTACACAAGCTTGAAAATTACGAAAACAAGAATGATAGAATTTCATATTTCCTGTTTACTCAAAATATGTTAACATGAATTCCCGCTTGAAACAAAGTGCTAGAATGGTTATCATGTAGGTATTTTCTTTTCTAACTATACACTTAGGATGTATCAAACCCAGGTTTTCTTAAAAGGTATTAAATCGCCAATATGGGTGGGTCATAAATAATTTAAAGATTGTATAAATTCGAAATGACGAATGTTTTACACTTATGCTGCATATCTTAAGAGACTGTAACGCCATGCTGGAGTATATTTATTATTGCAAAGAAAGCAAACATTTGAACAAATGCAGCTGAACATTACTGCTTTAGAATGATCCTGAAATTTAATATTTTATCTTCAAAAAAGAATTAAAAACACGTATCCATTTTCTTATAGTTTCTGCTGTTGCTTAAATAAGGCTAGTCCTGAACGAACATTCATGGTAAAAATCGGATTTCCAGTTATGTCAACAAATTATAACACAGTAAAGAAGTCGGAAATATTTTACTGAATATGGTTTCAAAAATTGCTCATCAAATTTGATAATAGATGATGTCAATAGAGGAAATATTGAATTATCAGTGCAACACGCTTAGGATATTTAGTCACATTTTGGATAATATAATAAAGAATAAGCAAAATCTGGAAACAACAACGAAATAATTTGATATTATAAGCTAGATAAATTGATTATCAATATTTCTATCAATATTTTATATTCAGAATGTTCACCACAGTGATATTATTTTCAATTGTTCAATATTTTCAAAATCAATAATCTAGTAATCTATAACATTTTTCCTAAATATGTTTTCACAAATTTTAATTGATGGCTGGCTTAAAATAACATAGATAAGTAGTATACTCACATAGCTCTTTTTCTGTGGATCTGAAAAAACAAAAGAATTATTATTATTATTATTATTATTAGAGTATAATTAATTTTCACATCATGAACTTTGAAAGGTGTAGGGACTAGTCAATCGATCTATATATATAAGACAGGTCCATCGTCTACCCCTTACACCTTTCAAGGTTCATGATGTGAAACTTAATTATACTCTCATTTCTGGGAGCCATTCAAATGACAATCATGATGAAGGTTGTGGTGGTGGGTGTGGGTGTGTTGGTGATGTTGATAATTACGATAATAATAATAATTGTTTCTACGTTAGGCACAAGGCCAGCAATTACCCAGTGTATTACTGGTACTTTATTTTATCGACCCCGTAAGGATGAAAGGCAAAATCAACCTCGGCGGGATTTGAACTCAGATCGTAAAGGGACGTAACTATGCTGGAAAGCATGGCGTCCGACCCTCTACCGATACTGCCAATCCACCGCCTTTATCCACGATAATAATAATAATGATGATGATTTCTACTATAGGCACAATCGCTGGATTGTGCCTATAGTAGAAAACATTGTTATTATTATCGTAATTGTCATCATCACCCCCACCCCCACACCCGACCCCACATGCTTCATCATGATTTTAATTTGAGGGAACGGACATGTTTTCGAATGGCTCCCAGAAATTAGAGTATGATTAAGTTTCACATCATGAATTTGAAAGATGTAAGGGGTAGTCGATCGACCTGTCTTATGTATTTAATGTTTTGGACGAGGAATCTTCTTGTGCTTACATCGTATTTGAAATAGCTATTTACTTTAGAACTATTATTGATATCATAAATACTACGCGTGGTTAGAATGCCTCAGGACGGAACTGCTGGACAGAATGTTACGGGCAAAACCCCGCAAGATTTTTGAGATGCGTAAGGGCAGTTAACAAAGTTTATATATTCCTTTAAAGTACTTTATCTGAATTTTGAAATTCAACGAGGAGCGTACTAGCGACAAAAAAGCATCACTATGAATACTAACAGCATTTAAATTGCAAAAATTGATTGTTGTGAGAGCATTCGCGAAGAGTTTACATTCACCATATAAATCCCAAAGACGTTGACTAGTATCTCACGGCTACAAATGTGATGCGTACTGCATGACCTCTAATCATTCAGTTACCTTCAGCTCAGTAATGGGCTCAAATCGTAGAATTGTCGACAACCATACAAATGGAATGTAAAGAATTAGCAGCTGTAACAACAGAAGGATATCAGTGGCAACAGCTGCTCAATGTTGCAAGAATTATCAACTAAAACAAGAGAACATATTGTTTTTTTAATGCAAAACAAAGAAATAACTAGGTTACCGGAGACAGTATAGCATATAGCTGCCTTCAATAAACTTCCATCAAGAGCAACTGCACCTAACGAAGTCAAGGAAAACTGTGTATAGCTCCATTGACTGACGCTTTTAGTTTTTGAATTACATTCTAAAGTCTCAATATCGATTGCAAATAGTCACGAATGCTACTTCATTTTTTCATCTGAAGGTGCACTTCACATCCTTCATATGTCCATTACACAACTATTAATTAATCGATGATTGATTTTTATTTTAGAAAGAAGTACATCTTTTTTTCCGACACTGGCGCTAATTTATATCAGAATGGTGACATCAAATCCTGTAGACATATACTTTTTTAAGAGTTATACGCACACGCATACTGACATATAAGTGCACACGAATACACACACCCAAGCACGCACATAAAACACACTCATGTGTTTGGGGGTACAGACAGTACCCCCAAACACACATATATATATATATATATATATATGTGTGTGTGTGTGTGTGTGGGTGTGGGTGTGGGTGTGTGTGTGTGTGTGTGTGTGTGTGTGTGCATGTGTGTACGTGTGTGTGTGCGCGTGCTTGGGTGTGTGTATTTGTATGTCAGTATGTGGGTGCGTATAACTCTTTAAAAAGCATATGTACATAAATATATATATATATATATATATATATATATCTACATATGCTTTTTAAAGAGTTATATATATATGGGGGGCGGGGGTTGTGTATGCAATTATATACATCTGAAAACATAATATAGTAACCGTTAGTTTTCAATTATTTCCTGTCATTATTTCTTCTCAAATTAAGCTTTCTCATAGACATTGACAGATTATCGCGACGGAACAATTATAAGAATGATAATAGTTTATTAAAAAATAATCTTGATTGAAAAGTTACGATCACTTTGATTAGCATACTTCAGATATGTTAGCAGGAAATAAAGCTTTGCCACCAGACCCACATTTATTTTATTTGTTTTTAAGCTGGAAGTGTTTCTGATCGTCGAAACACTTGCTCTGTCTTGATAATTTAGATTTGTTCCGAAATGAAAAACAACCACAAATCCATATACCTATTATTTGTAGCCTGGATGTATTTTAATTCTGGGTAGATTATATATACATATTTAGTTTTGTGTGCACTATTTATATTAAAGGATGTATATGAAGTTGAAAAGGGAAATTATTTTGGTCTAGAGCACATAGAAATCTTTCTGCGTACGACTAGGTTAGAGTATTATATCGTAGGTAGAGTAGATCCTGCGCAATGTGTAACTGGATATATCATTTTAAAAAAAGAAATATGAATATCTCACTTCTGACTGTATAACATAGGAACGGCCACGATAAAGGATTTATATTGATGAAATTTGATAATAGATTTAACTTCCATATTGTACAAGCTTTTAGGCCTCCGTTCAAAGTTTTACTGTTTTAACCTCATTTATAATATCTGCTAATTATAACACGCCATATAAAGATACCCTCTAAAACGTTTTGATGTATTTACTTGTCTCCTCTTATCGCATTTGATTGGAAAGGTTTTTATGCGAATTACTTTGTATGGGAGGAAATAACAAGGTATTTGCTTTTATTGGTTATGAAATAGTTCCAACAAGTTCATGACGATGGCCCATATATCATTACATATATCTTTTTCCATAACTCGTCTCCAATTATTCTAAGTATTATCTGACATAGGGGATATTTTCTTATTTCTATAATTCTTATTTGCGAAACAATGTCAAAGTGTACACATATCTTATTTTTTATACGTTGTTTTACTTATTGTTGTTTACACTCTTTTAGGTATAACAGCAATTATCAGCCCTATAACGAAGAAACGTACTTCAGCAATGTGGGAATATGGTGGCTGAAAAATAAAATCACCTACTTAAATAAGAAAACATACTCAAGTCCAAACATCTGCTGAAAAATCAAATTATCATTGCGTATGTTTTTGGCACTTATATTTTATTGACGTGTAATAGGATTAAATTACTATCGGGTTTATTGCAATCTATTTGTATAAGTTTCCCTCACTAAAGTTATGCGGATATGACATTCTTATGTGGGCAGCCAATTAGTAATTTTAGTGGAGGACATTTTTCCTCCATTAACCAACGCATTAAATCCTACTTTTATCATTTATGATGTGTTAATATACTAAAATAATCAAAATTTATATTTTATTATTTTGCCACACGTTGATTTTATGAATAGTTCTTTATAATAAGCTAGTTACTACAAAATCATCAATAAATAGTGATGAATACCCTTTCATTGACTGATCATTATCATGAAAAGGTGTGCCCTTTATTTAGGTGCAGAAAGTAGGGTAATGTTCATTATTTCCTAATATGCAATCATCGAATATAAATCTACAGTAGCTATATCGGATAACAAATCAATTGAAATTGATCGGGACACTTTTCTATTTATGGAATTTGTTTTAATTTATCAAATTTTATTCTTTTGAAAGAACTTTTACAATTAAAGTAGATTTTGGACATCAAAGTTACAAAAGGAATTCACATAAAACTACTTTTGTTTCGTGGGTGGTGCTGTCGTTGTTAAATATTATAAAATCTTACATAAGAAATAGCTTTGCTCTCCACAGGTATTTTCTCTACACTGGTGCATAAACACATATTCTACATTCATTCATTGACATTAGGTAAATAAATTCGAAAACAACATTCGCATTTATCGCTTGCAAGTTCTGAAGACCGGTTTCGACGTACAGACAACCTGAAAAAATTGAGCCTCATATAGATGCTTTTTTCCTTCAATTCTTTAGTTTTTATCATAAATTCATGCTTGTTAGCATATATTAACATTGATCTTTATTTACCGACTACAGGTATGGCGATTTTTTCTATTTTTGAATAAGGGTTAAGAATAGTGAATAATGAATGAAAGCATAAACTGATTTTACTTGAATTTTATCTTCCTTGTGTTGTATATACTGGGTTGTGTGCTTAGTTAAATGTATAAAATTTACGTGAATGATGAGTGCGACAATTTCTTCAAACAAAATTATAATCCTTTGCAAAACTTTAATATTGTTTATATTCTTTTACAATTCTGCGTCAAGTAATCACGAATATCAGTGTTTCACACTTCATAATAATAGTGGTTTCTTATATTGGCACAAGGCCAGCAATTTAGGGGGAGGGGAAAGTCGATTAAATCGACACCAGTGCGTGACTAGTATTTTATTTTATCGCACGTAGGGATGAAAAGCAAAGTTAACCTCGGCGGGATTTGAACTCAGATGCCGTAACTCTATGCTGCAAATCATGGTGTCCGAACCTCTACCGATACTGCCAATCCACCGCCCTTATATTTCATAATAATAATATCAATGGTTTTAGATTTAGGCACAAGGCCAGCAATTTTCTTTGGTGGGGAAAGTCGATCAAATCAACCCCAGTGCATAGCTGGTACTTGCTGAGGCCATGCCCCACTGGATGGCATCCCATATGCTTTGGGTAGATTTAACATCTGCAGACGGAAGAGGAGAGATGTCTACAAAAGGGAATCTGAGCCGTCTACAGAAGGCGGCTCGTGTTTCTCGATCACAGTGGGTCCATTGTGTTGTGGAAAAACCTGTTGATGAGGACACGGCAATAGGTTACCGACGAAATAAACGCCAGTAAAGCCAGCGAGACTGCAGACTGGAGACCAAGGCCATCGTTTCAAACGGGTAAGGTAACCTCATGCCATCCATTAAATAGGGTAATAACCCATAGGGACGGAAAAAGTATGTTGACAGTAGCCGCGACAAGGAATCGAACTTCACGTATCTTAAATAACTGCTAATTTACCCCTGATGCCATCTTACCGTCTAAATTAAGAGGCTGATATAGATATAGTTGCAGAAGAGTGTTGTTTACCTTAGTTGTTAATTTGTAACTTCCTGATGATAAGCAGGTCCTAGCGAAACAAAGCACTACACGCCAGTAGCTTATCCTACGTAGCTGATAATGAGTGACAGAGTATTCATTTATATATATAAATGAATACTCTGTCACTCATTATCAGCTACGTAAGATAAGCTACTGAGGACCTGCTTATCATCAGGAAGTTACAAAGTAACAACTAAGGTAAACAACACTCTTCTGCAACTACATCTATATCAGCCTCTTAATTTAGACGGTAAGATGACATCAGGGGTAAATTAGCAGGTATTCAAGATACGTGAAGTTCGATTCCCTGTCGCGGCTGCTGTCAACATACTTTTCCGTCTCTCTCTCTCTCTCTCTCTCTCTCGCTCTCTCTCTGTCTCTCTCTCTCTCTCTCTCTCTCTCTCTCTCTCTCTCTCTCTCTCTCTATATATATATATATATATATATATATATATATATATATATATAAAATAAAGTTAAATAAAAGTCAAATGATTAAAATTTAGCTTCATTTATTACTGCTATATATATTTCAGTGACAGCCATCTTTGGCTGTGACCTCTTAAGGCAGTTTGAATTAGTATGGTATAGACAAGTACATATGTTGTTTAGGTGTATGATATTGTCAATACTCTGATA
The DNA here is from genome assembly GCA_964016885.1 of Eledone cirrhosa. Lineage (NCBI taxonomy): Eukaryota > Metazoa > Mollusca > Cephalopoda > Octopoda > Eledonidae > Eledone > Eledone cirrhosa. Next base: position 56,745,591 of record OZ024745.1, read on the forward strand.
TGCCCAGTTCCTTGTTGGGTTGTTAATTCACTGGGGAACTGGAGTCATATGAATTAACAACCCAACAAGGAACTGGGCATATCAGAGTATTGACAATATCATACACCTAAACAACATATGTACTTGTCTATACCATACTAATTCAAACTGCCTTAAGAGGTCACAGCCAAAGATGGCTGTCACTGAAATATATATAGCAGTAATAAATGAAGCTAAATTTTAATCATTTGACTTTTATTTAACTTTATTTTACACTACTCCGGAGTAACCAAACCAACCTGCGCACTTCGTCGAGTGCTCCAGCCTGCATACTGAGGTGTTGGTATACAACCAACATAAACTCAAAATCTATATATATATATATATATATATATATATATATATATATATATATATATATATATATATATATATATATATATATATATACATATATAAATATATATATATATATATATATATATATATATATATATATATATATATATATAAATATATATATATATATATATATATATATATATATATATATATATATATATATATACCTATATTTATTGTATATAAACTGCCAAACAGATCATGCAGTGGTTATGCATTGATGAACATATTAAAAGTTCATTAATGTCCAACACATTATTCTTCCAAATAACGGGTTTCAAAAATCACTACTGTGTATATAGGTAGTAATGTATGTATTTATGTATGTATGTGCGCGCGTGTGTGTGTGTGCGTGTTCCTGTATGAGTGAATTATGTTACTTAGTCTACATAAATAAATCTTTTGTGTTTACGTGCCTGTCTGCGCCGAGTAAATAATACAAAGCTGGTGTATATATAATTGTTGACGCTAATTCTTGTTTTCCTTTACCTACTTCAGTGAAATTTCTTGAAAAACACTTGGAGCTTTTCATTGATTTATACAGTATCTACAAAATCATTTCTAGTGATATTTATTATATATGTGTTTCATAGTGTTAAATGTAGAGAATAACGTTATTATTCTTAACAACTAAAATAAATGTTATTTGATATAAATTTTTTAGTTTACGTGTTGTAGGTATTTCTCAAATGGTTGTTACATTAGATTCAATTTTAGGAAATTATATTAAACCATGTATCAGTTCTTTTATTAAATATAGAAGATAAAGTAAATGAAGTGTAATGAAAATGAAAAGAGATTTACAATGGGTGGATTATTACTTCTAATATGTTCTATATATTATTCAAGAATTACAGAGCTCATGACTATTTCAAAATTTCGAAGATTGTAGAAAGATGTTCTGAAAGTAGAGAAATGTTCCACAACCTTGCAACAGATTGAACTCTAACAAACTCACGTTGTTGAGTCGGTTTTAATTTTGTATATTTATATATATTAAGGAACGATCAACTTTCGTCAAATCGGACCGAGGGAACAATGTTTCCGTTGGTCTTTCCAATTGCTAATACTATCTATTGGTCGCAACTCCAGGTAGAAGGAGCAACGTCAAATAAAGTGTCTTGCTCAAGGACATAACGCATCACCTGGTCCAGGAATCGAAATCACAACCTTACGATATATATATATATATATATATATATATTTATATATATATATATATATATATATATATATATATATATATATATATATATATATATATATATATCCATATATATATATATCCATATATATATATATATATATATCCATATATATATATATATATTTTTACTTTCGCTTTTCCCTGCTTACATTGACATACACACACACACACACACATATATATATATATATGTGTGTGTGTGTGTATGTGTGTGTGTGGAAGTAAAAAAAATGTATATATATATATACATATATATACAGGGTGGTCCAAAAAGATGTATCCATTTTTGATAAAGTACCATTTTCTATTGAAAGGAAAACTACAATTTTCTGTCATACACCTGTCTTACAGACATGTAAGTTTTGTGTGGTGTAACTTTTTTCGTCGCATACCACCATTTTGCGAGCACAGCTCAATAGTTTATAATGTGCTCGATCCAAGCTCCTCGGCACTGAATCACTGTGGATACTCGCACATTGAAGTTTGTGATGTGATGTGATGTGATTTCCTGTCCTGACTGACCGTGGCCGGCCACGGCCACTACGACCTTCGTTAGTGGTGAAAGCAGCGATCCTTTGCTTAAACTTTAATCTGTTATTTTAATATATATATATATATATATATATAAAGAGAGAGAGAGAGAGCGAAATAAAGAAAGAGAGAGAGAGAGAGAGAGATAATAATAATAATAATTGTTTCTACGTTTGGCACAAGGCCAGCAATTATCCAGTACATTACTGGTACTTTATTTTATCGACCCCGTAAGGATGAAAGGAAAAGTTAACCTCGGCGGGATTTGAACTCAGACCATAAAGGGACGTAACCCTTTACTGCACAGCATGGCGTCAGACCCTCTACCGATACTGCCAAGACGAGTTGTTACATCTTTATTCTATTTATTGAGGTTTGACACGCGTTTCGCGATTGATCAGTTCCACGCTGATATATAAACATATGTATATATAAACATATATATGTAAAAGGTAAACAAAAATATATATATATATATATATATATATATATATATATATATATATATATATATATATATATATATATATATATATATATATATATATATATATATATATATATATATATATATATATATATATATATATATATATATATATATATACATACATATATATATATATATATATATATATATATATATGTGTGTTTGTGTTTCTCTGTGTGTGTGTGAGTGTGTGTATACGAGTATATAAAATGGTCCATAAATATATATTTTCAATGCTACTATTGTTATTTCCAAATCGAGGGCGGTGGATTGGCAGTATCGTAGAGTGTCGGACAAATCCCACCGAGGTTAGCTTTGACTTTCATCCTTACCGGGTCGACTTAATCGATGCTCCCCTCCCGCCAAAATCGTTGGCCTTGTGCCTATAGTAGAAATTATTTTTAATTCCAATTCATTTCCCTTTCATTGTTTCAAGATGTTTTTCATAACAACGAAGCTACTGCATTTTTCACACCGTACTTTTTATGAGATCTTGCTAAGGGTCCATGGTGCATCTATTATTTGTTTTTATTCCTTCTCGGTATTGAAATCAAATTTTTACGAACCTGATCAAAGCTATTTGTATAATCTGGCTATTTTTATGACAATATTTAATTTTCTCAGCCAGGTCTAATTAGATCTTTTTTTTGTCTTTCAAACGCTTGTTTAATCATTACATATTGATCATTAATTTTCTAAAAATATGACATCCAAATATTTTAGTTTTACAAGATTGTAATTTGATACCGAATACAGATATGCCAGACTGATTCTGCGATATACTCGCAGCGGTTCACTAAAATTGGCAGAAGAACGGGTGTATTCCAAGTTCTCTGCGCCGGTGCGTAGGAAATACACCAACAAGAGGGATAGTTTACATAATTGTAAGCCCATAATGTTGTTATCACAGTGTTTAAGAATGTGGCCAAGGTGTTAGCAAAGAAGATGGCGCCTATTGTCGAGACTCTGCTAGAGGAGGCGATACCTTGCGCAAACCCGACTACGTGCATACACAACAACCTCCACCGCATGCGATACATCATAGAGAGGGTGGAGAGGTAAATGCTGCAACAGCACATTTGCTAAATTATGGGTGAACGTTCCATGAATATTTAGATACGTAGTTCCACATCATTCTTTTCACATTAAATCATGAAACATGTACACTCTAGCATCGTGACATTTCTTAAACAATATTCATGCTAGCTAGTATTGACGAAAAGAGATTAAAGAATGTTTGATCATAATTTTGTTTTTAAAAAGTGGGGTTAATTTCCAAAGAAATCGATAAATTTCATCATATTCCGTTTGATAGTAGCACAAACTAATAAAACAGATTTACGCTACATTGCATCAGTGACCGAATTGATACACATCTTCCAAACAGTAATAGCAGATTGATATCTAATATCATATTCGCTGCGCTGTTCATGAGGTATGTGATCGTTTAAAACAGTACCCTAAATAGTTCTCAATATTCACAAGGGGCCAACTGATATATCCAAACTAATTATATTATCAGTTCGGCTGTAAGGACATTATTATTATTGTTATTATTCTTTGAGTCTCAGTCATTGATGTTATTTATCTGGAAAGTTTGTTGAAATGAATATCAATAATTGTTATATTCTTTTTGAAAAAGGGGCGTCAGACCTCTGTCTATACCCAATGAATGAGAGACTTTATAATATTTTGGCCTGTTGACCTAAATATCTGAACTTTCTATATTGTTTGCCTATTTAAAAAAAAGAATGGATGAGAAACGCCGCTAAATGCTAAGTCTTCTGTCTTGGGATAGCGACTTGAAAGTCGAGAGTAGGGACACAATAACATGCACAATTATGGACCAACAAAAAGTAATTACAAATACAACTTACAACAAACAATTTAGCAACACTATCACAAACAACATGAAAAACGACAGTGACAACAACAACAATGAAACAAGTGAAGAAAACAAAGCCAACACCATAATTAAAAACAAAATAAAACAAGATCAACTGCAACAACGAAAACAACAACAACGGCACCAAGAACAATTCCAACTGCAACAGAGACAACAACACCAGAAACAACAACAACGACAACACCGGCAACAACAACGTGACTAGCAACAGAACCAGTAACAGCAACATAGACAACAACAAAAATTCTTTTGCCGAGAAAGAAAAAGAAGTTGACCCAGGTCTGGAAGTTAATTAAACAAGAGCAAACCTAGGCCTAAGTAAAAGTCCCGGCAGAGGTCCTACAAGCGGTGGAGAGCAGAACTGTGGTATTTAAATGCATCGTAGCTGAGACGAAAAAAGCAAACAACACTCCCCAGGCTCGGAGCTGCACTGAGGATGATACAGAATACATAGTGAGGGGCAGACATTACGGCACAATCTCGGTGTTGTTTAAGCCAGAAGCCCTCACTGTTAAACACTCAGTAACCCCTTGCAAAACCAGCAAGGTTATTATGGACATACTTCTCCAAATAAGGTCTGAGGATCATATAGAATTCCACTTATGTTTATGAACTTATGAAACTCATTTGCATACGGTGATTGTAAACGGGCCGTCATCAAATAGTTTAGTTTCAGCGGGCAGATATGTAGTCTTGACAACCACTTATGCGTGAGAAACGGTGGCATCATCGATTACTTCTCCCTTCTTTTGTTGAAGCTAGGTAGGTATGTGACGTTTTTTACTACTTTAGAATATATGTAGCGAAGGGCCTTCAAAGTGATTTTCGCATAAACATACCGTATATTGTTATATGTACAATATGTACATTCATATGTTTATCGCTATTTTGGTGAACCAATGTATATGATTTCGTTAAATATACATAACTCAATATTATGATAGTTAATTTCGTGTATTAATGTTTTTTCGTTATCAAATTTTATTTGTTAGCATTTCTCATGAAAAACTTCGGCAAATATAAAAGTCATATTTCGCAAACATTATTGAAATTTAATGCAAAGGTCATACTCATTCATTCCAATTTGAAAAAAAAAAAGATGAACTAATAGTTTTAAAAAAGTTATGAAGAATATATTTGAATGATAAGCACTGTCGGAAAAAAATAAAAAAACAAAAAATAACAATTAGACTTTCCCGTGGAAAAGGACTGAAATAGCATAATCTCTGCAAAGAAAGGAAACAATGAAAGAAGAATAACACGAAATAAAAATGTAATTTAATAAATTCATCAAAAAAATCATTGGATGTTTTCTAAATAAAGTTTTGGAAAGCACGTTATTGATAATGCTATCAAAAATATATACGTGGTTCGATAAACTTCAAGGAATAAACACACACATACATACACAGACACGCACATAAACACCCACACACAACCTAACACACACACACACGCGCGCATATATACGCAACCAACTATATATATATATATATATATATCATACTTTTAGGAATATTAAGCGCATTGTGGATTTGCAAATATATATATATATAACTGCTTCCATGCAGATTTTTACCTATGAAAAATAATAGAACAAGATTTTAGAAACAGTACTCGAACTCGCACATGCTGTATACCAGCCGACTGTACAACCAAATACAACAAAGCAGATTACAAAATTTCCCGCTATTTTATGCCTCGTCAATCGATGAGAAGATTTAATTATGTTATCCCGTATCTACGGAGAATTGAGCGAATTATATATTGCCTTAGATGTTACATTAAATTTAACTCAACCAACAAAGGTTTGTGGCTATTAAATATATACATATACATATATATATATATATATATATATATATATATATATATATATATATATATATATATATTTATTAAAATAACAGATTAAAGTTTAAGCAAAGAATCGCTGTTTTCACCCTTAATTTTATTATTATAATTTTATTATTATTACTATATATATATATATATATATATATATATATATATATATATATATATATATATATATATATATATATATATATATATATATATATATATAAATTAATAAAAACAATGAAATAAAATCAAAGAACAGATTCCTTATATTCAAAAAATCATCATTTCACGATCCTTTCTGGGATATATATGTGTGTGTTGGTATGCATATCATATTAGAGATCTATGTAAAAAATATTACATAAAAGGAAATTAAATTAATTGATAGGTATACTTAGAGAATTAAAATAACATTAATTCTTATGAATGTGATAAATAAAGAAGTAAATATATATATATATATATATATATATATATATATATATATATATATATATATATAGGAAGACTGAAATAGATAACATTTTATAAAAAGTAGTGTATCTATCTAAACATCCATAATGTTAAACATATTAATTATATTTACTAATCCTAGGTATTAAATGTGATAGATAGGGGATGCGGTTAAAAGAAATAGTGACGTTAAGGATAACTTTAGGTTAAGTGAGCTGCAAGAGGGAAATCAAATTATGAAAATCTTTGTAGTAAATATCTAATTATAGGTTAACTAAATAAAAAAAAAATATAAAAAATTAATTATAATAATTTGTAAAATATAAGAGTGAGATATATATTAATTAAGTTTATAATATTTGAAGGTTTTTCTAATTCTATGATTGCAAGATATAATTAACTCTTGTCGCTTATTTAATAGGATATCATTAGATTTCATGATTTCAAATACTTCTTGGTAGCATAACTTACACTCATATCTGCTATTTTGATAAGGGGAGGCCCTTTTGAGCACGCTCCAGGTCAGATTGTAATCAATATTCTTCTTTCTATAATTATTAATTGCTTCAACCAAGGAGATTGTATTAGCTAATGCGGCATTTTTAAAACTATGTTTGTGGGTATTAAATCCTATGTAGGATTGAGTGGAGTCCTTAGTACTAATTTCACATTTATAGACTATGTTATTAATAAGACAATTTCCCTTTAATGGGCAATTCCTTTTGATTCCACAGTTACAGCCATTCATAAATATTGTATCAGGAGAGTTAATTGTGTTATCTATAGTGGTATTAGTGTTACTATTTTCATTAATGTATGGTTTAGAATGGGTTGTAATTAGATTAGTATGGTTAGATAGGTTGTTGGTGGGTGATAGTTTAGGGGATGTGGAGCTAGTAGAATTCTGTTTGTTTTGGAGATTTTTAGTCAAAATTGGTGTTGAGTTTATTATAGGTGAAGAAGAAGATGGTTTGCTTTGGTTTACTTTAATATTATTATGGTTGGTTTGATGTGTTGGTATATTTATGTTTTTTTTTACACTTATATGTGTTGTAAGCACTTATATTCTGTTGTATATTCTTGGTAGTGGAGTAGGAAAATCTGACAGTAGATCTATTTAAAATTTGATGGTATTTATGGTTTGGTGGGAAGTTCTTCTCTAGGATAGCAAATACTTTTTTATGGATATGGTCTTTAATCTGTAGATTAAATGGAGCATTATACCAAGTAACCCGTCTATTACGGTTTCGACATTGTTTCTTATTATGTATCGGGAGGTTTACTGAGAGAGTTACTATTAGTGATTTTATTATATATAGATTTAGTTAGATTAAATGATGTTTTAGTCTGATTACTAGGAATGTTGTTAGTTACGTTGTTGACATATGTAAGAGTAATAGGGTGAATGGTTTTTTGAAAGTCATTATCTTTTATGTGAGAAGAGGTAGAGAAAATAAGTTTAGGGTTGGTGTCTTTAGGTGTAGTATGAGTGGCATTTAGGTGTGGGTATATATATATATATATATATGGAGGAAGTTATAGTTCACTTGAAGCATTGTGTAATGAGGTATAAACGTTTGATTATGTATAATAAAGCCAAAACAATGCCAAAACAATGCAGGTATGGACATAAAATAAAGAATGCAAATGCAAGAAACCTCGGCAATCTTAGAATTAAGGAAGCACTAATTATAGACAAAACACAACCACCAATCAATAATAGACTAGAACTCAACACCCAATTTATAACTTGATAGACCATCTAGCCCCGTATTTACACCCCCTCCCATACACACGCACGCACACACACACGCACGCACACATACACACATACGCTTACACCTCCACTTATTCTCTCTCTCACACACACATTCACACACAAAGACAAGTTCTAACACGAGAGGACATCTATCCCCCACATTTACGTATAGACATATCTTCTCACACTCACACACACACACATACTTACACATTCACGTATTCTCCCACATACTTAAACAGGCATGTACAAAAAAAACATTTTAAAGGGAGACTACTCTTTATCCACCTAACCTTAACTCTTTGACATTAGAGATAGAACAGATACTCTATACCATTTCCTGTCAGCATGACTTGGCAAGCTATTTAGAACAGTGGTTTAACCGTTTTATTTCCCTTCGAAGAAGATATATTATGTCGAAAATTAAGGACATTTAAATAAATCTAAGGTAAAAGACTAATTGTCAACAATATCTTTTGCATTTGCATTATTTATTCTATGTCCATACCTGCATTGTTTTGGCTTTATTATACTCATACAAACGTTTATATTTATATATATATATATATATATATATATATATATATATATATATATACTCACACATATGTATACATACATTATGCATATATAGGTGTGGGTGTGTATGGGATCGTGTCTGCATCTGTATTTGAATATATATGTACGAAACACCGCAGCCACAACACTGGCATTTTATTATATAATATTATTGCAGGTTGTAGAATTCGAGACAGGCAAATCAAGCGCTGAACTTGCTGGGGGCCATATTGAAACGTATATATAAAATATGTTTATTGAATATGATTTAACTACTTGAAATACTTTGTTGATATACAATAAAGTTTTATGTGTATTAGAAGGTCACAATGATAGCTTTCTATCGCAATATCAAACAATAGTATTACATCGCAATAGAAGTATAAGAAATAAAATGTAGGTCTCTTTCTCATAATTTTTATATTCATATGATTATAAGCGTCAATCACTAATATCGGGTCATAAAGTATGAAATTTGTAGACATTTGTAGAAAAAGAAACACATTTCTACAACTTTCATACTTGATGACCCAATATAAATCCATGAACTGTAATCCATTAACGGTATGTATATATGTTAGTGTGTGTGGATGTGTTTGTGTGTTTGTGTGAGGATATGTGTATGTGAGTAACGTAATATACATATATATATTACATGTATATATATGCTTATGTCATGGAAGCCGCTAGAATGCAAATAGGGTTGCACCTCGTAGAGCAAAAATATCGAGTAATGAAAGAAAGAGGTGAGATTGATCCCTGAAAAGAAAAAGAAAACAAAATCCAGAGATAATGCTATCTTGTATATATTCCTTAATCACAATATATTTTAGACGTAACAGCCAATATTGAGAAACTTCGAAGAAATTTGCAGACATTCCCATGCGTCCGTGTGATTTAAAGAAAAGCTTTCCTTTTTCTTTTTCATTTAGCTTCCCTTAACTTAAGATATTCTCTGAATGTCCCGTTTTTAAACAAGACCTGCCTGTCTGGTTGCATTGCGCGTGTGCATTCTATTACAGTCAGCGGAAAAGATCATGTCCACAGGTTGGCAAGATGACAGCTAAAAATATAGACTAAAAGATAAAAAAAAAACAATAAACATGCTTTATATCTGATAAGTACAACACGATATCACTATTTGAAATGACAATGTAAGCCTATATAAATCCTTTTAAATTATTACTTATTCTGTGCATCACTACATCATTAAAATGATTCTGATCGTATCTAGTTACGATTTTATGGTGCAAAATATATGTAGATGCCTCATGTTTCCGAGAGTTTAACCATCATTCATGTGTATTAGCAATATTTATGAAAACATATCAAGCAAAGTAGATGGCAGTCTCATGTTTTAGATTTCATATATTCAATACTTACTTGAATGAACACTATAACGATATTGCATTTGTCTCATATTGTCTCAAATTGGAGTGGTTAAATACCAAGTGCATGTTGTGTTTGTGGTTAATTAAGTATGGCTGCCATCGACAACCTGGAGTTGTAATAGTTCATTCTATGGATCATATGGGATACCCGTTATTGGCAGTAGATATTCTGTTGTTTTTTCGCGTGGTAGTGGAATGCGGGCGATGAATTTGATGATGATACAGAAAAGGCGGAGAAAGCGAAATATATAGTCCACTCTACATTTTTGCACTTATCTGTATGAGTTATTTCTGTGTGTGTGTGTGTCTCTCTCTCTCCTTCCTTCCCCCCTCTCTCTCTCTCTCTCTCTCTCTCTCTCTATATATATATATATATATATATATATATATATATATATATATATATATATATATATATATATATATATAACGAAAGAAATGTGGTAAGGAACCAGGTGGACCATAACGCACCAAAGTACTCAATACTTAGGGTAGTAGATTGGGTAATATGAACGAGTAGGACTCCGACGGCTGAGCTCAAGCCGTTTCGACGGCTAATACTAGTCCAGAATTAGCCGTCGAAACGGCTTGAGCTCAGCCGTCGGGGTCCTACTCGTTCCTATATATATATATATATATATATGTAGAAGTTCTATTTATATTGTTGGGATACAACAAGTAAATATTTTTATAACTGAATATTATAACAAATTATTGGAGTAAAAATACGATATATTAACAAATGGAAACTATATTTATAAAACCATATTTATTTCATTATACATATTTCAAGAACACCATGTTAAATTATGGTGTGCTTTCATCAGATAAAATATAATATACATCAGTTTTATAAAGAATGCGACCATTTCTGTTGGAAGCTCCCGGATAGTGGGGTTATCAAATTTATTTATTCTATTATGCAAATTATATATCCGACACTAATTTGCAAAATAGAATAAATAAATTTAATAACCCCACTATCCAGGAGCTTCCAACAGAAATGGTCGCATTCTTTAAGTGTATGTCAATATTTATTTATAAAACTGATCTATATTATATTTTATCTGATGAAAGCACACCATAATTTAATTTGGTGTCCTTGAAATATGTATAATGAAACAAATATGGTTTTATAAATATAGTTTCCATTTGTTAATATATCGTATATATATATATATATATATATATATATATATATATATATATATACGTTATGTACGCATTTATGTGTGTATATGTATATATGTATATATAATTATATGTATACACACACACATATATATTTATATGTGTATTTGGTATATACATTCGTATGTGTGCGGGTATATGTGTCACGCCGGTTTACGTACGTGTGCGCGTGTTTGTACGTGTGCATGTATTAGCATGTATGGCGTGTGTTTTCGTGTATGAACGTGCATGTATATAAATGAGTGTATATATTTAATTGTCATTACTATTATGATTTTAATAACCTCTGTCATTTTCGTTCAACTAATTTATTTACATTATTCTTAACTCCGAAGCCGAGAATCATTCGGTTTTCTAAATAGAATATTAGTCTACGACTCCATTTATACCATAAACGTGGTTTTGTCTTTGCGTGTAATTGTTCTCAACGCACCATGTAACGACGTATTATGTTCGCTTTTTTCCGTACATTGCCAGGGAACATCTTCAGGAACCATAGTTATGTCTGCCTGTTTTCCTTCGCTTGCAACTTTTTTCGAAATATTTACTTCTGCGTTCACAGATTGATTTTCTCTAGTTTCAGAAGATCCCGTTAAGGGTGAAAGCAGCGATTCTTTGCTTAAACTTTAATCTATTATTTTAATAAATAAATAAATAAATACATAAATAAATAAATAAATAAATAAATAAATAAAAAAAAAAAAAAAATATATATATATATATATATATATATATATATAGGAGTAAGTAAGACCCCGACGGCTGAGCTCAAGCTGTTTCGACGGCTAATTCACAGAATTAGCCGTCGAAACGGCTTGAGCTCAGCCGTCGGGGTCTTACTTACTCCTATTACCCACTCTACTACCCTAAGTATTGAGTACTTTGGTGCGTTATGGTCCATCTGGTTCCTTACCACTTTTCCCTCGCTATATATATATATATATATTTTTTTTTTTGTTTTTTTTGTTTTTAGAATCCATATTCAATAAACAAACCAGGATTTTTCATTCTGAGGATTGAAAGCAAAACCTTTTGCTTTTAAGAAACCACTGGTAAATGGAATAAATGCCTTATGTTGTTTATTACATAATGAATATATATATATATATATATATTGTGGTAAAAGACCGAGAGATTATTATATCCGTTAGTTAGAGTACTCAGTCCAGAGGACGAGTTCGATATTCACCGTAATCATACATGGGTTGAAAAACCGCTCAGTGAAACACGCGTCCTCGAGTATGTCTTGTTAATTTGTTGTGGAACTAACTTTCTCTCTCTTTATATATATACCTAAATATCTAACTCTCGGTTTTCTGCTTTTAAATTTGTCTGCATGTGTCAAATCAAATCTACGCATTTAAGCATATTCACTTATGTATTTATTTTCAGAGAAGAACAAGTATAACAATGAGAAAGCAGGAATCTCTAAAGCAGCGCTAAGATGAATAGATACATAGGTAGAACAAAATCACCGTAATTTTGTGGATATATTATTCATATTTGATAATGATTAAAGAAAGTGTAGAATTATTGTAACTTTTTAAATTATAATTTAATGAGATAATGAGAATTGTCGCAGCAACAAACGGGAGAATATCAAGAAATTGTTTTATTAACTTTGCCAGTTAATAGAGCGTAAGTTCACAATACTATGGTTGTGATGTCGAATCCCGGAACGGGCAGTGTTGTGTTAACGAGGAAAACATTTTATTTCAAGTAGCTCCAGTTCATTCTCATTCATCTGTAGAAATGATTTGCGTTGTTACTGGTGCCAAGCTGTATCTTAGAAAACATGGGTGGCATGGAGAGGAGTGACTAGCGTGCATGGGCGATGGTTGGTTTTGAAAAACACAACTTGCCCAGACTTGTGCTTCGGAGAGTGGGGTGCAAATCCCTGGTAATTTGTGACCAAAGGGGGATTACGAGATGTATTATATCAATATATAAATCTTGATATGTGTATACAAGCACACATGCACATATACGCACACTAACATATACACGCGCGCCCGCTCGCACTCACACACACAGACACACACACACATGTATATATATATATATATGTATATATTTATATATACTTTCGAACCTGTATATTAATCTTTTTCTCTATCGGCATGTTTCTCATTTTTTCTCTCTTCATTTTCCCGTTAGAATTTTCGGAATGTTTTGGGGACTTAATTCAATAAGTGATTCAATATGTGATGCATATATCAAGCCGGTATTTGCATTTTTCATTACCCAAATTGTCAAAACCTCAGTAACTCATGTGGGATATATTAATGTGTGTACTATACACCATTTCCTGGTGTAGATGGTAAAGGAATCGCATAATATAGAGTACAATTTCTTTCAATTCATATTTTAAGCGACATTTCAAATGAAATAAGATCTTAACGATTGTTTCACAATTTCAGTAATGTCTGTTTGGAATTTGCAATACCAGAAATAATGGGTAATAGTTGTAAACCTACATATTAAATGTACTATAAATACATATACGAGTATACACAAGACAATTATACGTTTACATACAACCAGCCTTTATGTACACGCACATAAACACTGACTCACACATATTCACACGCATTCATATATACATATATACAACATACACACGTGGTTGTGTGTATGTGTGTGTGTAAAGATTTTGTTTTCAATACAGAATATGCATTTAGTTTAGTGCAATATTCTCAATATATTTCTCATACGAATTAACTTAATTTTTTTATAGAATTTAATCATACCTCTTCTGGTAACATGTAGTCATGTAATATCAATAAGTATATGTATATAAACACACGCAAATATATCTATATCTATTTCTCTCGCTCTCTCTCTCTCCATCTCTCTCTCTCTCTCTCTCTCTTTTCCCTCTCTCTCTCTCCCTCTCTCTCTCTGCATATATACATATATACATATGTGTATTTCATTAGAGAAAAAGTAAAAACAAAAACGTCGGCTATGTCTGACCTACACTGTCTGTTAATTCTGGCGGAGGTAATTAAACAAAAAGAAAAGTTAAGAAATAGCTAGAAATACTGCCAATATATTCTTTGTTTCAGCAGAACTAACCTGGGCGGAGCTCATACTTTGCAAAGCTATCCCCCCACCGTATGCTTCGAAAATTGTTCGGAATGCTAATGTATTCATGAAACAATTAGTAATAAATGGCCACTTTATATCATTTACATATATGCTGACTCGGGGTTAACATTCCAAATGACATGTTTCATCTAGTAACATTTGATTTGAGGTTTTTGTGATTTAGTTCATTATTTTGAGCATCGCCGCAGTTGCTCAACCGCAAAGTCTAACAAAGTAATTTCAATTGCATTTAGCACTTCAGTATATTGATATGTTGTTCCAAGTTAATGCCTCTTGCAGATTCGCAAATAAATTATGCATGCGTTAACAAGAATACTTTTACTCTCAAACTTTCCACTATCCTGTAAACACAGTAAATAAACACATTTCATAATTAATGTAATTAAACACATTAATAATTATTCATGATTTATCGATGTTATCAACCAGCATTATTCAAATTTGTTCACTCGTTCTCTACTCTCTCCGTATATAGTCTTTCAATCACACATACTGAAATTCCCTGCAAAGATACGTCTTAAAATATGTAGATAATATTGATGAAATTAATTTCATAATTGAGAAAGAAAATAAATTATAAGCAATTGGCATACTTCGGGAAATCCTCAATTAGTCGGCAGGTGGATAAAATTATTTAATAACATAATAGCTAATTTGATTTATTTGTTAGTATATAGATTATGAGAATAAGTCTATTAGATATCATTGGCGTTTAAATTGAGAAGTTTTATTTTGTGATATATATCGGAGTGTTGATATGATTTTAAATTTTTTCACGGTTGTCAACAATATTCTTTATGGTGATAAGTACATATCTGTGTGTGATATTGTATATGAACCAGATTCTCATGTGTCCTTGTTTAAAGTTCTCCTGTTGTAGTGTTTGAAAATTATGTCTCAAGCAGTTACGCATTTATAGACAGAACGTCATTACGTTAACTAGTGAAAATAGAAATTTACGTTTATACAATTTTAACTAGCAATCTATCAAACTACAACCAACCCAAATCACCAGACTGATACTGAGCATGAAACAATAATATTCAAACAAGACCACCAGATAATATCACCAATCCTCCCGGCAAAGCCCCCAAACTGCAATTTTTTGGGGGTCTTTATACTTATCTATTCATCCAACTACATATCCGCATATGTCAATATATCTTCTCTCCTCTTTATTTTGCCTCCTTCATTCTCGAGAGATGATTGCTGCATCAAGAATTTAGTCACTGCCTGATGTTGCATTTTCTGCTGTGGCTGTGTAGTCTGATGTCTGAGGCAATCTCTATTGCATGAGCGACTGATATAGGTAGACGCTAATTGCTTTACAGAACCTGACTTGAGCATGGCTCTTTTTCTCCTCACCGACTCGACATGATTCCTCCCAGCTTGTTTCGCCCAACGCTGAATGGCACATTTCCAGGTTCCATATGAGTCTGCAAGACTTTACAAGAACTGTACATCAATTCCTCTACTTTTCAATTCTCGTTTGAATACACTTTTAAATTGCAGCCGGGGACGGCCTAGAGACCTACATTCCACTGATAGTTCACCGTACAACATATCTTTAGGAATGCGGATGACATACATTCGGTAAACATGACGGAGTCAATGAAGACAGCGTTGGCTCAGAAGAGCGAAGTCAGTTAACAACCTACATACCGGCCTAATCAAGCACACATACATACCCGTATATATATATAGTTTTTTGTTTGTCTCTGTTTAAATAAACATGCGTGTGTCATCACATTGATTTTTATTTTATATCAGTGCGTTTTAAGAAAACACATATCTTGTATTTCATTGGTCACATTATGATTATATCTAATAATCTTTTGGCGGTGAGGGCATGAATACAGTCGTATACTAAGGTCTGTTTCATTGGTTGAAACTCCCTGCTTTGAAACTTTACGTACTTTTGGTAATGCGACGAATGAATATTAATTGACACTGTATTAAGGCACCATTAACATATTCAGTTAACTTGTGTTGAGAAATAGTGAGGATATGTGTACATTAAAGGGAGGCTGGGGAGGCTGAGAAATTAGGTTAACTGATTGCAGAAAACTAAAGCAGAAAAAATCTGATAAACATTAAATAAGAGATGACAAGAACGAAAAAGAGTGAGAGTTCGCTTCATGCAATAAGGCAAAGATAGAACGATATAGAGATACAAAGAGAGAAGGAAGCCTAATATTTTAATACATTAACTAACATTAGACGTTTCTTTGTTTGATAAAATTGTCTCCGCTATATTGCAAATTACTAGACATTTGTATATTTGGTTTGATATTTCAATGGGATTTCTATATTCTTTTTAATTTTAAGAATAACAGCCATTAACGAGATCAATGATATAAACCCTAATGCAAAAATGTTTACGAATATTTCAGTGTTTTTATTAATATTCAATATTTATATTTCTCCATATAATCAGAAATCTTCAAGAAGCGACGATGAAAATAGATTCAAAAATCACTTGATGCATTTTATTAATGGCTTACACGTTTACAACATAATGTCTTAATAATCAAACTATCAACAGGACTTTAAAAGGAGGAACGGATAGCAGTATATACATCATAATCATGATACTGACAATAGTCTTCATTATTACGGGGAATTGGCAGTATCGGTAGAGGGTTGGACGCCATGTTTTCTAGAATAGTTACGTCCCTTTACGGTCTGAGTTCAAATCGCGTCGAGGTTATCTTTGTCTTTCATCATTATGGGGTCGATAAAATAAAGTACCAGTAATCTACTGGGTAATTTGCTGACCTTTTGCTAAAAGTAGAAACAATTATTACTTTATTAAACATTTCAACTCGTGCTTTTTGCCGACACTGTGTGTGCATGAGAGTTTCAGAGACAGAGAGGAGAGAGGAGGAGATGGAGGGAGAGAGAAAGAGGGAATCAGAGGAAGAGAAACAGAGAGAAGTACCTGACTCGTTATATGTGTTGACCACAATAATGTAAATATAGAATGAAGCGCTCCGAGTCGAAAATATAATGAGAGGATAGCGATATATAATGTACTAGCAGTGGTACCCGGTGTTGCACGAGATAAGGTATTTGCGGGCCGCCAACAGACCTAATCGTGGAAAAACTGCATGCCTGGACAATATGTAAAGAAAATAAACCGAATACTCTGATGGCTGGATAATCTTTATGATTTTCCTGATGAAGCAGGAAAAATGCAGGTTTTCACCTAATGCGGGCCCTAGTAGATCAAGAAAATGAATTTTTATGCCTTGAAATTTTGGGAAAATCGCATAGACGTAACGCCTCCAAAAAGCCCTAAGAAGCTGAAAAAATGAAGTTTTTCAACTAATGTGGGCCCTAGGTCATAAGAAAGTTGGATTTTCTTTGCTTACGGTATGAAGAAGAGACTGACTAATACATAGTTAACATTTCAAGGAAATTGGTGTGACGTAACGCCTCAAAAAACACTTAAAATTCTTAAAAAAACGCAGTTTTTCACCTAGGAGATGAAAAAGTTGAATTTGTTTATGTGCATAACACGCTGAAACATAAGTAATACACATGTAAAGTTCGAAAAAAATCGGTTGGGTACTTCTCGAGTTTTAGGGATTCAAACTCACAGACACACACACACACACACACACAGACAGACATCCTCAGGGAAGTGACATAATGCAGACAGCCAGACATAGAGGCAGATATTATACGGGCGCGACGTTATATGTATGTATCTATCTAAAAATAGAAAGACTAAGAATTATAGAGAGAGATCGCTAAATCGCCTAATGCGGTCCCTAGGTCATTGACAATTTAATTTTCTTTTCTCAGAACACTCCCTGAAATATAAGTATTACATGTGTAAAGTTTGAAAATAGTCTGTTGGGTGCTTCTCTACAATACTAAGCGGTAAAATAGTAACTTTTGTTCTCGTAAAGGCACGTTTTTCTTTACCAGCTTTAACTTTTAGTGTTGTGTGAAATATATAACCTGCAAACCTGATTTTTGAATCGCAGCAGGGTCGACTTTATTTCACTCGCTCCACTAAAAGTTGGATTTTCTTTGCTCACGGTATGTAGAAGAGACTGACTAATTCATAGTTACCGGCTTTCATTGTTAATGTTGTGTGAAATGTATAACCGCTTTAGCTAAGCTTAGTATTGCCACAACCACGGCTGGCAAAGAAGTAAGGGTCTGGTGGTATGTAAGTAAGCAACACTGTGGCTTAAAACGTGAGGAAGAAGTTGTGTGCACTTACCAACTGTTTGGGGATTAAGTGTGAGATTTGTCTTTTAGCAAGTGTGGCGTAATAACCGGAGGCATCAGACAGCTAGACATACAGACAGATATTTGTAAGGACGCGTTCTGGAGGGAGAGGGAATTGTGGGAAGTGACGTAATGCAGACTGTCAGACATACAGACAGATATTATAAGGGCACGACGTTATATGTATGTATCTATCTAAGGGCAGTGGATTGGCAGTATCGGTAGAGGGTCGGACGCCATGCTTTGACGCATAGAGTTATGGTCCTTGCCATTCTGAGTTCAAATGCCGCCGAGGTTTACTTTGCCTTTCATCCTTACGGGGTCGATAAAATAAAGTACCAGTAATGCACTGGGTAATTGCTGGTCTTGTGCCAAAAGTAGAAACAGTTATATGTATGTATCTATCTAAAAAGAGAAAGACTAAGAATTATAGAGCGATATCGCTAAATCGCCTAATGCGGTCTCTAGCGCATTGACAATTTGAAATTCCTTTTGCTCAGAACACTCCCTGAAACATAAGTATTACATGTGTAAAGTTTGAAAACAGTCGGTTGGGTGCTTGTCGAGTTTTACGGATTCAAACTCACACACACACAGACAGACATCCTCAGTTTTTTATATATAGATGATATATTATCATACATTTCGTATCAGCCATAGTATCATTTAGTTACTGTTGTTTCGCTAGACTTCTGTTAATGGATCATTCACAATATATTACCTGATCTCCCCACTGGCGAAACAATTGTACCAACTTGACACGGAAGATGGTGTAATAATTATTCATATATCACAACGGATTTCCGCAGATTGAGCCCCCTCCCCAGCTTAGAATATTCTCTACCAAACTACATTATATTGTAATATGCGCACACAAACTCCCTTCATACAACATACCCATACGCACACACACACACACACACACACACACATATATATATATATATATATATATATATATATATATATATATATATAATACACACATTTATGTGGTATCTATATGAAATCACACCCATATAATTTCATTCCACTTGGCGACATTGTTGCATATTTCAGTATAATCAGATTCTACATATTGCCTAAGTGTATATGGTTCACCACACTGGTTGTGTGTGCAAGATATATACCATTATAATACGTACCATAGCAGTTTATATTCTCACATATAACAATAAAAATATATATTGTATGCTGATAATTTCTCATGAAAAATAGTGAAAAATATATGAAACAGTGGCAATCTAAGTTGAAATATTTTACACAAGATATTTTTTTTCTCTTGTTAAAGTGATTACAGTTACGCGTGCTTTAATGTTTCTTTTTATGTTTACAAGAAATACTGAAAAAAGAACAGAAAAGGTGTATATAAATGTATGTCCATAGGTGTAAATGTGTGTCTATGTATGCGTGAGTGAGAAAAATTGTATGTTTGCGTATGCACACGGATATCAGATGAGAATGTTAGTGTGTTTAAGAGAGGGAGAGAGAGAGAGAGAGAGAGAGAGAGAGAGAGAGAGAGAGAGAGAGAGAGAGAGAGAGAGAGAGAGAGAGAGAGATCTTAATTAAGTGGTTGAAAGAGTTAAAGAAATACACGTTATTCTGAAGTCTGAGGGAACAGGAGCTATTAAATAATCTTTTAGAAATGCTTTCAAACTATGAACCTGACACAGCTATGAGCTCAAATAGCATTTTCAGAATCAGTAGCACATAATGTTGTTTGTCTGTTAAATCAATAGATCAATAGATCAATAATTCCAGGAATAGAACTTTGACATGGTATAACGAACGATGTTCCGTCAATAGTTTCCATCGGAAAGACAGATCCGGATATCTTACATGCCAGCAGCCTACGAGCTTCCTGTTTTCAATGAACTGAAGCTACACGTGAAACTCTCATACACGATTGATTCCAGTGCCATGCGTTTTAAAGGAACGGTAACAAGGCCACTACACTGTTATACAGGTGACATGTTTTGAAAATTTAGGCTGACAGAAAACCAAACAAAATTAGGGAAAACACAGGTAAAACAGAAATACACACACACACACGCGCGAATCCAAACAAAACACACACACACACATAGACATATATATATATATATATATATATATATATATATATGTGTGTGCATGTGTGTGTGTGCGCGCATGTGTGTGTGTGAGAGAGAGAGAGAGAGAGAGAGAGAGAGATGACAGGATTTAAGAAAGAGATAAATCAAATGTACACGTGAAGGAAATATTAGTGCATATATAAATATTTCTAGTCATGGCTATTTCAAAGCATATACAACGAAAATAGAATTCTTACATATTCATGGCGTCGATAAATTCAAGCCAATAGATGAACTCATTTTTTAAACGTAAATATTTTGTAGGATGTTCAAATCATCTAAATGCCTCGGTTAATAGAAAGATTTATTTACTTAGGTATCGATTAGTGTGTTTAAATGTGACATTCACCTTGCGCGTGCATACACGAACATACACGCACAAACATACACGCAGTCACACACACACACACACACACATACACACACACATGCATAAATATAAATATATATATATATATATATATATATATATATATATATATATATATATATATATATATATATATATATATATATGTATATATATATATATTTATATATATTTATATCTATGCATGTGTGTATGGGTGTGTGTGACTGCGTGTATGTTCGTGCGTGTATGTTCATGTATGTTTGTGTGTGTATATATATATATATATATATATATATATATATATATATATATATCTATAGTGAAAGAGTGAAGAATAACATGGTCGGCTGTACAAAAAGGGTTTTATTTATAGTATTAACAATTGTTTCATTGATCAGGTGAGTCTAAAGGCCGCTAATCACTCGAAGTTGCGGCACTCGACCATAAATACAGTGTTCGCCTCTGATCAAATCATCAGTATTCTGATGATTTCTCCCGAACTCGCTACCCAACTATGGAAACCTCTTGTTGAGTCAAACAACGCCGTACGTTAAAACTATCCACAATACAGAGTACACACAAACTCTAACTGGATTACCTAAAACAATAACTTGGTATCCCATATATATATATATATATATATATATATATATATATATATATATATATATATATATATATATATATATATATATATGGGAAATTGTTTGGAAAGAGAGATATATTTTAACTTTAATTATATCTCATAAAATAATACAACTGGTTTTCCACAAAATACATATAGTTACACCCCAAACACTTAAATTGGGTTAATACTAACATATAACCTAATGTTTGTTGAGTGAGATGGTTACCAGTCGGAGTTTAGCTTTAAGCTATCTCTGTTATTGTATTAAATATTTTACTCTTGATTTGGCCAGAGGTATTTATTTCCAGGTACCTTATAAACATGACGTTCCGTATTTATTACTGTTATGAGATATGGAGGTTTTTTGGTTGTCACTTCTCTGTTTTTAGCCTAAGAAAATATATATATGCATGTGTATATAATTACATGCATACATTTATTTTTTTAAGTTAATTGAGTTCTTAACACGTGAATTGATATTAGTTTTGAAATAACTAATTAACCCGCGTGTATTAAATATTTTACTCTTAATTTGGCCAGAGATTTACATTCCCAATCGCCTTTTAAAGCGAAAATTTCCGTATTTACTACGGTTTTGAGATGCGGCACGTTATTTTGGTATCACTTCTGTTTTTAGCCTAAGAAAATATCTATATGCGTGTGTGATTAATACACGCATACATTTATTTTTTAAATTACAATTCAGTTCTTAACACGTTGGATTGATAATGTTTTTGAAAAATCTAATTAACCCACGTGTTTATTATTTTCTTTTCTCGTGAATGGTGGTTGTCTCCCTTTCCCGCTTAGTGACGCTATGAAACTTCCTCAGTCAAAAGACTGCTGGAATTTCAAATTTGGCGGTCAATCGATGCGTGAGGGAGCAGCTTAGCAGACACGATTTTTAACTGCGGTAAGAATTTTTCTTATATCAAAGTTTAATGGGCTTCCACTGAAGATTTATAAGTGCCCACCTAAATATATTCTTACATGAATATATGTTAGGCTTCTACATAAACTGGAAACATTCTCCCAATTTGTAAAAAACTTATAATGAAACAATTGTTTGGAAAGAGAGACATATTTCAACTTTAATTATATCTCATAAAATAATACAACTGGCTTTCCACAAAATGCATATAGTTAGCACCCCAAACACTTAAATTGGGTTAATACTAACATATAACCTAATGTTTGTTGAGTGAGATGGTTACCAGTCGGAGTTTAGCTTTAAGCTATCTCTGTTATTGTATTAAATATATATATATATATATATATATATATATATATATATATATATATATATATATATATATATGTCCAGAAATAGCCGTCGAGGCGGCTTGAGCTCTGCCGTCGGGGTCATACGTTTTCCTATTTCCCACTCTACTACCCTAAGTATTGAGTACTCTGGTGCGAAATATGATTCTCGATAATTTATATTTGTATTAATCTCCAGATTCTAGCCATTGAACAGTTAATTTTCTTGATTTTTTTAGTTGATTCTATTGACTGATGAATAGCTTATGTTAACTTTAACCCTTCTGTTGAGAACTCTATTCGATTCGTGATTTTTGCATTCTTGCAATAATATACGCAACTGAATTCATTCGCCTAAAATAAGGGTTGCCTCCCTTGCCGATCCCCACGTGGGGTCAGTAATAGTCATTCCTTAAATTAGCATTGAAATAAAACCTGTTGAAAAAGTGGCTTCCTTGTTCAATCATCTTACCAGAAGCCTAACATTATTTATGTAAGCGGACAGTACTTGATTTAGGAGTCGCAGAAACCCAAATGCTGGATTTTACCAACCATCCAGGGGCCCGGGTAAATTTTCAATCACATATATTTTTATTTGTTTGACCCGAATTACTTGATCGTTTTTTTGGCTGTGCGGATGATTGTTTAATCATCGTCTCAGTGTGTTTGGCCTTTAACGTATGTTGTAGCTCTGGTTCATCTGAATCAATGAGCACTTGCCACACATCTCAGAGGTTGTTTTTCGTTATTTCATAGGCCGAAATACGATTCTCGATACTTTATATTTATATATATATATATATATTCCCTTTTACTCTTTTACTGTTTCAGCCATCCGGCTGAGGCCATATATATATATATATATATATATATATATATATATAACTGTTTCTACTTTAGGCACAAGGCCAGCAATTACCCAGTGCATTACTGGTACTTTATTTTATCGACCCCGTAAGGATGAAAGGCAAAATCAACCTCGGCGGGATTTGAACTCAGATCGTAAAGGGACGTAACTATGCTGGAAAGCATGGCGTCCGACCCTCTACCGATACTGCCAATCCACCACCTATATATATATATATAACGAATTATATAACTGAATTAGCCGTCGAAACGGCTTGAGCTTAGCCGTCGGGGTCTTACTGGTTCCTATATATATATATATATATATATATATATATATATAAAGATACGTGATAGATTGCCTTCCGGATATAGCCCTCCGGATCGTACCAAGTCCAGTGATGGTCTGGAACCTCCCGGGGAGACCGTTCAGCCTAGGAAAGCCCTACCAAGGACAATGCTCCAGTCAGTAACACTCTCTCGGATTTAAGGAACCACCGGACCATCTCGTTACGAAAAGACCACACCCAATAGGGTGATATATATATATATATATATATATATATATATATATATGTACACATAAGATATAATGTCATGTTACATGAGATATAATGTCACGTTTGCATACAACTGCTCTATTCGTCTGTATATGTCAGATTTATCGGAGACATCCTCAATCATATTCTGTTGAAAAACTAAGCACCAAAACAGAAGTAAATGTAACACACACACACACACACACACACGCACACACACACACACACACACACACACACACACATGTGCATATTTATATGTGTGTAGGTGTGTGTTTGTTAGGCTGCTTAGGTTACTGGTTTAGTTTTCGACAGAATATGATCGATATATGTAAGTACATTTGTTGATATGAAGGATTAGACCCCTTCAACGTGGTTGTACTCCGATGAACGAAAGATGT
Organism: Eledone cirrhosa; assembly: GCA_964016885.1. NCBI lineage: Eukaryota > Metazoa > Mollusca > Cephalopoda > Octopoda > Eledonidae > Eledone > Eledone cirrhosa. The sequence continues at coordinate 56,770,799 of OZ024745.1, forward strand.
GAAAAAATAAAAGAATCAGCAATATAGATATATTATTACAATCATCATCATTCACTTGTTCCTCTCACTTTTAACTAGCTCAGTAGAGCGCCGACACCTGTAGCCTCAACTTATTGCCCAGTCGTCTTAAGATGATATAATATGTCTCAATGGCCTGAATATGAAGCTGTTACAATATCCATCCCACAGGCTTTAACACTGTCTCCGTCTATACAATTTCGCTTGAACTGATTGGATCTGACAGAGTTTCCAATGAAAAATCATATATGCACAGGATGCCACATATTGGTATCGATTTCAATACTTCTAATCGAACTCCATATAACTGTAGACTATGTTTACATATCTCTTGCACTTAATATCTCCTCCTCCCACCTCGCTCTCCCTTACTTTATATATATAAATGTATGAACGTTTGTATCAGCAAGATTGTCCATCCTTCATTCTTCTCTGTATTGAGTAGAATGAAAGATAGAACATCTTGGAGTATTCATATAAACGTACATAAATCAATTAAATAACAAAATATAATTGGATTTTATTCTTTGTATATATATATATATAGGCTCTGTGGTATTGTAATCCTACTGTGATTGGAAACTGATTGGATTAACTCTAAACACTATTTTACCGATCTTACTATGATCTTACTGTGGACTGTAAAATCACGTATATGTTCACTTGTATGAACATATATTTATACATATTTTTATGTTGGGTTTGTTTATAGTAGAAGTGTTTATTTGGATACAACTGGGTGTGTGTCTGTGCGTGTATACCAAAGTGTTTGTCTGTAGCATCATTAATCGTTGGTTAATACCAGTAACCTACCTTTGATAGTTACTAAAACGTTGATCATCTAACTTCCCTATGATATAGTTTTCATGGTTTTTTTTTTTAGTAATACATCTGGGACTGTTGGTCAGTCATATTGAAATGCAGCAGCAGCTTACACCTTGTCCTCTAGGGCTTGATTTATGGATTATTTGCTACAACTGCTTCTGACACATTATTGGTTCTCTTTATATACAATTTCTTTTTGTACAAGTATATTCCATCTTCTTGTATTTTTCCTTACAGTGTTATAATCGGTACCAATGTAAAAACAATTGTATAACAATGAATAAGCTGAGAACGTTATTCTTTTATTTTCTTTGTGTTTATGTCTATCTTTCAGTATATTTTACCATGAGAATACCTCTCATATCTTCCACAAATTGAGCTTTGCAAAAAACTATTTGGCCATCATATACTCCTCAATATAGCATTCTTTATGTAAATAAATTTATATTTTTAAATTTACTATAAATATGTGTGTGTGTGTGTGTGTGTGCGTGTGTGTGTGTGTGTACGTGTGAGTCAGTATGTGCGTGTGTGTGTGTGTGTTTATATATATATATATATATATATATATACAGAGGGTTGTTTTGGGGATGGCTGGTAGGTATGGATTGCTGTTGATATATTATTTGACCACGTTTGAGTTTCTCTCCAGAAAATCATTTAGATTTACTATTGTAATGTATATCTCAGTTTAATTAAGGATTTTCGTATTTACTTAAGTTCATTGAAACAACAGCATATACACAAGCGTAAATACACATACATATATTTATACATTAAAGAAGATTTTTTTCGCTTTGGGAAAAGGAAACATTCAATTTATTAATTTTCAAATAAATTCATAATTTGTTTACACAAGAGATTTTAATGGTATTTTCTATGTTTTTCTTTTAATTTGTGCTGAAAGATATAATTGACAATAAGGAATATTTTATTCATGTATATATCAACAATAAGATTGAGATTCGAAGCTATTAATGGTGAAAGGCGATGACGAGAAGATAGAACACTCACACAGCCCCATACACTTCTAAACGCAAATAACGTCACAGTGAAAGAAGGGGAATAAAAGCGATCGGAGAATGCAAGTTGACCTACGTGAGATGGAACTAGCTTCTCTGTTCTACCTAGGTGTTCAGTCCTCCGAATTTTAATATGACGTCATCCAGTGAAACATAACCTCGGACAGGCTGGTGCACGGGTTTGACGATCAACATTTAGCATGTTTTTGCTGGACCTCTCCACCCCATACTGGCGGTGGCTTAACCCCATACCCTTACTCACGGCATGATCTCGGCTGGACAGTGAGTGTTTGCCAATCCGTCTTTTCCTAAGGCTCGGCGTCATGATGTATTAGCCAAAAATGCCGCTGCGGATCAAATGCGTTTTTTTTCGGCCTCCCCCTTCTGTTATATCATTATAGTGTAAGCGGCCTCCCATACCATACTGCTCTCAACAAGATCGTAACCCATGACCTGGACGCTGCAGGGCAGCTTTCCTAGCTCGAGCCAGTACGCATGGACCAACGTGACAGCAAAATACTTGATGGGATGTCAAGCTTGCAGTTCCTTACTGGTAGGTCCCTCATTTGGCATGATAGATGTCACGATACAGTCGCCGGTGGTAAATCGGTGCATTCATCAACTAGCTCGTCAAGAAGAGGCCAGACGGTATTGGCTCCATGATCATATCCCTATTCCAGCGGGTTGGCTTCCCCTGTGAGTGAGCCTCGCGAGGTGAAGTGGCACTTCCAGAGTGTCTCCCTCGCTATCTTCCGAGGCAACGTCTCTCAATTCTGTCCGGGGAGAACACGATGCAGTCTAACCCTTAAAATATTGTTTTGTCCTTTGTTTATTAAATGAATTATATTTTGTTTTAAATATTGACAGAATGTAAAAAAAGTGATTTGTTGAGAAAAATTAAAATGTTTAAACTAATAGAAACCTTATGACTGACAGTGAAGAAGTACATAACGGCTTCACTGTTCAAATATGTTATTCTACGTAACCGCAACACATGCCAGTGTGTATATGTGATTTAATATAAACGACTCGCCTACACATACATACAGAAAGAGGGAAGGAGAGCGAGAGAGATGAATTTTGAATATTCATATATATGAAATTTGTAAATTGTGTTTGCGTCTAGGTCTGTGTATCTCCGTATGTGTACGTGACTTTATAATTTAGGTGACATTTCTATCAACTGTGCTATCAGGAGAAACTTAATCATTTGAAAGATCTGCCTTGATGATTGCATTACACCACTGGAAACAACATTCTGGGAATTGAGGTAAAGCCTCTTTCCTCCCCTAGATTACAAAATTAATTAGAACGCTGCATGTAATTCACTATGGACATGGACAAGTTTAATCACAGCGCATTCCTTGATGCCTTTACGCAATGAATACCAACGAGATTTAATGCGATTTAAATTAATAATAAATCTCTTGGGTTTTGTCCTAAAAAGTAATACCGTACCTTCAACAGGAAATATGAAATAATCTCAACACGAGATTTTACATTGTTGCAAGTTTATTTTATAAGTAAAACAGATTCTAGGGCAGGCAAAGGTCAACACAATATTTTTGAAGTTTTAAGTCGATTAGAATTCAGTTGAATGCGTGATAATGGACATTTCTCTTTGTTTTAATGATGTCAATCTATACTTTGTTATTAAAATCTTTTCAATGTTCAGCATTCTGTCTACCTACCAAATAGTGTATTTGGAGTTACATTAACAAGCGGCTTCCCGTTTAATAGTTGATTTATCTCCAGTTTCCGTCATATATCTTACAGGCCCAAATATTTCTTGCTACATATTTCTTATATTTCACTTTGCGATTTCAAGATCACGATTCTTACCCTCTACAACATAAAACTTTGTAACCAAGTGTTCCTTCCGTAACTAACCTGCTCTCCTCACTGTAATTTCGAGTCTGCTTTCCTAAATTGTTGAATTTTCATTCTCTAATATATTTCTCTTTCGGTAATTATTTGCAATTACTTATCGATTCCATCCTAATGCAAAGAGGTTTGAGCCAAACGTCAAATGAACACAGCATAAAACATAATGTATGTATGGCTTATCTCTATAATGAATAATAATTTCTTGACACTGAAAAACAACCACAAGTCTGTGAAGCAGAAATTTAACAAACACTGCAGGCCCGAATATCAACAACAGAATAAATTGTAAATAAACAAAAACAGACGCATCTAATTAACACTCATAAATGGTATTGATTGGCCTGGCTTAAATAAGTTTTATATGAAATTAAAAGCTGAAAGTTCGGATAGCATGTCGACACATTAACAATGGGCCCAGTCATGACACCAAGATAGCATTTCGTTAGTCAACACCTGGAAATTGATATCATGACAGAGCAAAGACAACTGTCGTAGAAACTTTCATAGTGAGTTGAGCGAACGGTGACAATGCAATTGAAACCCTAACGTCTTATGTTCCTTACTAGTAACAGACATATTATCAAGGACAATCACTGCAAATTAACTAGCAGAAATGTTTGAAAACATATACGCTGTTAATAATTAAATGGAAAGTAACTTCGATTAAATATTATGTTAACTGAAATTATTTTCTAAAACTTTAATATAGTCATGCGAAAACATTAATTATTTTCAGAATATATTTGGTCGTTATTGTTAACATAGATTATTTCTAAAGAAAAAAACATTATTTATGTCACAAGAATTGATACGACCTATGTCATAAACCACAAAAAACGTAAACCGCCTTCTGCGTAACAGAACTTGTATTTGGGAAAACCTATAAAAACATCAAACAAATGCAATATATTAAACTATAGACGCATTTACTGTTACTTCGAAAATAGGTATAGTAACAGCTTTTTTATGGTTGTCATTTACTATTGAATTTACACGTATGCAAACAGAAACACTGACGTAACTGGACAGTCAGATATATAGGGATGCCTATATATAGAGAGAGTGAGATAGCTGGCCGGGTGGGTAAAAATATAGATAGATATATGTATATGAATATGGGCATGTTTGTATATCTCCCATATATACTCCAGTTATTTACATCCTATGATCACATGAATCGAACATTCTTAAAACGAACCCTTTTCTACAAGTCATTTTTCTCCCTTTCTTTCTTACTTTGTTTGTTTCTTTCATTCTTTCTTTCTTTCTTATTCGTCTTTTTTGATTTCGGTCAATATATAAGCTATTTCATGATGTAAAGATGTAGTTAATAGCATCTTTCAAAATCGGAGTGTTTATAACGGATTAGAAAAGAAGATAATTTTCAAATATTGGCTTTCCTACGTAGCCACATTTCGATTGTTAACAAGGACACCACAAAAGTATAATTCAAAGATATTGGATTACTTTTTTCTCTATAATGTTCCTGCAATCTTATAATTTTCGAAATAGCCATAGTTTCCTTTTTATTGTATGAGTTTCTTCTTTTTACTCGTGTGTACATAGTAATCCGATTAGTGAACGCCGTTCACAGGATAATACGCTTTGGCAATGTTAAATGCAGATGATTCAAATCAGCTTTCCTTAATGGAAATATGTAAAATAGATATTTTCGACGATAGTCCGTTCTGTCTATGTTCATTTAAGTGAATAAAATTCGTTTAATATAAAGGGAAACAAAAGGGGATATTGGTCAGATTGACATCAGATCTTAATTAAAGCTTGCGTTTGGTCCCTAGTGACAGACAACATTTCAACTGTTGTGATTGCCTCTTAAACCTTCTAAAATGAACAAGTTTCAGTCATAGTAGTTTGCACACATATATTAGAATCCTTCTCTCTATATATCTTGTCCTTTCTCTCTCCCCCTCTCCCTCTCTCCACCCTCTCCCTCTCTCCCTCCCTGTCCCCTTCTCTCTCTCTTCTCTCCATCCCTGCCCCCCTCTCTCTATGTATATATATATATATATATATATATATACAGAGAGAGAGAGAGAGGAGGGAGAGTAGATAGAGAATGTCATACCTGGTATCTAGACAGACAGATAGACACGTAGACAGTCAAAGTGAAATATATATATATATATATATAATCATGTTATTCTGGAGCGGTTAAATCCGTTGTGCAACGTCTATTTTCGACAGATGGTTCTCGCGGCTTTTGTCACCATGCCATGAGCAACCACCACCACTGGGACAATGGCCACTGTCTACACTTATTTAATCCAGTATTTCAAGATATCATATTTTAAGTTGGTTTTTAGCCCCTACATTCTCATCTTTTCATTCAATTGTGGTGTCGAAAAGACACTCTTCATCTGTGAGAGTACACTTTCTTTCATTCCTCTAAATTACAACATCTGGTTTGTTGTGTTCTATCTTCATCTCGGTCTGAATTCGGAATTCCCACACGGGCTTCATATTATGGTTCTCTAGCAATCTCATTCCATTTGTCACAGCATGTTCATAGATTTTTATCTACACATGGAAACCTATACTTTTAGAATAACTTCCAGTGTCACATGGTACCATATATTGAATATTTACTAAACAGATAATACACCTTTACTACTACTTGCCAAAAAAAATCATATCAGAACAATTTCATTAAGTAAACCAAGTATTTTATGTAACACTTGAATAACAAGGATAAATTTATATAATGAACCTATGATGCTAATTATATTCCTGTCTTGAACATTCAACATTGAAAGCGTCATCAAATAATAAAGATATAAAGCAATTTAGTTTATTGCAATTTCATCGGACGAATCAGATGAATTTGTTTGATGTTAACTTTTCTTTGAATACAACTGATGGGAATACAAGGCAGAACTTGATTTACGTTTATAATCACATTAGATTCTGATATAATTTAAGAATATTCAACAAATGGGGTTCTATGAAAGTATTTTTTAATGGAATATTCAGAGGAAGTATAACCGCAATGACTTTCCTAAATACCCTGGGAATGTTTTCAGAAACACAGAGAGATTCTCAATAACACCGAGTACAGTTTAATGTTCAGTATTTCGTTTATACTTATAAAGAGCGTTTAAAGAGCGTTATATTCAAGTATCTTCCGTCAAAAGATAAATTATGGATGTGGTTTGCTAGTTCATACATTAAGCTATTTTCAAACCACTCCTCATGACGAAATGAGAATGCTGTAGGCATATACGTAGGTGGGGCACTTAAGAAGATTAATGTTCTTGCACTATTTGTATTTATTTTTTTTTTTGTTTGGAAATCTGATTTAGTTTATATTCACTGATCCAGGAGAGAGGCTGGTTCACACTTTCAAGGAGAGAGGGTCATTACACATATTTCGTTTCTGTTTATATTCATATCGTAGTCTAGAAAACACTAAATTAGTTCATATAAAAATGGAACATGTCCATTACGACTTTCTAACGCCCCCAGCGCACCATATAGTAAAGAAAATTTGGTATGGTAAGACCTTTGGTTACTCATATAATCTATATTAGCATTTGAATGCGATTTAGTAATGATTGGGGTGCCTTATTTTGTTAAAATACACAATAAGGTGTGCTGAAGCCTATTTCATATTACTGAGAAAATTCAATTGAGAGAAATGTTAAAATATTATAATGTTCAATATTATCGACTCATGCGATATAGTTGACGGCATATTTGGTTAACTTTAGCTATGTAATTTTCATAATTTATTAATAACATAACGAAAATGACAAATGGGTACACATATTCTGCCACATATAAACACACATATAGACAAACCATTGTATAATATATAATAATAATAATAATATGATTCTTTGCCTCTCTGAGTGAATATTGGTTGGGTATGTGATCATGTATATGCATGTGTTTGTAGTTATTTATAAAAACTTTGGAGAGGAGGGATGAAGTAAGTTAATTTGGTAAGGAAACTATTTTACAGTCAACGAAACGAAAGTGATAAACATGCATTATAATATTGAACTTTCGACGTCCCCAGACTTACACTAGATTGCTATTCATTGCGAGACATACAAATAGCAGTTTGAAAGCCTGAAACTTATTGTTATAATACACACGTAAAGGTGAAATGTTTAAGGTTACAGTAAAGAACAACTCGATTCATTCACAAACTGAGTACATTCTAAATATAGATTCCAAGTTATTTATTTGATGAACAGGCTTGTAAAGAGCAAACGAAAATAGATAAAACAAAATTATAAAACAAAATCGAACAAAGGTGACCGGAAATAGCAGCACAATTAAATGAATGGCTTTGTAAAATAGCAGTATTAATGAATATACAGTAATGGCGGTGTAATAACAACAACAACAGCGGCAGCAGCAGCAGCAACAACAACTACAAATAGACCAGCAACTATAAAAACGACTACATATACAACAAATATAACAATAGAATATTGATTTTTAGAATACTAATTAATCAAGGCAATATTTATGCATCAGTTGAAATGTTGAATACCAAATACACCAATAGGAAACGAATATAATTAGCCGGTGGATGTTATAACGCAGGGGTAAGTATATCAATTCGGGCAGAAATCAATCGGTGCATCGAACAAAATTCAATTGAATTTCTTTGTTTTACAGAAAAGCCCGGCATATATTGTTAAACTACCATCACCATGGGATAGCCACATATCTCTCCATTTTACTTATCTTTTGTGACACATGGAAAATCATTGTAAGTAACACTTCGTAAAGACTCCAATAATACACACGCACACACACACACACACACTTATATATATATATATATATATATATATATATATGATATATTTTCTTTAGGATGTTTTGGAAGCCTCAACAATGCACATGGGTAATTCTCCGGGTAACAAGATCCGGTGGTGAAGAGAGAGATGTAAGTGAATGTAGAATGAGATGTATAGTGTGTAACAAATAAAAATAATAATCTCTTGGGAGAAATTTAATTGTCCCTATATTTCGGATTCACATCCATCAAGTGGCGGGGTTTTCGGGGGGGGGTTATCTGTCAGATAGGAGCGATACGTGTCCTCCGCTGTTCGTTGTTTTCAAAACAATTAAATCTCACCCAAGGTAACTCTATCTCATGTTATTATTTTTATTTTTTACGCTCTTTCCTACGTTCTTCTACACACTATACATCTCATTCTACATTCACTTACATCTCTCTCTTCACCACCGGATCTCGTTACCCGGAGAATTACACATCTGCATTGTTGAGGCTTCCAAAACATCCTAAAGAAAATATATCTTATTATTTCACAATGCTTCAAGCAAACTTCAATACTCTCTTATATATATATATATAATATCGGAGTCTTTTGTAAGATTTATTTACAATCAATTTACTAGTTTCACAGCTCCATGATTTTTAAAAGATAAGTGAGATGGAGAGATGTGCAGCTATACCGTTGTGAGATTAGTTTAACGTTATATAGCGGGTCCTTCCTGAAAAACACATTTGTTCGATGCATTGATTTCTGCCCGAACTGATATAATTACCCCTGCATTATGTACATCCAGTGGCTATTTATATTCGTTTCCTACTCGTGTATTTGCTATTCTGCATTTCAACTGATGCATAAATATTGACTTGAGTAATATGTACGCACACACACACACAGATATATAAACATATATATATTTAAAATCGATTGTCAACCAAAGAGTTACTTCAAATCATTTTATTAATATCTACACGCGTTTCAAATTCAATATTAGCATATAATTCTAAATCATCGTCAGGTTATAATTTCAATATTTGAATGATGTGAGTCTCAAAGAAGCTCAATAATCATAATCAATACAGTCAATGCCTTGATGATGCTTAAGTATTATATGCTATTATTGAGGTTCAAACGCATGTAGACATTAATAAAATTATTTGAAATACCCCTCTATGGTTGTCAATTGATTTTTAAGAAATTTATAGTTTTTAATCTACCCTAAGTGGTTAATACATCGAGGTTCTTGATAAGAAACCCGTTTGCATGTGTGTGAGCCTGTGTGTGTGTGTGTGTTTGTGGGTATGTGTGTGTCTGTGTGTGTGTATGTATGTGTGTGAGTGCGCGCGTGTGTGTGTGTGTATTATTATGAATCATTATGTGATCTGTAAGGGCGGGGAATTGGCAGTATCGGTAGAGAGTCGGACACCATGCTTTGAAGCATATAGTTACGTCCCTTTACGATCTGAGTTCAAATCCCGCCGAGGTTAACTTTGCCTTTCATCCTTACGGGGTCGATAAAATAAAGTACCAGTAATGTACTGGGTAATTGCTGGCCTTGTGCCTAAAGTAGAAACAATTATGTGATCTGTGATAAATGACTGATGGGTTTCAGAAAGCCTGTATGATGTGGCAAATAAAACACACATCAAGTTTTAAGCTCTTTTCAAATGTAAAACGAAAACGGTGAAGAACGAAACGAACAATGTGTTCTTCCCTAACCGGTCTAAATATCTAAATTACGCATGGGTGGAGACATTATAGTAGCCAATCCACTTCGTGTATTTTCAATCCAATAATTGCTTTTGGCTCTCTCTTGTTATTCATAATGGCGCCTTTGATTCTTAAAATTCCCATATTACTTTTCGTTACGTCTATGGTGACCTCAATATCAGTGCTGGGAATCTGTCATGATGGTTTTCGATTGTAGACGCACTCGTCATGTGTTCCTTCATTCGAATATCCAACATCCGTGTTTTATGCCCGGTCTACGAAGACCTACATTGTTTACATGTGAACTTGTAGCTCATTATCATGCACAATTCTCTGTTGTTGATGAGGCACATAGGATGTGTGCCCAAATCACTGTATTCAGGCGGTATCTGTATATTCAGTTCTTCCATACATATGGCCTCTCGGGTGGCAGCGGTCGTTTTTCATTGGAATGTGGAGGTTTTAGGTAAAACATGTTACTTCTAGGTGCACATGTCCTCTCTGTAATCTTAAGTGTTGCTGCCTTGGCATATCGGTGTTTTATGAGAGAAGTAGGTTAGCTGTTCTCAGTGTCTGTAGAATAATCCTCTTAGTGAAGGTGCCAGCTATATATTCAGGCTCTACCTACGGATGGCAGCGCTCATCTTTTTATTGAAATGTGGCAGTTTTAGGTAGCATATGTTACTCTACGGGCATGTGATCTTTTTGTCCTTTAAGTGATGCCGCCTTGGGAATTCGGTGTTTGGTGAGATATGTAGGGTAGCCGTTCTCTGTGACAATTCTCTCTAATATCATCGTGCTGGTATGTTTGTCACTACCCTAGATGCATCTTTTGCGAATCTGGGCAAGTTCAATCCGTATATAGGTGTTTTGCCTCTGTAGGCTAGGGATTACTCTCATTTTGTTTTGATTCGATTCGGTTTTACATTTTAAATGTTTTACGTGAAATAACGTGCTGAAATATATTGGGTAAAGTATTACTTTGTTTTGTTTTATTTGTCAGACTTCGTTCTTCATAAATTTCTCCCGTATTGAAACGGATTCTTGAAACCTATCATTCATTTATTACATACATACATAGGCACGCACGTACACACACACGCGCGCGCGCACACATGCACACAGACACAGACACACACATACACACAAACACACACACACATATATATATCATTATCTATAAAAGGCAGATTGTTGTTGTTGTGTGTGTGTGTGCACATGTTCCATGTTTATACATTTGCACAATTTCAAACCAATTCGACTCCATGTCTGTGAGAATGTTGTAAATGGTCTAACTTAGGTCACGAACTATTTATTCCATTCAAAGCTACCCACAATTATGGAAATAATCGATAAAACTAAATACATGATGCTCTATGCCTCTAATAGAATCTGCTTACCTCTCTCGATTCCTCTTCAAATTCGATAAAACTACATACATGCTTACAAACTTCCTTTAGGAACGCCGAACAGAGAGAGAGAAGAGGGTGAGAGGGAGAGAGAGAGAGAACGTTTGTTTTTGAGTGTGGAACGGTCAAACATTTATTTACTTCAATGACAAAGAGATATTATTACATTTCATACGAAACGACAATTATTCAAAAGCAACAGATAAATGTATTCAACAACAACAAAAATGGCGATAAATCATTTTTTAAAACCTCTCAACGAACGTGGATTCTTACAGACTTTGAATCGAATCGGTTTGAAATTGTGCAAATGTATAAACATGGAACGTGTGCACACACACACACAACAACAACAATCTGCCTTTTATAGATAATTGTTTCTACTTTTGGCACAAGGCCAGCAATTACCCAGTGCATTACTGGTACTTTATTTTATCGACCCCGTAAGGATGAAAGGCAAAGTCAACCTCGGCGGGATAATGATAAACAATAATATCCTCTATGAGGTCACTAAATCTGCTAGAAACAGCAGCTAACTCTCCCCCATATCACACCCCTCCCTACTGTCTTAAATTTAGAAAACATATCCTCTATGAGGTCACCAAACCTGCTAGAAACAGCAGCTAACTCTCCCCCATATCACACCCCTCCCTACTGTCTTAAATTTAGAAAACACACATTAGACTACCATGCAGAACAACTCCATAGCAGCTCTGTTGTTCGGCTGGCATCGTCTACGCGCGTGTTGCGCAAGTACTGTGAAACAATAAATTTCAACACTTCTTTGCACAGAGATAACTACAATTGTCACTGCTGGCGCAGCTCCTGCTTCGGCAGTCCAGGTCTGCAATTCATTCACCCTGTGCCTGGCAGACAAAAAAGTGCTGCGATAAAATGGGTGGTGCAACCTAACTTTGGTAACTTACTGATCCCGAGCAACGCCGGGCTTTAATCCTAGTAAATATATAAATATATATATGAGCAAGGACTTCTGATATATATATATATATATATATATATATATATATATATATATATATATATATATATATATATATATATATATATAGAGAGAGAGAGAGAGAGAGAGAGAGAGAGAGAGAGAGAGAGAGAGAAAGAGAGAGAGAGAGAGAGAGAGAGAGGGGGAGAGCGAGAGATATGAAATATAAATATTTGATGGAGAACGAAAATAGAGACAGATTGACTGAATATCTTCTATATGAACGTTATTTAACATTAGGCCGACTTTATTCGAAAAGGAAACATGTTTCGTTATGTAATTTATTTTAAAAATATCAATATAGTTTCCCATTGCAACAAATCTTTCAAAATATATTGAGTGACATAAATTTTTCATTATACGTAACAACTTCTTTAAAATATATGAAGCTGATTAATTTAGCACGAGTAAAGTTAGCGTCAGAGTGAAGGAGAGAGAGAGAGAGAGCGAAAGAAAGATAATGTGAGGGAAAGTGTATAAGCGAGTGGGGAGATGTGAGAGATAGGTAAACAAGAAGAGAGGAAAAGAGACAGAAAACGAGTCTCTAGATTTAGTATTTTATTTGATCAAATTTTAAAATTATATATTAGTGTCCTAGTTTTGTGTTTTCGTCTCCCTGGAAAAAATAAGATTTTCTTTTTTTCTCTTTTTGAGCGAGTGACTCCTAGTCTTCATTAAGTTATCTCTATAGGAGAAGGTCACTCTGATATAAAACCTGTGACTTCGTTTGCATCTAATGATGTAGACCAGTTCTTCTTTTTGGACAAATGAATTCGATGTGAAGTGAGTGGGAGTGGCTCCGTGCAAAGCCTTTCTTCACTTAAAAAAGATTTAAACACCGGCATCGCTTGATGTGTCACATTCTTTACGGTGAATGGCATTGCAGGCCATAGGCAAGTCCAGTGATCCCCATGCTTAAGCATTAAGTGATGGCATTACTCAAAAAAGAGTTGCAGCCATCATCTTGTATGTATGCATGCATGTATTTCTGTATGTGTATGTTCATATGTATTTACGTGTGTATGCATGCATTATATACGTATCTTTGCTACGTATCAAGCTTTTGGAAAGGGATACAGATCGAGTTAACGGATATATTTTCAGATATTTCTATGTAATTACATTTTACGCTTCTCACTTATCATTTGACGCGCGTCAGATAATTTTTTTATTTACTTTTCTAATACAATAGCTATCATGAGATCTAAATCCAATATGAAAGCATCATTTATCATTTGTTAAATATAGTAGAGAAAAAAATTAATGAGATCAAACAATTCAAGTAGGTATAATGCTGAAATATAAACTGATGAAGCGTAAAGATAATATGGAAGATATGAATGGTGTGAATATAAAATATACGATATAGAAATTAAACAGATTTAAATGCTGATCAATGTTAAATTGCTTCTATTGAGATAAAATAATGCAAAACGTAATATTCTACAAATATATTCAGATAAAAGCACACAGACATAATATCCCATTGCAACACATGTTTATAATTTCCTGCTAAAGGAGAATGCTGTCCTAAATATGTGTACTATTACATTTTTTCTTTAACACGGGAAGTAATTATTCGCCGTAGCAGGTTGTTAGTGTATATATCGGAATACACGAGTTTGACAGACAAGAAAAGGATTTGAAACGGTATTTAATTTTAGAAATTACGCACATGAATCGATGTAGGCTGAATGTATATTTACTCAAATTGTCTAATAGATAATTCTAATTCATAGTTCTTCTACAAAAATATATATTGCTTGGTTACACCTAAAACACCTTTAATAATGCTAATATTTACAGTGCAAGAGCGTGTTGGCTGATATAAATATAAAAGAACTGATTAAATAAAATGCGATATCCTTGCACTTTTTTCTCACGTGTTTTCTATTTCTAGTTAAACAGGAATCGAATTCCTGTGCTTTTCTGTGCATATCAGTTTCTATTAAAATAATTTGCTAGCCCCTGATTGGACCTTTAAGCACAGTACTTGAGCGATACTTTATTTAATTCGACAGAGAAGGATCAAATATGTAGATGACATCGGCATAATTTGAACAGTGTCTATAAAATACCATAACTGAATACCGACAAACATTTTATACCACTTCTGGCAATCTACCACCCACTATCTTACATATTATTCCAGGTAATCAAAGACATTCATTAAGTTTTGCTTCATAATTTAACATCCACGTTTATGTTTTCAACCCAGAATATCTTCCACTAACATCTACACTTATGCATTGACAAATATTGTTAGAATGTTGGAGCAGCATCTCAGAAATCAGTCAATTGGATTGATATTACACCAATAAATGGAATACAACCTTCAAAAATATTAAACACTTTGATAACATTTAAAGATGAGATAATTACAGCTTTCTCATATATCTACTTAATTTGCTCTCTCTCTTGGTTGAGGAAGTAAAACCATCCATAGCAGCAACAAATCAAATACGCAGAATAACTAGCTGTCAAAAATAATATATATGTATATTTTCACAGTCCTTGCTAGTTATTGCTGTGAAATTACTCACGAATACGAAGAGCATTTTGAAGAATGAAATAGGCATTAGATGATATACTCCTTGATGTTCTACAATGAAGGAGTTTGATTCTAGAACACCATTCATCAGAGGTCTGCTCACTGAAAAATTATAAGTAACCACCACAAATAGCATAGGAATCAGCATATCAACTTTCACAGCCCCAAATCTATATACATTGCAACAACTCAATGTTGCATCACAATAAAGAATTTACGTTTCTCAGGATAGGTTATTGAGAAATACAGATTTACAGTAGGGGAAATGAAAATTACATTCAGACAGTGTTATTTAAATATCCAAGAAACGAGCTTATGAAGTCAAATATACATTTTATTGGTATTGTATTTCAGTAATAGCACATGAATGAACCTAGTGCTACTTTGATAGTATATTACTATTATGAGATTGCTTCTTCAGGTATTATTTTGATATCGATAATATAGATATTAAATATTAAATAATGTACCTTTAACTTCCTGACATTTGTTCCAAATATTTGTTTCATTCGCGATCATTACGATCAGTATAAACGATTGAACTAAACTGCAAACTAGCCATCATAATACGTCTGATATATTGTATTGAATAAATAACGCTCGGATGTCTATATGAATGCAAGAGTATGTGTGTTCGGATAAATGAGGCTAAATCGAAACCCTTTAGTGTAGGAGACAGAGTCGGATTCCACCAAGGGTGCGTTCTGTCACCTATCATATTCATTATTTTCATGAAGAGGATTCAGATGCGCAACCGAGCTGGAAGTTTTATCACGACTGGCTGGTATAGAAACAGTCGGCTTTAATTTCTCTACATGGTTGTGTTCATGATTCGAGAAACAGAAATTACGGTATTTAGAACTCTATTTTACAAAATGAGGAATTTTGTCATTCATTTCGTCTAAAACTTTTAAAGGCTAAACATATACAGATAATGAGAAAGCTAACATATTAGTTAGATGTTAATACAAATTCATTCTGGCCTCTTTTTCCGAACACTACCTTCTTCCTTTATTGGAAGGTAGTATACAAAACGTAAAACGTTTCACAATTTATTACTGTTTAGATGTTAGTATCGAAAGCTGTAAAGTGACAATTTGGTTTTCAAGGATATTACTACAATCTTGTATTTCTCGTAACCTAAATACGTTTGTTATTCATATAATTTTGATTCTGCTATAGGTCAAAAACATACTACCGCAAATAAACAAAGTAAATTTTAATTTAAACTGTTATAAATAACCGAGGAAACAATTGGAGAGGTGTGTCGTAAGAAGTTCAACATTGCAAAGGCATCTTAATTCGTTTCATATTTTATTCGGTTATTCGAAAATTATATTTATGTTTTACTTGAAATATTCTGAGCTTTTGCCTTTTATATTTTTAGAAACTATTTCTATTGTATTCGAGTTAAAAAGTTGCATATGCAACGTATAGTCATTATTTTTACCCATTAATCTAATGATTCAAAAGATAAAGATATATTAAATTGCATTCGTGAAATTTTGCAGCTTCTCTCTCTATCTCGAGTTCTCACACTCACTCACTCTCTTTTCCTTTTCTTTCTCTCCATAGATACACACGGAAGGGAAGAAGCATATACATATATGAGTATATATATATATATATATATATATATATATATATATATATATATATATATATATACATATATACATATACATATATACACACATGTATATATACATGTGTATATATACATATGTATGTAAATGCATGTATACACAGACACACACACACACACATACATCCACACACACACACACACAAACATATATCATTATATATATATATATATATGAATGTATATATATATAGGTATATATTTCTGTGCGTATATAAGTGTATACAGAGAAAGAAGTAGGTAGACATGCAGACGACAGTAAGAGAGGGAGAGAGAAAGTGAATGATAAATGAGTGCGGAAACTAGATTACAGATCTGACATTCAAGATGTAAGGAAAACATAACACACCCATTTCAGTAGCCATAATAATAATAATAATAATAATAATAATAATAATAATAATAATAATAATAATAATAATAATAATACTACTAATAATAATAATAATAATAATATTAATGGTAGTAAGAAACGAAACATCTAGCCCATTCGTTTAGGTTCATATGATGACCCTGAAACCTATAGCATTTCATATATATATATATACACTCTCTCACCCACCCACCCCACATATATATATGTGTGTGTGTGTGCGTGTGTGTGTGTGTTTGTGTGTATGGGACAATGCATCTTAACGTGTATGCATGTGTGTTTGTGTGTGCGTGTTTATAGACTTGCATAATACATTGCTCGCTTGACATACAATTCCAGTTGAAGGTTTTTTTTCTGTATTCGTACAGCACTTTGTAATAGTATATATATATATATATATATATATATATATATATATATATATATATATATATATATATATTTATATATATAATTGCGTTTCGCTTACTTCTACCCGCCGAAATACGATTCTCGCTGAATTTATATTTGTATATATATATATATATATATATATATATATATCAGACGATAGATTTATGTTTTTATTTTCATTACCAAAGAGATCCATATCAGTAAACGCGACGACATACTTCAGGTGCGATAAAAGGATAAACATAATTGAAATTTCAATCGACCATCGTAACACGACATTATAAAAAGGTGTCGGATTTTGGTTTAACACATTCCTTAAAGTAGTTGATATTTCTTTGTCATCAGCTATCTTTGGTTAATGTGTACACAATATAAATAATCCGTTCCAACTCCGCAAAGCCACCAAAAATCATTTGTTATGCGTTTTAAAACAGGAAAGTTTCAGTAACAAAGAAAATGACTATTATAAAATCAAATAAATGAGAATGCAATAGGAATATGTAAATTTGTTTTATTAATTGTGTGAAACTTGCTTGAATTGCGGATTTCCATTCGTTCTACAAGATAAAAATTCGGACGAGACTCGGCTCAGCAAATGATTCGTACTGTGAGGTTCTATTGTATATTGTTTATTCAGGAAACTTTGCTACTGCCGTATTCTTGGTTTGGCATTCATGAGAATCGTTCATCTGGTCTATAAGTTGAGCATTGACGCAAGATATTTGTGGCAGCTAATAGGTAAGGAGTGTCCATCGTAGTCATTCACAAGACTGGCAGTATCTAAGCTGTTCCTTTGTCTTTGGGGAATACAAGTGCTACGATTTTTGAATTTAGTTAACGAGATGTTTCTCCGCGGACAGCGAGGTAATAAATATTGGAGGTTGTGGGCGGAGGCATATGAGAGAGTAGCAATCGCTGCGCAACCATACAAATAAACAGCGATATAAAGAGACAGATGATTACATGGATAAATGAATAGATAGATATAGATAGATAAATTTCTTTATTCGCCACAAGGGTATAAAAGATGGGAACAAATACAAAGTGGGGAGTTTACATACATGTGTGTAAAAAGAAATAACAATCATAAATTAAACAATTACAATCTCCAATATGGGAGAGGCGTTACACAGAGGTTGTATACACCCCGAAAAATATACAACCCTCGTCTCCAGGTGCACGAAGAGTTAGTGCTCCCTTCCTCTCTTCTTCTTCTTCCTCAACCTACAGGTTTCTATAGAGAGAAGGCCCAACCACTCGGGCCATTCTTGCCAGTTTCACCCACCTTTCAGAGAATTTGCTGGGTTTCAGCACCTCTCCCTCCACTCTGATACTTCTTCTAACAGTTGTTCGCCGGAGAGAAAGGCGTCTGACCTCAGACCTTTCAGCCTCGTCCACCATATAGCCTCTTTCACCATAGCCATTACACAGAGGAAAACCGCCTCTCCTTCGTTTTTGAAGGAAGGTGGTGGTTTGATCGTAATAATCGACTCGGTGGTCGACCGGATTTGTTCCACCCGCGACAGTAGTCGTTTTGCGTAGCTCCACAGGTCGATAACGCCCGGAGTGAACGAATGCGTGCGCGACGGCTTCCTGTTCCCGCACGCATCTCGGACAGATTTTTTTTCGAGGGATCCCTGCTCGGGCGCCCGTGTCTGTAGAGCTTGTCTCGAACGGGTAGAGCTCCTCGGTAGCACTGCCAAGCCAGGGACTTTTGGAAGTTGTCCATTGGTCCCAGACGGAAGGTCCTACCGAACAGATTGGCTAGTTCGTCTCCTCCTATGCCTAGAGGTTCCCCGAGAGTGTCGTCGCACTTGCTGCGCACCAACCCTCCATAGAATGACGAGGTGGAGTCTCCACTGATTGCCGGGTCCGTTTGCCAGAAGACTGATGGCCTGAGCACATTCGATGTGCCAGAAACCCATTTTCCTCGGTCTTTGCTTGCCTCCAGGACTGGGTATAGATAGATAGATAGATAGATAGATAGATAGATAGATAGATAGATAGATAGACAGCGAGATAGATAGATAGATAGGTAGTTAGATTGATTGATAGATAGTTACGGGGATAGCTGGATAGTTAGAAAACATTCTTGGTAATTTATAACTCAATAATTCATAAATTTTAATAAAAATACTGAAGTAAGTTATTGTAATTGATTTAAATTAATATAAAACGAAATGTGGTTATGACCAGAGTTAATTGTTTCTAGTTGATCTTCTTCGAATATAGCTACATTGATAAACAAAGGTACATAGATAACTAAAGCTTGATAGGAGATAGACAGAGAGACATATGGAGAGCTAGAGAGTTAAATACATAGATAGGGAATCAGCAATCTATGTAGGTCGGTATCTATACAGATATGCTGTTAGGTATATAGAAAGGTAGATAGATATATAGAACGTCAGATAGGTTGGGAGGTACGTAGTTATGTAGGTAGGCCGATAGAGATGTATTCAGACAGTCTCAGTAGCTAGGTAGGCAGATAGATGTTTAGTCAGGAAACAGAGAAATTAGCTGATTCTTTAAGATATAATGTAAAGACTATGTATTGTCGTGAATTTTGAGGCTTCAGTTATGTTTTGATACAATGTGAGAATATAATACAATATTTTCTTAGCATGTGTAGCAATTATATGTGTTGCTAGAAGACTCTGCGTTTTTAATTTTATATAGAATAGTAATTCCTGATTATCGAAGAAATGCTAGGTTGTTGCGAATTATCTAGATTGAAATAGGTCACGAATACTCTAGTAAATCATACATTGCTGGCATTTTATATATGATCAATGAGAAGTGAGAGTGTTCGAGATTTAGGAGTTTGTTTTAGAATTCCGCAAGAACAATATAATATGTAAGAGAATGAAATACATGAGTATTTCACTTGATAATGTCGTTGACCTTCTTGGGTTACTAAATATTTGGCTAGTATGTTGTAGAGAAAAAGAAATTGAAGAATGTTTGTTATAGCTCAATTTGAAAGTGAAGAATGAATATAATTTCACTACTGCTCTCCTAGCTGTTTTATATAGATCAGAGTGAAGTTTATATTGCCGGATATATTTAATTGTTAGTGTTGAAATAATTGGTAGCAGCTAAGTTATAGCCGAATGTCGGCTCTGGTCCTGACGAGTCAGACTTGAAACATATTTTAGACGTCGTCAGTCAACAGCGCAGCAAACGCTTTTGTAGATATAGAGAAGTGATATTTTGTGAGCAAGTTGTGAGCAAGTTTACTGATTGTGAAGAAAATCGCAATTTGGGACACTCCCTTGGAGTACATAAGTTAAGTATTAATAAGATTAATTAAAAGGCTTTTAAAGTAGCGATTATATAAACATTCTCAGGTAAATTTATAAGTATATAAAATATAGTTGTTATATTTCAGGAAATTACAGAAATGAAGATCATCTTTCAAAGTATTTAACAACCACATGCTTCTCTCTTTCTCTCTCTCTCTCTCTCTCTCTCTCTCTCTCTCTCTCTCTCTCTCTCTCTCTCTCTCTCCCTCCGCACATCTCTCTCTCAAACACACACACACGACCGAACGGAACGTTTAAGGGTAAAGACCCCGCACTTTACCCAGAAGGACCACAGGGGAGACTTCCTCAACAAACCATCAGTCAGCCATATCAACCCCATACGTTCCGATATCGGCTCTATCAGCAAAAAGTTAGAGTTCTACCATCACTGCTGGCGGCTTCACCACTCCCACTCTGGAGCAGATTTCCGAGGCAATCACTTGGTTCCAAGAATTGCCCGATAAACGCCACACTCGTTTCCTGCAATTCGACATAGAAGACTATTACGCTTCTATCTCAGAGCCCCTATTGAAGGATGCACTTGCTTTTGCCAGGAATGTTACCACCATAACCGACGCTCAGCAGGATGTGATCCTCCACGCCGGTAAGACCTTTATACACCACGAAGGATCTTACTGGATCAACAAGAAGTCTGAGACCCCTTTCGACGTCAGCATGGGAGCAGGTGACTCGGCTGAAATTAGCGACCTCGTGGGCCAGTACATCCTATACCACGTGAAGAACCTCTTCACGGGCCTAACCGGAGGATTATACCGAGATGATGGCCTTTTCGCCTTGCACAAAGTTAACCCCAGAACTACTGATGTGTTTCGTAGAAACTTAAGCTCGTTCTTCCGTAATCTAGGATTTAGAATAAGAATAGAATCTAATATGACTAGTGGCAACTTCTTAGATGTCACTCTCGACTTAGATACTTCCCTCTACCACAAACCTAACGAGTCCCTCAGATATATAAACGTTAATTCAAACTACCCCCAAAACATCACAGATAACTTAGTTAAAAACGTCTCACTCAGAATCCCTGGTCTCTCGGCCAATGAAGATATCTTTAGCGCCTCTGCCTATTACTACAACAACGCCCTCGCCCGCAGCGGATTTATAGAAAAGATTGCTTATCTAGAAACCACCCCAAAACTACCTAGGAGAAATAGGCATAGGCAGATTAGTTGGTACAACTCCACCTTCAATAGAGAGGTTTCTACACCTATAAGTAGGACTTTCTTCAAATTGCTGAATATACACTTCCACACACAACATAGGTACTACACTATTTTTAATAAGAATATAATACGACTCTCCTACTCCACTACACCTAACCTAGCTAGGAGTATATCCAATCTCAACACTACAAAATTAAATAAGGCTACTACCTCCGAACCCAATCTCCGGACAGGAGCTTTGTGCGATTGCCAAAATAAGGTAACCTGCCCACTTGAAAACAAATGCCTGACAAATGACATTGTATATAAATGTGATGTCATCTCAGGCACTGATGACAACAACAAAAAGACCTACATCGGCATGACTTCCAACAAGTTTAAGAACCGGTGGTATGCTCATACCCACTCTTTCAGAAGACCGGACAAATCAAATCAGACAACACTCGCCTCCTATGTCTCAAAGGGAAAATACTCCAGAAAGCGCGCTCTTACAAGGGAGGACACAAGTGCTGTGCCCTTTGTATTTCAGAGAGCTACGAAATACTATTTGCCAAGGGCCAAATACCAAACAAACACTCTGAATACTGCCCGAGTTGCATGCAAAAAACTTTGCTACTTTCTAATATCTTAAGCCAGTGTTGCTGCCAGATGGCTAAAAAGATTATATTAAAAAAATCCCAATCGACAAAATATCCCCTCCACCTCCATCCCACGCTACCCGTACCTCATCTCGAACAGCCTGACGGCACTAGTGTAATATAAGCACTTCTCACCTATTTCCATTTTCCACATGTATAACGTACTTCAATGAATGCATGTATATAAGTGTGTATATATGTGTGTGTGTATTTATTTATGAATATGTATGTATGTCTATGTGTATGTATATATATGTATATATATGTATATATATATATATATATATATATATATATATATATATATATATATATATATATGTATATATATGTATATATATATATATATATATATATACATATATATGTATATATGTGTGTGTATATATATGTATATATGTGTGTGTATATATATGTATATATATGTGTGTGTATGTGTATGTATGTATGTATGTATATATATATATATATATATTTGTATATATATATATATATATATATATGTATATATATGTATATATTTGTATATATATGTATATATATATGTATATATTTGTATATATAGGTATATATTTGTATATATTTGTATATATATATATATGTATATATATGTATATATTTGTATATTTATTTATATATTTGTATATATTTATATGTGTATATATATGCGTGTAAGTTTGTATATATGTGAATATATGTGTGTATATATGTATATATGTATGTATATATATGTATATATGTATATATATATATATATATGTATATATATGAATGTATATGTGTGTATGTGAATATATGTGTGCATGTGTATATATATATGTATATATATATATATGTGTATGTGTATATATGTATGTATGTGTGTATGTGTATATATATACACACACACACACACACATACATATATATATATATATATATATATATATATATATATATATATATATATATATATATATACATATATATATATATGTATATATATATATATATACATATATATATATATATGTATATATATATATATATATATATATATATATATATATACATATATATATATATATATATAAACATATGTATATACACATACACACACATATATATATACATATATATACATATATATATATATATATATATATATATATATATATATATATATATATACATACACATACACAATGTTAGCTTAAGAGAAGCTTAAATATAAGGAGTGGCACCCCAATCTCAATTTTCTTATAGAATTCTTTCTGCCTTGGTCGCTCTAAATATAAATTATAGCTTCAAAGAATTAGCTCTTAATGAATTCCCTTTTCTTGAAACCCTTCAACTAATAACCTCCGCCCAACGTAATCCCCACCCTCTCCTACCACCAGAAAATATATAAATACCACCATACTCACTTGGACAGTCAACTTCCTGATGATTTCTCACGAATGAAACAGTTCTAGTCCTGTAGAAACTTTTCTATATTAAACATTTATACTCTTCCTTGTATTGAGTACCTTACTTACTGTGGTTATCCCCTATTGAACCCGGGATAACTTTTATATATATATATATATATATATATATATATATATATATATATATATATATATATATATATATATAGAGAGAGAGAGAGAGAGAGAGAGAGAGAGAGTGAGAGGGACAGAGAATTCTATAAGTTGATAAAAGTCGTTCACATATTTTTTGAAGTTCAAATTTTATCCAGAACAAAGAGAGATATTTCAGATGTAAAACTATGTATTGTACTTCCGCTAATCTTAGATTTAAATCACGGAGTATAAATTAACAATGAACTAAGTACGTGTTGGTGTATGTATATTTATGTCTGTATATATAGATCCTGTGCTATGTGTAAATATATGTATGCATTTGTACGTTGAAATAATGTAAATAATTATATAAAAAATCGTATAGATAGATTAAGACTTAGGTATGGATACATGTAGATATTATGGTTGGGTTGTATATTAAATCTGATCATATATAACAGAATGGCCTTCTCTTCAGCATATTTTATTATGTACGTTTCTAGGAATATTTATCTTGTTGATAGTCTACGCATGCATGCAGGATTACTTTCTTACATCACGCAGGTTCAATGAAGAATAAACACAATTCTATTAATGAGTATATATATATATATATATTATTTCCGTATCGCTTACAGAAATCAGACCTCTGAATTGAAGTCCATTCTCTTAACAATGGCCATATCAATCTATTGAAGGGCTATCTGTTATTTCTTTGGACGTTGAAACTGCAGTAAGGATAGCTTTTTTATCGTGAAAGATGCTTCTATAGTAATCTACCGTTAAGTGATGTTTGGATTTTTTTCATGTATTTGCTTCTCTGAATGTAAGATTTCAGCGATCTCATTTCATTGAGATGTTATGAATGTTATGAACAATTTAGGTACGCATTATATATATATATATATATATATATATATAGTGTGTGTGTTTGGCCTTTAACGTATGTTGTAGCTCTAATTTATATGAATTATCGAGCGCTTGCCACACAACTCGGAAGTGTTTTTCGTTAATTCCTGAGCTGAAATTCGATTCTCGCTTATTTATACTTATATATATATATATATATATATATATATATATATATATGATATTAATGTATATGATATTAATTATAGTAACAATAACTTTATATGGCGTGTTTGAGGGGTCTGCCCCTATGACCCTCTCATGAATAAGTGCAAGAAGAGGAAGACGATGAAGGAGAAGAAGAAAAAGAAGGGGAATGCGAAACACAGGAAATATTAACAGGATGAGCAGCAGGTGGTGGAAAACTATCGCGAACATATCGTTATTCCAGTTGTGAAAATATTTCACATGTATTACTGATCCTAATTCTTAAGCCCATTCTTCTCTTCACAAACCATGCGACTTTCATTTGCATTGTAATTTTGCTTCTAGCTAAAATTTAATCTTTTCAATTGCCAGTTTTCCATGAAAATGGAATATAATGTGAAGTCTACTGTAAAATGCTTTAATTAGTTTATAATATAATGTCTGTCCCATGATTATTTCTGAAAGGATTAAGAGAATGTAACATTATTACATTAAAATGTAATTAATTCACGTAACCTTTCAAATTTCTGAGAGATATTTCATGTAATATCTTTTTAAGTAAAACATACTGAAAAATCTTATTAAAAAAAGAATTTTAAATTGATAATTTCTGCCTTAGAAAATCTACGTTTTTAAGATTTGACTAATTCTAATCTTACTGAAATAATACCCGTTTTACATGCATTCAACAAATGTTCTAAAATGTTATCCCGAAACATTATATAAGAGAAATTATGTGGCGTATTCCCGGGAGACACATGCATGTTTTATGACGGGTAACCGACACACGTAAATATCTGTAAACGTATCTTCTAAAACGTCTTTGTATAGAAAGATCTCCGACAGCATGCAGGAAACTTTAAAAAAAAATAGAATCAAAACGAAATTCCAAGAAATCAATGTATCATCAATCGAGGGGAAATTTCCTCATGACAAATAAAACCTATACCAAAAACATACACCAGGCTATTTTCCATAATTATAATTTGAAGTTGTGTCTGAAAAAGGTTATTTGAAGTAAAGAAACAAACATAATTGGAATTATATGGCCAATTTTGTAACTTATATCACCCAGATAATATTTGAGTATACACACGCAAACACAAACACACGGGCGCGCGCACGCGCATACACACACACACATACACACACATACACACACATATATATATATATATACATATATATATATATATATTAATGGTGTTTTTTGAAAAGGAAATGAGCCCAGTAATTAATCCCACGTCAACACATGGTAATCGTAAAGTAAAATTGAAATATGAAATAAATATCAAGAATGATTCCTGCCGAATTAATCAACACACAGACTGAGGTACACCCACACACATACACACACACACACACACACATATATACACACAGATACATATATATATATACGATGCCTTATATGTAATAAAAAAATTGATTTTTGTGTATTTTCTCTCTTTTGATAATTTTGTTTAATTCGCTATTTCTACAATTTTACTTTCCATTTGATTTTGTATTCTTACCATCTATGTCAATTTCAGAAAAGAAGTGTATTTAGTATGTTTGCGCTTTAGAGGGATTAACTTGGAAATATTGCTAGTATTCTTACCAATAAAATATAAAATAACATTAAGTTTAAATACAAATAAATAAATATTAAAAGAATTCTCAGATTATAATTTATTGAAAAAACGTCATAGAATTGTGCACTTTCTGTCTTTTTTATCGATTTGAAGATTATTTCCATGTGTATAATCCGGATCAAATATTCGTGCTATCCAAGTAGCGTTTAGCAGTTTTATTTAAAATTTGTTATTCACGCTTCTCCGACTATGTAATTCCAGGGAATCGGATTTTCTTCACATGTTTGATCGGATTCCTTTAACATTATACTGAGAACATAATCTTACAGAAGGAATAAACATGCCTCTTTACAAACAAGTATATATTGTAAAGTATGTCTGCACATATTTGTAATATGCATGAAACGTAATTTTATTGATATTTTGCCATTTTGATATTATGCAACATGTTATGTTTTGCCAAGTCATTTCAATCTGATTATCGAAAATCTAACCAAATATTATTCTGCTATTATTTAAACAACTACCAAATGTTAAACAATCAAACAAGCACAGACCTAATGGTTGAGGGAATTTCAAAGCTGCTAATTGCATGTCAACAATGATCGAGCAGCCCTATGATCAAATGTATTCCAGTCGTTTCTCCTATCTTTTTACAGGGGGCACAACAGGGGTGTGTGCGTGTGTGTGGGGGGGGGTTAGTTAGTAGTCAATGTGTTCTTTAAGGTCACATACGGGGTAATTCGAGAGCATTCCATATGAAAATTACAGATTGTTGAGTGATCCATTAGAGCTTTACATATTGTGGCTCGAAAGGGATAATTATTTGGTATCGGATGTTTAGTCGAATGCATCAATTAATTAAAAATTGAAATACAATCAGTATAATGAATTTGGATGCTGTTCCCCAGGATGTTATGCATTCCTGTAACAGAACTGAAAATAGAGATGGGCAGAAAAGTATGGAAAAATGGAAAGTTTGCAACGAAATATATATAACGGAAAAATATAACGGAAGAGTGAAAGGTACAGGATAGAGGAGGAAAAGAGGCATTGTGAGTGGGAGAAAATGGTGGAATCTACTGTGTCATCAGAAATGGAGGATATTATCATATAAGTAAGGGCTTTCATGCCTGCGGGAACATGTGTTTCAGGTAGTGGTACCTGAGTATGTGTGTAACTTTACTTTTTTATGTTTTTCTTTGTATATATAGATTTAGTGCACTGGTAAAAATGAATACATACAGGCACATCAAACACATACACAAACACAGACACACACATTACTAATATTAAGTTATGTTCTTTTATTCTAGCGTATTTGCTCTCCCTGTCTCTTTTAATTTAAGATGTCCTTTCGCGAAAAATGATAACTATTGTGTCTGCCCTCTGCTGAAGTAATTTTTAGTACTTTCATGCATGGAAGGGATATCGGGAAGTAAATAGATGTACAGAAAGGTTTCTCAATGTGCCCTGATTTTCTATTCATAATTTACTCTCATGCTAAAGAATATGATTGGGTTCTTCATTGGTAGCACAGTGCTAAAGTGATAGCTAATCTGCTTTCTAATGTCCAGCGATACAGCAGTCGGCCTAAGACCAGCATTGTACAAACCATGTGGTAATGTCTTCTCCAGCACGATTTACCGTACAATAAGATATCTTTTATAATTCTCCATGCATGGTCAATTCTAGTTAATTGATTAATTTACCGACTATTAATCAAATACCTAGAATTCACCAACAGAGAAAGACGTTATATATTTGACTATATGCTGAAGAAAAATTACTGAGCACTCCATACAGAGTGTGAATTCATGAATTGTAATTAAGCTCATATAAAAAAATGTTACGCTATAACTAAAGTTCATTCTGTCCGAATGTGTGTTAATTTTTATTTTTGTAGTAGCTGGTTGAACATTGAATCATATTTATTGATCCAGTTTCATTATGTTTTCTATTTTCACATAACTACTTGTCTGGCAGACATAAATTAAATATTTATGTTGACTCCTTATGTCCATTTCAGCCAGCTATATTTTATTGTTTGCTCCAATATGCTTTAGTATTTATCTTAGAAAATACGATAACTGATACATCTGCAGATATTCGTTAAACTTTTTCCATTAACATATAATAACTGTGTATTAATCTCCATTCCAGTTTTCGGTAGCGACTATGCAATACTGTATTAGAAGGAAATATAGGAAATTAAAAAATACCTAGTTGTGTTATTTAAATGAATGCAATATATATTTGTCTCTGAAACAAAGGAAAATATTTTGATGGATAATAATTGTAGTTGTGTGTCATCCACATGCGACATGTGTATTGTGTAGTAAACTAGTTAAATGCCGTTTCCATTTTCCTGTTGACGGTTTCTATGTCCATGTTAGCCAATCGCGGTCTGGAATGTATACTTTCAGAGAGTTTGAACTCGAAAAACAAACAGCGGAACAAGGAATGACAAGGCATTCCGAGCGATGTTCTAATAATTCTGCGAATCAGGTACTTTAAAAACATAGTGCTAGAAATTTAAATTACTTTTGAATTCCTATTTTTGGTCATTGAATGGTTTCAGTGTGTTGTCGAAACTGGGAAAAGGTCATTTGAAACAGAGGTTGCATGTTGCACTGTACATGGAGTTCGTTAATTCAGTTCTAAATATATAAAACTTAATAAAACACATTCACTCTTAATTGCATTTAGTATATTTTTATTTCTATTTCCTATCCACACTCGCATCAGTTAACTGCATCAGTGATAAAAGTGAGCAGTTTTGATTTTGTTTCTTTTTCATGTTCTTCTAGCATGAAAGTCTACATCCGTTCGGTATCACGCCTTTACTTTGAGCCATACAAACATTTATTCCAAGGTAATTCGATAGCAGCTTTTTTTTTATAGAGTGAAACATGATAAACGTACACTGACATCTACAGTGGTAATCCGTAATCAATAGATGAACTGAACTATTGATTCGTACTAAATCTGTCAGCATGACAAACTAACTTGGTAGGCTTGTTTGGAGTTTTGATTTTCAACATAACTGTTGTCAAGGAAACGAATTAATCCGCAATTTTTGCTCTTTTGTTGAATTTCGATTATCCTAACACATATGTTTTGTTAAGATTAGCTTTGATTTCAGATCTTTGCTGATGTGTCATAGCTATATATATATATATCATAGCCAGCAAATTGCTTTGTCAGTTCAGCCACTAGCAAATTACAAATGCCACGAATACAGCATATTCTCCATTTGATTGTAGTTTTTTTTTCATACGATATTACTTCAATTTCAGCTGGCTGCTACGAATGTGAACCGCTGTACCAGTTAAATGCATATAGTATACTCCTCATCAACTACGTCTCATCAACTTATTCTATGAAATTTTAATTAAACACTACTCAAGATATAGTTGATATAGTTAATCATTGTAAGTAAGGAAAACTACTTTTACTTAACTCCCGGTTGTTAGTCCAATTTCTATTTGATATTTATACATATATATATATGTTAGCCCTTCTCTTAACAATAACACCTTGCTGTTCTGCTAGAAAATGTGTCACAAACGGCCACTATACCTGTTGGTTAGGTGTGATAAATGTAGGATCTTGCCGGACGAATAAGCAACTTCGGACACACAGCTATGAACTACTGGGGGAGATGGAGCCATGGGTTACACAGTTATCTGACAAGAAAAATCTCATCCACTGATGTAGCTAAAATTGTAAGAGTAATCGCCAACTCTACCAAAACATAGGCTTTGAGGTAACACATTTGTGGTTGGCACTGATAAGACTACCAAAACATTGTTATAGGTTTAGATACAAGAAAATCATACATATCATCTTACATTTTGCGCGGGGTTACAAGAGATGTGTTCACACTTTTGGTAAAGGGAACTTTTTCGAAAAATATATTCAAAATTCAACGATACATAAAGGGGCGATGGACTTGTGACGTGTTCTGGGAGGATTATGATGGACGCCAGGAAAGTTGCGTATCTGACCATCCTAAACGTGATCCAGATGGGAGAAAATCTCACAATTAGCATTTAACTATTTATTTCGGATTATATATGTGTTGCTTAAAGTGTATATGTAGGGCGTATAAAACCATAAAAACGATATTTAAGAGATATATAGAAATTTCAATGTTTTCTTTTCAATATGATGTAGACAATTTAGTGGAAACGTATACTAATACCAATAGGATATTCGCTACTCATTCTATCCGCGACGAGACAATAATTATATCTAGGCCATTTACCATATATTGTTCGATATATTACTGTGAGTGCCGAAGGATATATACACAATTTTACACTAGTAGAACGTAGTATATTAATCATAAAGATTATGAAAACACTAATTATGAATGCAGAAACTACAGTGACGAATGTGAAGAGCAAAAGTCCAACAAAAACTATGGTAATTTTCTGAGATGTAGTATTCGATGTTGCAATAGAAAAATCTTGGGATATATCATGCATGTTGCAAGATCAGTTAACTGCTTGCTTGTCGAGACTTTTTCCTGTTACCTATTATAATAATCTTGATGAATTGAATATCAAATTCGATCTGAATGAGATTTGAAATCAGAACTGTGAATCTACATACACATATTCTGAGATTATGTTCTAGAATGGAATAAAGTGAGTGTTAAAAGAATGTGCTCACATTGTTTTGTTACTTAGTTAGGCTTTGATTGACTTCAGAAGGAAAAAGGACAACCTAAATACCGGGAGCGGGGAATATAAAAAGAAGAAGCATACAAGCTATATTGCAAGTAATCATATGTAACATGGTGTTTTTCTATTTTCTCTTTCTCTTTATTATTGATATATATATATATATAAATATATATATAATTATCTAGAAGTACATCTTAAAAATGTATAAATCACAATAAATTATTTTTTTATATTTTTATGTTACTCATCTATATTTACAATTTTTTCTCTCTCTCATTTCTACATATATTTGGAATGCATCTTCGTAACTGACTGTGTAACTTTCTTCTAGACATTATGTAGGTGGTATTTTTGGCATATGAACTAATGTGCGTTATTTTTTCTATGATTTCATATTTCTATAATGCAATTCGACAATCATTAATGAATTTGAGAGATATTGATAATAATATTGTATTAATTCTATATTCTAGTTGATACAAATGTGATAATTGGCATTTTTCTTCTTTTATATTGATTATTCAAGCGATTATATATATGCAGAATCATTTTGTCGCCTTTGCAAATCTAGCGTAGATATTATGCGAGAAATTGAAACGTGATTTGCTTACTTATAATTTTCTAAACCTGAGAAAATATAACACTCAGGATTAGAATAACTTTAACATCATCGGAAGAGAAGAAGTATATATGGCTTATACGCTGGTTTCGTGCAAATAGATGAGAGATCAATCGTTCGAATTCTTTCAAAGTATTAACATTTCTAATAATCTTTATCTGGAACCAGGCAAATATTCAAACTAGATGCACTTTTCACTTGCAACAATCAATGATAATATGATAAAGCAATTTTGCCATGTTAGGGAAACTTAAGATATCCATTCGGGCCAAACCTGGCGTAAGTTTTATAAGGAATCATGGTGTTGGTTTATAAAATACAGTTGATTTTTTTAACACCGACAGAAACATGAATGCTTCGCATTCATGTTTCTGTTGGTTTTAGAAGAATCCACTGTATTTTATAATTAAACTCTACAAAATGCAATGTGTAATTTTAGGTTGCTATGAGTTTAAGTTCGGTTGCAGTGGCAACACAAATAGCTAGATACCCCAATGAATTATGAATCCGTGGAAATGAGTGAAAAAACAAAATCGCTGCTATGAGATTTGATCTTCGATTCATTAACGCAAACAAAAAACAATACCTTTGTTAATCGTATTGGGACGTGCGATGATCAGAGAATGCGACACATAACTGATGAAATTCAGAAGAGTCTCTCGACCAAGACTTCTCAGAGGCGAAGTTGTACATAAAGACGCTTATGACGACTGAATCCACTACAGCATTCTGAATTCTGGTGAAAGAATCACTGCAGAGTAGTGTTATCGTGAAAACATTGCAGCGTATGTCTCAAGAATTGCTCATTTGATTTAGAGCTCACGACCTCACATCGCACAACCAGTAGTCCAAATGTTGAACTTGAAACAGCATACACACCGTAACTTCAAAGAACCATCTATATATTTCTCAGTCATTTTGACGATCTTGTTGGTTGTTGTTGTAGTTGGTAGCGATTTATTTTCTGTACACTTTTCTATGACTAACCAAGACATTTTCGATCCCAATGCCTTAGGTTTGACTTCATCGTTCGCCTCTAGTATACCTCTAGCTTTTTGTCCATTTATCCATTGATTAATTGTTTTACTTTGTTATTATTATTGGTTATTACTGTGGTCGGAAGTCATTTTGCTCGCTCCCGTAAGTCTCTTTATTTATCTAGCATAAATCATTTATGGCTAATTTTTTGCTGTCATGAAGGTGAAATAAGCCCTTGGACATTGACCTCAAGAGAGGAGTCCCCAATATATTTGGTACTTTGGCCCAAATATTTCCATTATTCCTTTTTGTCCTTTGTATATATATATATACATTTTAAATGAAGGCAACATTTTAAATCCAGCACTAGAGAACAGGTGATGACACGTGATGGTCCAAAAGCCATCACCACTACATCAACGCTCACCAGCATCTGCGACGTCAGCGAAACTGTTAACAGCAACAGCAATAACACCAGCAGCAGAAGCAGCAATATCGGCAACAATGGCAGTAGCAGTGGCAGTACGAAGGCCAGCAAGAGTGACAGCGGAAGCAGCATTTGCAGCAACGGCAGCAGCAGTGATACTAACAACAGTAGACACTATGACGTCACCACCAGCAGCAGCAGCAGCAACAGCAACGGTGCTAGAAACAGCAGCAGCGGCTACAACAATAGCAACAGTCATGACGTTTGTGTAAGGCCCCATATACAATTTCGACGGCTATTACGGTTTTCTCCACAACAAATATTACATAATTCAATCAAATTCAATCAAAAAACAACGACGACGCAAACAAAAACATGACGCCACCAACACCACCACTGCCACCACGAAAACAACAAACAACATAAATCAATGACAAGAAGAAAACATTTGAGGGTACTGTAAAAAAAACAACGGTTAGTGGAATCTGAACATGTCGTTCTCATCACATAAATATTACAGGGACTGTGTCAACAATTTAATTAAGCAAACGTTGACACTGGTGTCGCCAACAACACCTGGCATGGTGCTCTCAAAAGAGAGATTAGAGTAATTTCTATAGGCTTTAGTATAGTAGTAAGGTTAGAAGAAAATAGAAAGGAGGGGGAGCTGGTAGCTTAATTTGACGAGGCGATTTGATGTGGCACTAAAACTGACGTACTAGCGGCGAGAATGGCATTAGACCATTTATTCAATGACAAACGCGAATTTTGAGTTGTCAGAGCTAAGACGTGTGCTCTAGCAAACAAGGGAACTGAAGCTGTTCGGTGGAGCCGCCTCACAGAGGTACAGAGTGGTAACAAAACCAAAACTCTATCTTTAACGGATAAAAGCAAAGGCGAGCTAAACTGCTCCAAGCATATACATGAGGCCTTTCACCAGCACTTTGCTCAGCTATTCGAAGGAAGTAGGGGGTCGGATATGGTGACGGATTTCAGTCGTAACCTCGATGGCTTACCGCGTCTTTCCCCAGCCGTTGCTGAAGGCTGGGTAATACATATGAATTCAGTCGAGATTTGGGATGCCCTAATCGGCTGCACGTGGCGCAATTCACCCGGTTTCGATGGGCAACACTACGAGCTTTACGTAGATATACCAGACTTGAGCCAGGGCGTAGTGACACTGATAAGGAAAGACGAGAACAAGAGGGACACATTAGATAGATTCAGGCTCATAACACTGCTCAACAAAGAGTTTAAGATGTTTGCCAATGTGTCAACGAAGAGGTTGGTGCTTGTCGTCGAGGACTTGGTAGGGGAGGCACAAACCTGGGCAATATCGACCAGTTCCATATACGACAACCTCCACCCCATGCGATACATCATAGGGCAGGGTGGAAACCTGGTATCGGTGAGGCTCAGATCAATTTAAATCGAACGCTTTTGATAGCGTCGACCATCGATAGCCGGAGGCTGTCATCAATGCCGCTGGCTCAGTCTCGTCTTCAGCGGCATGGAGTTCAAAGTTCATAGTCATCTTTCGGAATCATTTCAGATCTCCGGATCGGTCCGACAAGCGTCTTCCCTCTCCTACCTTCTGTGCGTATTTACTGTCGAGCCTTTACTGTGGACGCTGGAGCTGTCAAAGGGCATCCCGCTCGAACCGAGATGTGGAAGGGCTGTGACGACATCACCGTGATGAAGCCCAGCACCTCGGATACTGAGGTGATGAATAGCTTTTCGGAGGAACATGAAAGATTGGCAGGAGCAAAACTAAGCCTGGAAAAGTGAGTCGGTTTGCAGCTCGGCACTTAGAAAGGCAAGCCATGTCATTTAACAACGTCCTTACGAGCTGGACGAATGGACCGGTAAAGTTACCCGTGGTCAGGTTCGGACCAGACCTCCAGACGGATAAGTATTAGGGTGAGGTTACGAACAGTGTAGCCCTTGTCACATAGAAATGGGCCGACAAGAACTATCCCTGAAATGCCTTGTGGAGGTGCCGAAAGAGTACATCGCCTTTGTCGTCTAAAGCCACCTCACCGTTGTGGCTTACCCCCATTCACACCTCACCAAATTGGAACGCCTTCTCTTCAACTACTTGTGGGAGGAACACATATATTTATAAAATGTATAATATATGCATATCAATATATATATACATACATACACACACACATACACACACACACACACACATACACACACACACATTATATATATATATCTCTATATATATATATATATATATATATATATGCATATATGTAAGTATATTTACGAAATTTTGAATCTATATCTATAAAACAGTGAATTGAGTATCTAATTAAAAATGTATCATCTGCACTAATTTGATGATTGATATTTTGTTATAGAAAATTATCGATTAACGATTGTAGTATTGGGTTTCAAAGAAATTTACTCGGAATATAGATTTTTTTGTTACACATAGCCTTCCATAGTACATTATAGTATTTAGGTTAATAGCTCCAGCAAACGTCGAAACTTGTTTGCACATTGGTTCACCAGTAGATGTATTCGTATGTCATCGATTGAACCCACACACACACACAAACACACACACACATATATATATATATATGTATATGCGTATGTGTGTATGTGTGCGTGCGTGTGTGTGTTTGTATGTGTGTTTGTGTATGTATCGATGTATATATGTATGTGTATATGTAAATATGCATAGATATATATATATATATACATACAAACATATACATACCCCCCTCCCACCCCACACACACATAGACACATACACACATACAAACACACAAACACACACACACACAAACACACACATACACACACACACATATATATAAATATATATATATATATATATATATATATATATATATATATATATATATATATATTTATATATATATACGTACATACATATCCATGCATATCCATGTATATCCTAAAATTATAGTTTTG
Source organism: Eledone cirrhosa (assembly GCA_964016885.1). Taxonomy (NCBI): domain Eukaryota; kingdom Metazoa; phylum Mollusca; class Cephalopoda; order Octopoda; family Eledonidae; genus Eledone; species Eledone cirrhosa. The sequence continues at coordinate 56,807,378 of OZ024745.1, forward strand.
TCGAAAACTGCACTTAAAAAAAGTCAATAACCTGTATGTGTATTGCAGATAATTTTCATAATTTATTTCCTATCAGATGTGCATCTTGTTTTTATCGTACCTTTTGAAAAATTTTTGAAAATGAACATTAAATACATACATACCATTTGCCGCACCTACATTTGAGACGCAAATTAAATAGTTAATCGGTCGGCACTCACCGACTTCATTTTCATGTGATATTCAAGATGTAATTTGACACTGACCTGATTGTGTACATGTGGTAAAAACCTCTTTTATCTATGATTGTGTTTTATCACAGGTGACAATCTCCCCTCTTTATACCGGTGTCATCAAACATTGGCGTGTAGGATAGAGGGAGATAAAGACCCCCCTCCAAAACATTACCTGATATATTGCAGCTAGTTACATGAAAATTTATTTATAAATTCAAATACACGCACAACTTTCGAACACAACTGCGTATATTCCAATCTAAATTAATCACACACACACACACACACACACACACACACACACACACACACACACACACACACACACACACACACACACAACACACACACACTCGCGCACACGCACACACACACACACATACACATACACACACACACACACACACACACATTGTAATGGCTTATTGCACACCAGCTGTGCTCTTGCCGTTTGGTTATCCAGTCTCTCTACGTGTGTGGGTGTGTGTGAGTGTTCCTGTAAATATTTGACAGATAAACGCACACACAACATTATACACGTCATTCCAGGGATAGCATTAACCCCCCCCGCCCCCGTCATGTTTAGCAGCTATAAATAGACCACTGCTTACAAACAAACAAAGAAATATGACGAATTAGTGAAAACAATTATAATACAATTTCGCTCCAGTCACATTTATCTTCTGACGAAGTGTTTTTTGACCCGAAATGCTAGAACTAGTAAATAACAAGTGACGCACCACCAATTTTGTTGTATTCAACGAATAAACTGTTATACACACACACACACACACACACACACATACACACACACACACACACATATATATATATATATACACATAGAAATAATAATAAATGTGAAGACTAAAATCTAAAGAGGGCTCGATAAGGATAAATATATATCAAATATATCAGCACCCTAGACCAAATATTTATTAAAATAACAGATTAAAGTTTAACGGGATATGAAAGCAGCGATTTTTGCTTAAATTTTAATCTGTTATTTTAATATATATATATATATATATATATATGTGTAAGATGTGAGTTTTATTGTAGTGCAATAAAGCAATGCAAATATCGTATAAGTAGCACTCTACAGTTTGTAGGACTGGAGTATATATAATATAAGATCAAAAGATGGTTAAAAGAGTTCCAAGTATTTTATTAGGCGCAATTCAAAAACAAATATCATCATGAGATGATATCTGCGTTTTCATCAGATAAAATAGGGATACATGATATGAAGGTTAAAAAGCACTTGTGAATAGTGAAGTTTAAATTGTTTTTGAAATGCGCATAATAAAATACTTGCAACTATTTTAACCATCTTTTGATCTTATATTATATATATATATGTATGTAATCTTTCGTATTATATATATATATATATATATATAAATAAAATATATATATATAATACAAAGACGAAAGGTTACACCTTCATTAAGTTCAATGGTTGGTGACGCGCGTTTCGCTACAAGGTTCGATCTGTATCGTTCTAGCCCGACTCTGGAATCAAAAGCTCGTCGGACCTCTGTCATCACTACAACAGAGGTCCGATGGGCTTTTAATTATAGAGTCCGGCTAGATCGACGGAGATCGAACCTTGAGCTGATCAATAGCGAAACGCGTGTCACCAACCAATAAACGTAATAAAGGAATAACCATTCCTCCTAGTATTATTATATTACTCTGTCTAGCTCTACACCTCGATACTGACATGAACCTAATCATCGAGGTTTCACCCGGGTGAACCTACAGTAACTCCGTGTTACACTCCATGTATATATATATATATATATATATATATATATATAACTTGCACCTGTTTGTAAACTTTATTGCATATTACAATTTGTTTCCATATCGATGAGTATGGGTTTTAACATTCGATAGAATTACGACTCTTAATCGACACTTCTACAGACATGAAATTTTACATGGGTGATGCCAAAACTCTCATATCTGAAGAAGTATTGATTAAGAGTTGGGACCGCATCGCATGATCAAACCTGAGCTGATCGACATGGAAACAAATTGTAATAAAGTTTACAAAAAGCTGCAATTCTTATTATCACTTTATATAGACTCTGCTAACTAGAACCACTTTAAACTTGGAACACAACATAACGATAGACGGATACAGTAACAACAACGTATGTCTCGACATGCGTCGTTGCTAGTGACTACAAATTAAGCAGATAATAATAATAATAATAATAATAATAATAATAATAATAATAATAATAATAATAATAATAATAATAATAATAATAACAATAATAATAATATAAAAACAAAACAAAGGAATTACCACAAGAAATCTACTTGGCAAGAGAACATCAATCGCCAAATAAACCTTCTCCGATCTGACATATAAATTTTAACAAACTATTAAGTAGGTGAACATGTTAAACAAACTAAACTTAGAAAATTGAAAAAAAAATACAGTATAAAATCAACAAGTGACATAGACATGCTGATAGAAATAATCAAACAAAAAGTGTCGGCCAAAGCTGCTCGTATAAGGCGCTTTGAAAAACGATCTAGATTCTATAAGGACAATAATATGTTCAAAAACAACCAAAGAAACTTCTACAGAAAAATTGGTGAGTCAACAATAACTGCTAAATCAATACCACCCAAGGAGGAAGTGCAAGAATTCTGGGAAAAGATCTGGGCTGAAGAAAAAGTTCATAACATACATGCCCCATGGATAAACAGACAAATGAAAGATACAGCTCACCTTGAGGAACAAATATGGGAAAATATAACAGTTGAACAGTTGCGCTTGGCTCTAAGAAAAACCAGCAAATGGAAATCCCCAGGAAAAGACAAAATACAAACTTTTGGATAAATGCCTTCACAGAGTCTCATGAGCTGTTAGCCCAACTTTACAATGAAATAGTTAAGGAGCCAGAAAAGATACCATCATGGCTAGTTAACGGCATTACATTCCTGCTTCCGAAGAATGATGAGACAAACAATCCCAAAAATTACAGACCGATAACTTGCTTGACCACAATGTATAACATTTTAACATCAGTCCTAACTGAATACACATATGACCACCTGATAACAAATGACCTATTTCCCATTGAGCAGAAAGGGTGTAAACGAGGCTCATATGGCTGTAAGGATCAGCTTCTGGTTAACAAAATGATACTGGAAGATTGTCATAATAGACACAAAAATCTATCGATTGCTTGGATAGATTATAAAAAAGCATTCGATAGTTTGCCACACAGTTGGATTGAAAAATGTTTAGAGATTTTCAAAATATCCCCCGTTGTCAGGAGGTTTTTGTCATTCAGTATGAAGACATGGAAAACGACACTCCTTTTGAATAGGGAAACAAAATCACTGGAAGCTGGAGAAGTTAATATTAATTGTGGAATTTTTCAGGGTGACTCTTTATCACCGCTTTTATTCTGCATCGCACTTATACCATTAAGTAAAATGTTCAATGAAACAAAACATGGATATAAAGTATATGACAAAACCATTAATCACTTGTTCTACATGGATGACCTGAAACTATTTGCAAAAAATGATGAACAATTTCAAGGGCTATTATCCACTGTGGAGCAGTTCAGTGATGACATTAAAATGGAGTTTGGACTAGACAAATGCGCCAAAGCAACGTTCACCAGAGGAAAGCTGCTGAAGATTTCAGACATTAATCTTGATCGGGGGAACGTTATAAGAGAACTTGATCAAGAAAAAACTTACAAATATCTAGGTGTTTGTGAAGGAGACGGAATCAAGCACTCGACAATGAGGGAAAGGATAAGGAAGGATTGTTACCGCAGAGTAAGAGCAATCTTAAGAACGGAATTGAATGCAAGGAATAGGATCGATGCCATAAACACGCTTGTCATACCAGTAGTAACCTACAGTTACAATGTCATCAACTGGTGAAGCACAGAGATCCGTAGGCTCGATACAAAAATTCGAAAACTCTTAACCATGCAAAGAATGCATCACCCTAAGGCAGATATAGATATAATATATCTCCCTAGGAAAGAAGGAGGACGTGGGTTAATCCAGTTAGACATTGCGTTGAAAACTGCAACAATTGGATTATCACATGATTGGATGATCAAACTCGTTTTGAAACACGAAAGCATCAAAATATCATATTCCATTACAAAAGATGCACAAAGATACAGTAATGGACTACAAATTTCAGAAGTCCCATTTACTGCTGAAATGGAAAACACAGAAAAAGCAAAGCAGGTAAAAGTAACTGCAAAGAAAGAACTGCTACAGAAACTGTCTAAGAAATGGCAAGAAAAGCCTCTGTATGGAAAATACCCACAGCGAGCTAACAATCCTGATGTTTACAAAACTTTAACCCATCAGTGGTTGGCATCCTCTGGACTGAAATCGGAGACTGAAGGACTGATTATATCAGCACAAGATCAGTGTCTGCCAACAAAAAATTACCAAGCCAACATAATAAAAAATGGATGCAGCCCATTATGCCGTCTATGCAAAAAACAACCAGAGACCATTGACCATATAATTTCAATGTGCAGTCCTATAGCTCCAGCTGAATACCTAAACAGGCATGACAGAGCTGCACAATGCATACATTGGATAATGTGTAAGCATTTTGACCTGCCCCATCAAAAGAATTGGTGGGAGCATCAACCACCTCCCATACTTGAAAAAGATCACATCTCAATCTTGTGGAACTTTAGCATCCAAACAGACCGAAAAATAGATGCAAATAGACCTGATATAATATTGAAGGACTTCAAAAAGAGAGTATGCCTGCTAATTGATATGTCTGTTCCAATAGACAAGAATGTATCTATAAAAACATTTGAAAAATTGAGCAAGTATAACGACCTGGAGATAGAAATTGGAAAAATGTGGAAATTGAGAACTAAAACAATACCAGTGGTTGTAGGCGCTCTGGGAATGATACCTAAGGGGTCTAATGATTACTTATCGCAAATCCCAGGAAACCCGCGTATAGGAGAAATACAAAAGATAGTACTAATGGGAACTGCCCATATACTAAGGAAGATGCTGTCAATATAAGTACATCACAAGTCTAAACACTAAAGATGCATGTGTGAGTATGTATGTTCTTTCTTGAACATGGCGGACCTTGTTGTCTCTTGAGGTCACTGGTTGTGACTTGGTGATAACTCGTATGAACATAAAGCAAGATAAATGCAACTGTAATAATAATAATAATAATAATAATTGTTTCTACTTTAGGCACAAGGCCAGCAATCACCCAGTGCATTACTGGTACTTTATTTTATCGACCCCGTAAGGATGAAAGGCAAAGTCAACCTCGGCGAGATTTGAACTCAGATCGTAAAGGGACGTAACTATGCTGGAAAGCATGGCGTCCGATCCTCTAATAATAATAATGCTTTCTTTATTAACCACAAGGGTTTACATAAAGTAGACATTAAGGACAATACAAGACAATACAGGACGGTACAAATGGGCATTTCTGCGTGTAAAAAAACAGAGGATGTAATACAAATAACAATGAAAAATTCCAGAATAGGGGGGAGACTTCCGAGGGACATTTGTGGAGAAAGCCCATTAAAAGGCCACAGTGACCCTGACCACCATCAAATAGATCGAATACAGAACAGACATATATCAACTGGAAAAAAGAAACATACCCAAAACAGAAGCTATATTGACAGTAACACACTAGCCAATATACGAAGAAATATTGGTAAAAAAAAGTTACTAACTGATATAGAAATTGATCAGATCAAGCTATTAGCACAAAGTCAGCGAAGGGAAAATAAAACATACCAGTGTTGGGGCGGAATCACTGACTACAGAACAAATTAAAGAAAGAATCGAAAAAGTGGAGAGAGTGCATGCTCAAGATGAAACTGAGATGAAAACAATGAGATCGTAAATGATAAAGAAATGAATGAGAATGAACTTGCCAACTTAGACCTGATATAATACTGAAGGACTTTAAAAAGAGGGTATGCCTGCTAATTGATATGTCCGTTCCAATAGACAAGAATGTATCTATAAAAACATTTGAAAAATTGAGCAAGTGTAAGGACCTGGAGATAGAAATAGGAAACATGTGGAAATTGAGGACTAAAACAATACCAGTGGTTGTAGGCGCTCTAGGAATGATACCTGAAGAGTCTAATGATTACTTATCGCAAATCCCAGGAAACCCGCGTGTAGGAGAAATACAAAATATAGTACTAATGGGAAGTGCCCATATACTAAGGAAGATTCTGTCAATATAAGTACATCACAAGTCTAAACACCTAAAGATACATGTGTGTGTGTGTATGTTCTTTCTTGAACATGGTGGACCTTGCTGTCTCTTGAGGTCACTGTAATAATAATAATCTTATTAATAAGTAACTGGTCTTTTGTATCACGGAACTGCTTTCGGCATCCTTTCTGTTCGTCCGGTAACAAGTTGTTACGTGGAGGTGATGGTAGATTTCCTCAGACACAATGCTTGTTAACAGTTTCCACATTACGGGCAGATATGTGATAGGACTATAGTTGGTAACATCATTTACCCTTGATTCGGTCTTTCATTACCAGAACTGTTCAGATGGAGAAAAGCAACCTGCACAAATATGTGACTGACAGTAGGGAGCCAATGCTCAAAATTGTACTGAAGGAGCAGGCAATAGACCAGGGGATGTCCAAGGAGGAAATAACAACAAGGAGGAAGAGCATCCTACTTGAAAAATCCCTTCTTTAAGAAAACGGAATTTAGAGATCCACAGATATAGAACTGGTTAAACAGAGGAGACCTTAAACAAGCTACAGAAGAAATGCTAATGGCTGCGCAAGAGCAAGCTCTCAGAACGAATTGGGTGAAACAACATATTGACAAGGAGGAGGCTAGGTCACTGTGTAGGATCTGTGGAGGAGACTGTGGATCGCATTGTATCCGAGTGTAAACATCTAGCCCAGACTCACTATAAAGGCTGGAGACATGATGTGATAGGCATGTGACTGGCATCTATGCAAACTAAACAATTTACCACATTCTGAGAAGTGGTATGAGCATAAGCCAGAGTCGGTGATAGGAAACGATCAGGTGAAAGTGCTATGGGATTTTAGGATACAGACGGACAAGAAATTAGAACACAATAGGCCTTACCTGGTTTTAGCCAAGGGAAAAAGATTGTGTCTGATTGTAGATGTAGCCTACCCATTTGACACGAGAGTGCAAGAAAAGGAGAGGTAGATAATTAACCGATACCAAGATTGAAAATGGGAGTTAAAAAGGATTTGAAACTGTCATGAAATGAAGGTCGTCCCGATTGTCATAGGCGCACTAGGTACTATCACAAAAAGTTTCCAACGATGGTTACAGAAAATTATTCCAGCCCCGCTTTTTGGAACACTTCAAAAGGCATGCTTGCTGGGAACAATAAGAACCCTCCGCACGTCCTGAATGTCTGAGGCTTGATATTCATTTCAACAAACTTTCCTGTTAAATAACATCAATGACTGAGACTCAAAGAAAAATAATAATAATAATAATAATAATAATAATAATAATAATAATAATAATGAAGGGAAGAAGACGCACGAGGTGACGGAGGTCATGAAATCGCTCCCGTAAGTTTTGAATTTTTAACATATTTAAATCATTTGTGAAATAACAACTCTTAGTACAAATGCTACGTAAAGCACCCGGCTTGAGCCCCAAAAAATTCGGACCCAAAATATATTGTTATAAGGCTCAAATATTCAAATATTCAACTTTGTATTGTACACTGTATATCCCCCCTAAAAAATGGCTATAAATGGAAGAAGAAGAAACCCCCCCCTCCTCTCCTCTGGCTACACTATATAGGACAGCTAAACTCACCAACACCAGAAACTAGATACACCACCCACCCCATCATCTGTGTACACTAAACACAACAGCATTTTCACCTTCACCGCCACCGCTCACTACGGCCATCATTACCACCACTATCCCATCACCGCCGCCACCACCCCTTGACTCCTTCACTGCTTCTGCCACCGCTACAGCACCATCACTACAGTAATACGGTCGCATCACCGCCACCACTGCCTCGGTATCGACATCACCACCACCACTGTCTCAGTATCGCCAACGCCGCCAGTCTCTGCTGGCTGCCACTTCCACATTATAGAACTCCTACTACTAACAAAGAGGAAGGCATCAAAATATATAGATAGACTCAAAAGAAAAAAAAAAAAACAAACAACAAAACCAAAGCAGCACAGCAACAACAGCAAAAAACGAGAAAAACAAACAGAGAAAAACAAAAACAAAAAAAGAAACCCCCAAAACGTAAAGAAAATAAGAATGAAGAGAGAAGCAGGCGGACGGACAGAGAAGAGGGGGGAAAAAGTAAAACTTAAAAAACAAAAACTAAGTCAGACATTCGAATACTACATTACAATGAAACTTATGCTTATTCATTTTTAGGGCCCTTTCTGCCCGTGTGTTTGTTTGTTTATGTGTGTTCGTATACAGCGTGGTGATAATGCCACACAAGGGCCAAGTGGGATGGCGGATCCACAGATGGCTATGTAAACATACATTCGCAAATCCTCGATAAGAGTGTTTAAATATCGAACATAAACAGTTCGAATAACGGTGAAATGGAGACTAGAACGTCATGTGACAGACTCTCACCCAACAGGTGCCCTCTGGCTCAGCAGCAGGAACCTGACTGTCAACCAAATACTGCTGATGTTGGAGGAAGAAGAAGAAGGAAAGGGGCCAGAACCAACTGGACGAAAGAATTGAATAGAACTGTTATGCAATGCTACCTGAAAAGTAACCCCAAGGAGAGGGGCTACAGGAGGCGGATGCATAACATCTGGAACGAGATTGGTTTATTTAAATTAGATGAACAAAAATTGGCCGGGCAGGCTCGGGTAATAAGAACTAATGGGTGGATAAGCGAGCTGGAACTGGAGGAACTGAGCAGAGAGAATGGCTTGGAGATGGCGGGTGTAGTATGCCAGACAAGCGAGCCGGCGGGAAATGAAGGTGAGGAGGTCCTGAGAACGTAGGAACCACCCGAAGCAGACAATGATCTGAATACTGAGATAAATAATACCTGGAACAGAGATACGGCCACTGAGGAGATGAATGCTGACGGGCTAGGACAAGATTCGGTTGACATCCTAAATTTAGTGGTAGATGAGTTGAACAATGATAGTGGGAGACCTATGAACCTAAGATTTGTAGACAGGAAAAAGTTAAAAGAAACAACAGCTAAGGTAAACAAAGTCATCCCATACCTTGAGGCGAGGAGTCTTCACCAGTGCAACAATATCCTCAAAGCAACAGCAAATACGGTGAGGAAACTACTTGGTATAAAAGCGAGAGGAAACAACAGACAAGAAAGAGCAGAGCCGTGGTGGAAGAAGCGACTGAGTGGGCAAATCGGGGAAATGAGAAATGACATAGGAAAGCTTGAGTCACTACTGAATGGGACACTAAAAAACATAGGCACTAAAAATAGACTGGAAATAAAATACAAAACTAGGAGTAAAAAGCTAAATATTATCATAGAGGAATTGAAGCAACGCATTGTAGCAAAGAGTGCCAAAATCAGGCGATACGAGAACAGAGTCAGTCAGTATAAACAGAACCGCATGTTCGACAACAACCAGAAGATGCTGTTTGGACAGCTTGAGGGGAAAGAAAGAGGCAACGACTTGATCCCTGGGGCGGAACAAGCTAAAACATTCTGGAGAGGAATATGGGAGCAGGATGTTAGACACAATGCCCAGGCAGGGTGGATTGAGACAGTACAGAGGGAGATCGGTGAGCAGGCACAACAACAGACTGATTTGAGTATCACAGTTGAAACTCTTAAGGGGCAAGCCAAAAAACTAACCAACTGGAAATCACCAGGCCCAGATGGTGTGCAGGGGTATTGGATTAAACATTTAACATCCCTCCAGCCGAAGCTGACGGCCATGTTCAATGACTGCTTGGTGTCGGGTGAGGTGCCAGAGTGGTTGACAAAAGGTACCACAGTTCTGATAATGAAAGACCGAATCAAGGGTAATGATGTTACCAACTATAGACCTATCACATGTCTGCCCGTAATGTGGAAACTGTTGACGAGCATTGTGTCTGAGGAAATCTACCATCACCTCCACACAAACAACTTGTTACCGGACGAACAGAAAGGATGCCGAAAGAAGTCACGTGGTACAAAGGACCAGTTGCTTATTGATAAGATGGTAATGGGGAATTGCAGGAGGAGACACACTGATCTTGCCATGGGATGGATAGACTACAGAAGGGCATTTGACATGGTGCCTCATTCCTGGATCACCAAAAGCCTGGAGATCTTCAGGGTGGCAGATAACATCAGACAGTTGCTGGGCAGGAGTATGGGGTCCTGGGAGACAGAGTTGACATCAACTGGAGTATCCTTGGGAGGCGTGAAGATCAAGAGAGGTATCTTCCAGGGAGATAGCCTGTCCCCTCTGTTGTTTGTCCTTGCCCTGATGCCCTTGACCATTATGCTGCGAAAAGTGAGAGCAGGATACAAGTTGGGAAGGGGAGAGCTTACCATCAATCACCTCCTCTTCATGGACGATCTTAAGCTCTTCGGGAAAAGTGAGAAGGAGTTGGATGTGCTTGTTGACACTGTCCGTATTTTCAGCAGTGATATACGTATGCAGTTTGGTATTGCTAAATGTGGAGTCATTGTGATGAAGAGGGGTAGGTTGAGCAGAAGTAACGGGATCCAGATACCAACAGGTGAGATGATAAAGGAAATTGACTCTGAGGAAGGATACAAGTATTTGGGCGTTCTGGAGGCTGATGGCATAAAGAACAAAAAAATGAAGGAATTGTTAAGAACTGAATACATTCGGAGAGTAAGGAGCGTATTGAAGTCACATCTGAACAGCAGAAATGCCATAAGCGCAGTAAATTCCCGAGCTGTGTCTATTATTAGGTACAGTGCGGGAATTCTGAGATGGAATGTTGCTGAACAAAAAGAAATGGATAGGAAGACTAGGAAGCTATTGACTATCTACAACATGTTCCACAAGAGGAGTGATGTCGATAGACTCTACCTAAGGAGATCTGAGGGTGGAAGAGGTCTTATCAGCATAGAGGACTGTGTTCAGATGGAGAAAAACAACCTATACAAATACGTGACCTATAGTAAGGAGCCAATGCTCAGAGCTGTACTGAAGGAGGGGACAGTAGGCCAGGGGATATCCAAGGAGGAAATAACATCAAGGAGGAAGAGCAGCCTTAAGGGAAAATCCCTTCATAGTACCTTCTTTGAGAAAACTGAATTTAGAGATCCACAGACATGGAACTGGTTGAGAAGAGGAGACCTCAAAAAGGCTACAGAAGGAATGCTAATGGCTGCGCAGGAGCAGGCCCTCAAAACGAAGTGGTTGAAGCACCATATCTACAAGGAGGAGGCTAGCCCACTGTGCAGGATCTGTGGAGAGAGAGAGGAGACTGTGGCTCACATTGTGTCCGAGTGTAAACACCTAGCCCAGACCCACTATAAGGGCTGGAGACACGATGTGATGGGCAGGGTAATCCACTGGCACCTGTGCAAAGTAAACAATCTACCACATTCTGAGAAATGGTATGAGCATAGGCCAGAGGCGGTGATGGAGAACAGTCAGGTGAAGGTGCTGTGGGATTTTAGGATACAGACGGACAAAAAACTGGAACACAATAGGCCTGACCTGGTGGTTGTGGACAAAGAAAAAAGATCGTGCCTGATTGTGGATGTGGCCTGCCCGTTCGACACGAGAGTGCAAGAGAAGGAGAGGGAGAAAATTAACCGATACCAGGACCTAAAGTGGGAGGTGAAAAGGATTTGGAACTGCCATGAAGTCAAAGTGATCCCGATTGTCATAGGCGCACTGGGGACTATCTCCAAAGGTTTCCAGGGATGGTTAAAGAAAATCGGCCCCTTCACGCTTTTTGGAACGCTTCAAAAGGCATGCTTGCTTGGAACAGCAAGAACCCTCCGATACGTCCTGAATATCTGAGGCTGCAGGTAGTGGCTTGATATTCAATCCAACGGACTTTCCAGTTAACCAACATCAATGACTGAGATTCAAGGAATAACAATAACAATAATAATAATAATAATAATAATAATAAAATAGATGCAAATAGACCTGATATAATATTGAAGGACTTTCAAAGGAGGGTATGCCTGCTAATTGATATGTCTGTTCCAATAGACAAGAATGTATCTATAAAAACATTTGAAAAATTGAGCAAGTATAAGAACCTGGAGATAGAGATTGGAAAAATGTGGAAATTGAGAACTAAAACAATACCAGTGGTTGTAGGCGCTCTGGGAATGATACCTAAGGGGTCTAACGACTACTTATCGCAAATCCCAGGAAACCCGCGTATAGGAGAAATACAAAAGATAGTACTAATGGTAACTGCCCATATACTAAGGAAGATCCTGTCAATATAAGTACATCACAAGTCTAAACACTAAGGATGCATGTGTGAATATGTGTGTTCTTTCTTGAACATGGCGGACCTTGTTGTCTCTTGAGGTCACTGGTTGTGACTTGGTGATAACTCGTATGAACATAAAGCAAGATAAATGCAACTGTAATAATAATAATAATAATAATAATTGTTTCTACAATAAGCACAAGGCCAGCAATTATTCCAATATATTACTGGTACTTTATTTTATCTACCCCCGTTAGGATGAAAGGCAAAGTTAATAATAATAATGATTTCTTTCTTTCTTGCTTTTTTTTTAATTATTTATTTTATTTATTTATTTATTGTAATAATAATAATAATAATAATAATAATAATAATACTAATAATAATAATGATTTCATTTATTAGCCACAAGGGCCGACATGTAGGGGACAATACAAAGACAGGGACTGTGGGGGTTTACAATAAGGTCGAGTAAAAGTGCACAATAGCAAGACTAATTTAACAATGAAAATATAAAAATATAAAATAAACTATGCATAAATATAACAAAATAAATTCCCCGATACGGGTTGGACGACCCTGGGGCAACTCGGGTACCTCACCAATCCTGAACCACCTTGCGCTTCTAGGGCATCTAGGGAGAGCACCCCTCTCCTCAAGTTAGCCAGCCTATAGGGGCATGGTCAGAGTAGGCCCATTCACACGAGCCATTCTCGCCACATTCACCCACCTTTTAGCAAATGTACTGGGGGGCAGCACTTCTCTCTCCACCCTCACCTTCCTTTCCAGGTGAAACTTGAAGAAGTTGATGAGGGATTGGCCGAAGAGAAAAGTGTCTGTCTTTAGTCCTTTCAACCTGGTCCACCATATAATCTCTTTCGCAACTGCCACCAGGCAGAGGAAAATTTCCTGCTCTTCCTTACCTAAGGAAGGCGGTGGATCGATCTTCACTATCGACTCGGCCGATAGCCGGATTCGTTCCACACGCGACAGTAGCTGTTCGACATAACTCCACCAGTCAGTAATGCACGGACATTGGACAAGTGCGTGCAGAACGGTTTCGTCGTTCTGTGCGCATCTTGGGCGGGTCCGTCTGACAGCACTTCCGTGCCTGTAGAGTTTATCCCTAACCGGCAGTGCCCCCCGGTAGCACTGCCAAGCGAGGTATTTCTGGAAATTGTCCATCGTCCCCGGCTCAAAAGTCCTCCGGTACAGACTGGTCAGTTCGACTTCGTCGAGGCCCAAAGCTTCTCCGAGTGCATCATCGCACTTGCCCACCACTAATCCTCTATAGAACTCGAGAGTGGAAGTTCCACTGATCGCATTGCCCTCTTGGTAGAGGGCAGTGAGTGCCTGGCAACATTCCAGGTGCCAGTCACCCAGTCTCGGTCTCTTCTTGACCCAGGACTGTAGCTCAGTCAAAGAAATGAGCTGCGGAAAGACCCGTCTGATAAACGGCGACCACACCTGTTCACCGTTGAGGCAGAATATCTGGAGATGTCGCAGTAGAGGGTGCTGGCAGCAGATGGACCACCTCACCAACGGAACTTGTCCCCTCTACAAGAATTTGAAGAGGAGCCGATCCAACTTGACGAGGCAATAATAATAATATTTATGATGATTTCTTTATTGGCCACAAGGGCTGACATCAAGAAAAACATTACACACGGCACAGGATGGTACAGGATGGTACGATGTGGGTTTTGTGCGTGTAAATATTTTTATTATTTATATAAGAAAAGAAAGAAAAGGACATAGAAACATATATATATATATATAAACTATAATAATTGTTTCTACTTTAGGCACAAGGCCAGCAATTACCCAGCATAAACTATAATAATGAAAATTGAAACAATAAAAAATTCCCCAATAGGGGGGAAACACTCCGAGGGTTACTCGTGGCGAAAACGACACAAAAGACCACGGCTACCCTGACCACCAGGGCAAGCGCTCTCTCTCAATTTATCCATTTCTCAAACTACAGACGTATATTCAGAGCGGTCCCGTTCACTCGGACCATTCTCGCTATATTGACCCACCTTTCAACAAACTTGCTAGAAGGCAGCACTTGCCTCTCCACCCTGATTTTCCTCTTCAAGTGAAACTTGAAAAAGTTAATTAGGGATTCGCCGAAGAGGAAAGTGTCTTTCTTTAACCCTTTCAACCTTGTCCACCACACAATCTCTTTCGCCATGGCCACGAGGCAGATGAAAACCGCCTGCCCTTCCTCCTCGAAGGAAGACGGCCAGTCCGTCTGCACAATGGACTCTTGTCGATAACCGGATCAGTCCTACACGCGACAGCAACTGTTCGACATAGCTCAACAAGTCAGCAATGCTCGGGCACTGAACGAGTGCGTGCACGACGGTTTCGTCGCTCTGCGCGCATCTCGGACAGGCTCGGCTGACGGCACTTCTGTGCCTGTAGAGCTTATCTCGAACCGGCAGCGCTCCCGGTAGCACTGCCAGGCCAGGGATTTTTGGAAGTTATCCATAGGCCCTGGGCTGAATGTTTCCTCTTCGGAGAATCCCTAATAATAATAATAATAATAATAATATATATGTGCGTATGAGTGTGTGTGCGTCTGTGAGTGTGTGTGTGTGTGTGAATAGTGATTAAGTAATACTTTTTTTTTTTAAATTAAATATTTAATTCTTTCATGTTTTCATTTGCTATTTTATCCGATGGGGATATTTTCTACATTAATATGAATATAGTTTAAGATTCTATGATCGAAACCCGCTTCGTGAGCTTGTTTATTGAAAGAAGATACTCAGACAATAACTAACATAATACGTGACAGATAGGGAGGTTTGCGTTAAAGAAAATACAGGTACAGTGTACTAAGGTGGAAAGGGGCGATTATAAGGTATAGAGAAAAAGGAAATGTAGGTTGAGCGTATAAAGTAATATGAACTCTAAAAATGATAAAACTGAAAACAATTATATTGAAAATGTTATTGCTTGGATTTAAAATAAACTGTCAGTACATGTGTAAGCAAGTATAGATTCCACTGTCCTATCGCTGTCTAGGAAAATATAATATGCATATAAACATTGATTTCACAAGGTCAAGAACAATGCATTCGTGTCATTTATCAGAGTTGGACATAACTACTGCTATAGTATTTTAAATTATCTTTGTCGTCATCGTAGTATTAGTAATCAAATATCTTGCAAATCATATACTTAGAGTAAGGGAAAACATGTGTTAGCGACATCCGACAGTCACTATGATCGACAAAAACGGTGATAATTAGAATAACTGCTTCTCAACATGTTGCTAGATCATTGCTGATTTCCGGCTATTGAGAAGTGACGTTATCTAACAACCCAATCTCAGGTCTAAGGTTTTAAATACAGGCGTCGTTCATCAGAAAATTGAAATAGCATATGTGGAAATCGATCAATTTTAATTTTGATCTCAATTTCAAAATTCTCTTTCTTTGTGCCTTCCTGAATATCGATTTTATCGGCATCACTGAATAATCAAATCTCACCGAATAAATTATAATATTAATGGAATAATAAGACGGGAAAACTGGTTAATTTACTGATTCAACTCCAGTATAATTTCTAAGTTCGACTATCAATGTGATATGATATATCGATCAATATAATATAAAACCATTGATATAATTGTGCCCATTCTACAACACAGAATTTTATTACTTTTCTGTTTATAAACTAATGCGGGATTTCTGCATTTTAGTCGAGAAGATTATATATAAAGTTAATCAACTTATATTTTATTCGGGAATAAAATAATACGCTTAAAGCGAAATACGTCTAGCTCTACGTTTATCATTATGCATAATTATGTATATTAAGACCAGAAAGACAAATTTAACGTAAAGTCACAAACAAATATTTATATTAGTAATTATTATAATTCGAAGTATGTTACTATAGAAAACAGCAAACAATGTCTGAACCGATATCTTGATTGTAGACATGGGATTGTCGCTTCGCTAGATATACTGCCGCTGAATAGTTTTTAAACAAAGGATATCTTTATACAATTATATATATACATATATAGATAGTCAGGTAGATTTTATCTATACGATTCGTACTGATTGATTTTATGATTGCTAAACACAGTAGATTGCTTATAGTTCATAATATTTAGCGGTTATAAATGTTTTGGGGATAAGTAAAAATGGGGAGTTTTGTGCCTGCAAGTTATTCTCCAAGTGTGACTGATTAGTTAAGCATATGCGTCAGTGGCTATGTACCATCCGGAGGACTGTCACAGAAGCCAGTCAGCCCATGAAGCCCAGATATCTTGTTAATACGGACAGTGTTTGCAGTGTATGAGCCACATGATTTCATAGTGAAATTGTGTAGCATGTACAATTCAATGTACATCTCCGATATACGACTATTCCAAGAATGCGTAAATTATTGTTTTTCTTTGCTTATTCTTTTTTACTCGATTCTATTTCAATTATATCTCCTATTCGCATTTTACTTTGGTTGCTAAATGCTTATAAAATTATTCCACAATGCTTCAAGCAAACTTCAATACTCTGTTATTTTTTATAAAAAAATGATATTAAACTTATGTTTGTATACGGAATGTGTTAACAAGACAGGACCAACGTGTATATAAACACATATCCAATATGTAGGCATATAAATATACGAGAAAATACGAATTTCCCTGGAAATTTAATCTATTTTTGAAACTGACGTCCCTATTAGCTTAAATTCTATAGATCCTGTGTGCTACGCTATATGAACCGGACCCCTCTGGTAATGTAATACGTTAACCTACTTACCATCCCAATAATTTCAGTTAGAATAGCGTCCCCCGCACTCTATCTACCTACAAATATAGATTTATAAGTCATATGACTCCTGGAGTGGACTGCTATCGACACGCTCATAACTCCAATAGCATATCAAAAACAAAAACACATCTTTACATCTGTTTACGCCCAAAGTCAGTGGATTATCTGAAGAACCAACTTTCCTCAATTGAATAACATATCTATATACACAAATGCGGTTACTTGAATTTATATTCGAACGCATTTCTGTAGTGCTAAAATACATAACTTATTAGAAATATGATATGCATATGCTGTAAAACGATAAATAGACTCTCATACTGAGAACAGTGTTTGGAAAACCACAACGACTACAACAACCATTAGAACAACTACAATGTCAAATCACACTCACATTTTTTTTATTGATTATTGTATAATGTTCCTAAAATTAAAAAAAGAAAAAGAACATTCATATTGTGCAAAATCTTACACATTTATCAATAGTATTTAGCATTATGGTTAATCTTCAATAATCAGTTATGTCGATAGTGTATTTATTTAATTGAAGACTTATATCATCATCATTGATGTTCTTGTTACTATAGATGCAACAGCCATTTTTCTTTGTAGTAGTTATTATAGACATCTTTGATCGTTTTATTTTTATTTATATTTGTAGAAATTACATAATATCAATAAATAAATCACATATAAACAAACAGTAGAACAAAAAAAACAAACTCTCCAGATGCTACACAAATGACCTAAAGAATGATAAAAACAAATTTTAAATGCTACAGCTCGTTTAGATAGCAGAGCTAACCTAAAATAAGAATTGCCAGACAAACGCTTTCAGGCAAAAGTATCGAGTTTCTGAGGTGGCATGCGGAAGACGACTTCAGAATAGTCAATAAATTTGCTGCCAACGCAAGCTAGTTATTGTCTAGTACAGATCAATTCACATATGTTTTTACGGACTGACGCATATCCGTCATTATTCTACAACTGGATTCAGTAGCACATACACACAGAAATAAATAAAAGAAAATCATGGAAACATGATCTGTTAAATAACGGCAAAACAGTTTTTTATACGAGAAGAACATATAATCAATTTATAATCTGTAATGACTATTATTTTGTAGCCACTCAGGATGTATAAATCAGAATTGAACTATGGGCCGTGAGTTATAAAACCAGATGTCTGCAATTTTCACGCAGAATTAGAAACTTAACCACGTAACCATGAAACGGTGTACATAATATCAGTGAATATTTACATACATTGACTGGGTTTAGATACAATAGGACTCAGTATATATATATATATATATATATATATATATATATATATATATATATATGTGTGTGTGTGTGCCTGTGTGTGTGTGTGTATGTGTGGGTGTGGGTGTGTGTGTGTGTGTGTATTCAAAGGTGCTGTCATGTAGTTCCTCTGGCGTATCTTTGGAGTAACGTTACTCGATAGAATGTGTAACTCGGAGATCAGAGAGTCGCTCCTGGTAGAGTGGTTACTTCTCCGAATTGATAGATCGCAGCCGCAATACAATGGGCATGTGTATATATATATATATATATGAAATAAAAGTGACAGAGGCGCTGTGTAGTTCGTAATAAATATTATTTAGAAAATATAAGAGAAACACAGGATTATTCCTGCCCTTTGGCTGTCTGCCGTGGGTAGTTGATGTTTCAACGCATTAAAGACAGTACATCTCACCACAGTGCGTTGATAACTAAGAGAAATAGTTATCCGGGAAGAAAACAAAAAAGTAACAATAAAAAGAGACTATAGCGTAGAGAACGACTGAAGAAGTAAATAAACAGAAGAAAAGCATACCCATAGAGAGGGAGGAAACAGGAGACAGTAGTGTATGTAAGTTGCAACAACCAATGGAAGAGAGGGAGTAGTTAAAAAGGTGACCGAACGTAAGTCCTAGATCCGTATTAAAAGCGCGAGGGAGAACGAAGAGAAAAACGTCTGATCATAGCGAGAACGGGTAAAGAGGGAGAGTTGAAGGAAAACGGAAGTGAGAGGGCGGAGAGGGGAAATGTTAAGAGAGCAGAGAGACGGGAGAAAGGAGATAGATGGTAAGAGAGAAAGAGTGTAAGTGGGTGGTAGAGTGAGAGAGAGAGAGAAAGATAGAGGCAGAAACGAAACGAGAAATGAGTTAATCCAAAATGGCAGATGTTAAGTTCAAAAGAGGAATTAACATCTACAAGCGAGATAGGGAGGATGGATCGGGGTTCACAGCAATAAATTAATATATATATATATATATATATATATATATATATATATATATATATATATATATTATATATATATATATATATATATATATATATATATATATATATATATATATATATATATATATATATATATATATAAACGAGATGTGGCTGAGAGTCACTGAGGACTTAGTGAGCAGTGGGATATATGAATGAAGTAGGATGTGTGAGTTGCGTCGCCGTAGAAAAGAACCAGCTACTCAATTTTAGGCCGTCGCGAGATGGGGTCAGAGCGACAAACCCAGCTGAAGTTTTTGGTCCGGCTGGGTAAACTCCGTCAGAAGCACTCGGAATACTGTAACCAGTTTACAGTGATGAGAAGTCGTCGCGCTCACAGATTTTCGAGTGGCACAAAAGTTTTAAAGGGATGCGAGGACGTAGTAGTCGACACCAGGAGCGAGTGGCCTTCAGCGAGCAGGATTGTCGCCGACCAACGTTTGACAGCGTGAGGCACGTGTGGATGGCTGACTGACTGATTGTAAATGAGCTGGGCATGAACCTCAATAGCGTTTGGAAGATTATCACAAGATATTTGTGCATGCGGAAGATTGCCCGCTCACAACGCCCTGAGCATCCGGCAGTTCCTGGCCAGGAAGAACATCGCCGTATTGGAACGTCCTTCTTATTCCCTTAACCTTTCTCGGTGTGACGTTTTTCTTTTCCCTCAGCTCAAGAGGGTCATCAAGGGGACCCGTTTTGAAGGTATGAAGACCATCATAGGGGCCATAACAGAGGATCTGAGGGGCATCTCAGAAGAATCCTTCCAGCAGTGCATAGAAACGTGGCATTGAAGATTGTAAAGCCCTGTCACGTACATCCTAATTGCCTGGTTGGCTCTAGAAAGCGCATCTAGCCGTCAAAACTATGTCGAATAAGCAAAAGAGATATTGTTTCAACACGGCTGGTTTGGACCGTGACGATCGTTCAAACCCATGCCAAGTTGGTGGGGCAGCGGAATTATAGGTGTTAATCTGAAGCGTTTTAATACCATTTATCCTGAATACTGAGATTCCTGCATTTATTGCCGACTGCTAGATCTTAGCTTCATAGAAATAGCTGTAGATTTATTGTTGTCTAAATGTAGGAAAACTAGCAGCATTATATAATATCCAAAAGAACACTTCGATTATATAAAGGTCACGTGCTTGTCAATATAAACTGATATTACCAACACACGATTACAAAATCTGCTCACTTGGTGTTGTTTATCTTTTGTGTCACTAAAATTACACGCGAAAAAAAATAACATCGTTTTTTTTTTTAAAGTACTTGAAACTATCTTTTTCTATTGAAGACTTCTATCTTGAATAGCAGAACATTTGCTGTGCTGCTTCAATTTAAATATATGAATTGATGGCTCCTAAATACATTGTTCTAATTAGCATACTTGTTTTCGCCACAATGGTTGTAATTAATGGCTGCTTTTATATACTACAAGAGTAACTAAGTTTTAGCACGACAATTTCGTGTTTAGCTGATACTTTCAAGTACGATTAGGTTAAATGTAATAGAGAAGGGATAATAGTATGCATATATATATATATATATATATATATATATATATATATATATATATATATATATGTATATATATATGCATGTATGTATATATGTGTGTATATATATAGGCATGTATGTATATATATTTACCTGTGTGCGCGTGTGTGTCAGTGTGTATTTGCATTTGTGTTATGCACATATATCACAAAAGCAACTTAATACAGCAGCTAATTTCAGTAATCAGACGCTGAAAACATTACGCTATTTTTGTTCGGCTTTTACAGGTTTTTGCTGCTCTAAGTAGTTTTCTGAGGAATGCCGTATGGCTTCTTCCCAACATGAAGCATGATTGCAGTGTTATTCTAGTTGAGAGCAAATAATATTTTCATTCGGAATTACTTACTATGTTGCGTTATAAATAGCGCATTCTTCTTTGGCGTTTCTCTAATTGTGAGTGTTCGGTTTAATATTAAAACAAACGTAAATAGCGCCTAAATATTGACACAAACACACAATACACCCGAAATAGATAGAGAGTGGGAGGTCGGTCTGTCGGATAGCAAAAGAGAGTAAGTCGCAGAAACATAAATCTGCTGACAGTTTCACTGAAGGAAATGAGGTGAGATCGTTAAATAGACGGAAGTAGAGAACATTAGAAGGGAATTGGTGAGGAAGAAGCCAAATATACGCGCGGACATGTACCAAACCCAAATATATCTAACCATATATACACAAACCCAAATATATCTAACCATTACATATAGAGACCTACATATGTATATATATATATATATATATATATATATATATGCATATATATATATAAATACATATATATATACATATATATTTGCATATATATATATAGATACATATATATATATACATATATATATATGTATATTTATACATACATATATATATTTATACATACTTATATATAGATAAGATAAGTTTATACCGGGTTCAATCGGGGGTAACCATATTACGTAAGATACTCAAGACAAAGCAGAGTATAAATATTTAATATAGAAAGGCTTCTACAGAACTAGAACTGCTTCATTCTGGAGAAATCATCAGGAATCCTAATGATTTCTCCGGAATGAAACCGTCCTGTAGACATACATATATACATAAATACATATACATACATATACATATATATACATATATACATATATATATATATATATATATATATATATATATATATATACATATATACATATATATATATATATACATATTTATATATATACATATATATATATATACATATATATATATATATACATATATACATATATATATACATATATATATATATATATATATATATATATATATATATATATATACATCGTGGCTGCCAACTCGTTTTCGAGTACGGCCACTACTTTATATCCATGTAGGAGAACCCCTACCGATGCCCTGAACGAGTGTGACTTTTCAGTCCAGCCAGCGACTTGAAAACTCTGGTACAAACACTACACTTGTGACAATTACTGACACATAGTGTTGGGCCCATGGTACCATGGGATTACAAATGCAGAAAGATCTCCAGATATAAAGCAATGCCTGTGCTGTGAAGCTTTTATAGTGAGCAAAGGCACTGCACAAAGCCGGTCCCACTCTCTTAACCAAGATGATATTTATCAAAAAGAACAAGTCAACATCATTGGATACCATCAGAGTTGCAGGTGTTATATCAGAGTTTTCCTTCTCCTAGAATTCTGCCTTGACAAAGGCTAAGGGGTCATCTCTCCCGGGGATTTTGGATGGCCATTGACTCTTAAGAGCTCCTTTGTCCTTTGACAGGTTTTGTTTTTAGTCCTGCAGGATGTCCAAAGTCACCCTCCTCACCAAGAAACCTTGGTGGGGTTGCCAGTTTAGTCGCCAACAACCCGGCCATGAGCCAGGTTGTACTGGGATACATGATACCAGAAGTACCAACTGGTGACCTGATATATATATATATATATACATACATACATATATATACATACATATATATATATACATACATATATATATATACATACATATATATATATATATACATACATATATATACACATACATACATATATATACATACATATATACACATACATACATATATATACATACATATATATACATACATATATATACATACATATATATACATACATATACATACATATATATACATACATATACATATATATACATACATATATATATATATATACATACATATATATATATATATATATATATATATATATATATATATATATATATATATATATATATATATATATATATATATATATATATATATATATATATATACACATATATAATCCGGGTTGAATCGGAGGTAGCCACAGTAAGTGAGGTACTGAATACATTGCAGAGTATAAACGTTTTAATATAGGATAGCTTCTACAGGACTAGAACTGTTTCATTCGTGAGAAATCATCAGGAAGCTGGCTGTCCAAATAAATGGTAGTATTTATGTCCTTCCTTATCTGATGGTAGGAGAGGGTGGGATTTGGGATGGGTGTAGGTCATTGGTTGAAGTATTTAAAGAAAGGGGATTCATTCAGAAGTGCGGTTAATTGGCAGTATCGGTAGAGGGTTGGACACCATGCTTTCCAGCATAGTTAGTCCCTTTACA
>OZ024745.1:56836299-56911299 GCA_964016885.1 Eledone cirrhosa
CCGTATATATATATATATATATATATATATATATACACACATATATATATACGTAATTCTACGTGTCAAAAGGAGCGACTAAATTTCTTGGTGTGAGGAAATGCCACCAGCAGCTATGATAAAGATATATAATGTTAAATGATATTTATGGGGGTGTTTGTATGTAAGTGTGTGTATATGTGAGGATTGTGTACCAACATTTATTGACGTGGTCCATCGTATCTCTGCATTGCGGTATTCTAAAGATTTTTGCTGCTCCTGCGCCATTTAAAATTCCAATATATCAAATGCAATCTATTTTTGATATAGAAGTCTAATAAAACTCTAATACACACATGATCACTGTTGTTATCCACTCCTAATGAATAAGATGATGCTACATATTATTTCATATTTCTTTGCTATGGAAACACATGCCAGACAAGAACATATCACTTGTTGCTGATGGAATTGTAGTTCATGATGTTTTATGTTTATTTTATTATCAATTTCAAATAAATTCATTCTGACAATATAAATAAAACACAAAAGTTACGGCGATTATATATGTGTTTGTGTATGTATGAATGACACTTACTGAAAACCCTGTTAAATTAGGCTTTCATGAATATGTAACAGATAAGTCAAGTAGAACAATTCACATTTCTGCTAGAGATTGTTCGAAATGATTAACATCTTATCAGCTACGGAGATGTCCATGCTTTATTATAATTATTATCGTATCTATAATTATGAGACAGATGATGAAAAAAGATTAAACACAACAAAGACAATATGATCTTGAAACAGAACAAGAACAGAATAATAGTATTAACTGCAGCAGCAATAGTAGTAGTAATGGTGACGATAATAATAACGACAATGATAATGATGATAATAATAATAGTATCAGGACTGATGATGATAATAATAATGATAATAATGATGATTTCTACTCTAGGCATAAAGCCAGAAATTTTTTTTTGGTGGTGGTTGGGGAGGTGGGGGGTGGTCATTAAATCAAACTCAGTGTGTTACTGATATTACTACTACTAATAATTGTTTCTCATTTTTGGTACATGGCCAGCAATTACCCTGCGCATTACTGGTACTTTAGTTTATCTACCCAGCAAGGATGAAAGGCAAAGTTAACCTCGGCAGGATTTGAAATCAGAACGTTAAGGGCTGTAACTCTATGCTGCAAAGCATGGTGTCCGACCCTCTTCTGATACTGTCAATCCACCGACGGATAGAATAGGGATAATGACGAAGAAGAAGAAGAGGAAGAAGAAGAAGAAGAAGAAGAAGAAGAAGAAGAAGAAGAAGAAGAAGAAGAAGAAGAAGAAGAAGAAGAAGAAGAAGAAGAAGAAGAAGAAGAAGAAGAAGAAGAAGAAGAAGAAGAAGTTTGGCTGGAGAGAAAAAAGAAAGTGATTTGACACCTAATTAATATTAGCTCTCCTGAACGCGTTATGGGGATTCAACAATACTTAGATAACAAATAGACATGTAGTGTCAACAGGGAAAAACTGCACTTACATTACACAAACTTAAACAAAATGACATCTTAGTGACTGAGAACATACTTATTACAAAATGTGGTCTATTGTTTTGATTTGTGTTTTTCTTCGTTTATCTCTATATTCAACGTGGATATTTGTTTTTAGCTGTCAAGTTCGTCACAATCGCGTTTTCGCACTGAAAGTTCTAAATGTGAGAATTTCAAGATTTTTTCAAGAAATATAATTATCCTATTTAGAAGGTGAATTGATTCCAATGTAGTGTTGAAAATATAATCATATCATACATAATCTATATGAAAATGCAATACCTGGCGAACTGTTGTATTACTACTTCTATATATATATATAGGAAAATGTTTAACCACCACGGCAGAGCTCAAGCCGTTTCGACGGCTATTTCTGGACTCCAGAAATAGCTGTCGAAACGGCTTGAGCTCTGCCGTCAGGGTTAAACATTTTACTCTACTACACTAAGTATTGAGTACTCTGGTGCGTTATGGTCCATCTGGTTCCTTACCACACCTCCTTCGTTATATATATATAAAAGAAAACTTTTTTTGCTCAACAAGGCTGAATACAATATATGTAATCTGAGTTTTTCGAATATTAATAATAACATTCGATTCGATTGCAATTATGCAAACAAGCCTCAATTTTATAGCCATGGCATTTTGGTTAGGGTTTAGATTTTTATTATTAATTCTATTTATATTTTGTGCTATATTCATAGTAGTAGGATAGTTTTATAGTATGTCTGTTAAAGATTGAGTGGTATCTGTGGACTTTAGGAAAACATTTATCTAGTGCTTTAAAGAATAGCTTGCTAAAGGTGTTTTAACGCTTAATGAGAATGGGGGTGAGTACCAACTAATTGTTTCTACTTTTTGGCACAATGCCACCAAATACCCAGTGCATTACTGGTACTTTATTTTATCGACCCCGTAAGGATGAAAGGCAAAGTTAACCTCGGCGGGATTTGAGTACCAAATAATATTTCTAGTTCTATTTCCTCTGTTAGATTTAGAGTTTAAGTTAGATTTTTTATTATAATTATAATTAATAGTAGGGTTATTTGCCTTATTACTGTTGTCGATGTATTTAATCTTATTTATATAGCCTGCTCTTTTTAAAACCTCATTATAATATTCTGCCTTATCGTCAAAAATGTTTTTATTAGCGGAGATGCGTGAAATACGTTGTTGGATAGAATTGACAATAGTGTTCTTGATAGATCTAGAATGATTAGAGTTAAAACTTACATAGTTTAGATTCTCATTAATTTTATGGAATGGATAGTAGAGCCCTGTGCTACGGTTTAATGTTACGTCTAAAAAGTTAACAATTTTATAGTTATTCTCTATTTCTAACTTAAGGTTGTAGCTATTGAAGAATTGTATTATGGATTTTCTTTTTCTATTAATTTCAGAATTACTACGATTTTCAATTAAAAGCAGCATATCATCACGATATAAACCTCCGGTCATCTCTGGTATTTTTCTATGCAGTGTATTATTAATAAATTGCCCCCACAAGATCCGTTATTTGCGTCGATTCTGATGATCCCGTGGTGATATCAAAATTATTTTTTATCGGCTCTAGTCCAGAGATGATTGTTGAATTCAATAAAAGTTTTCCGTGCGGTTAAAATGATATGCATTTCAGATCAATGTGTATGTTTAGATGCATACATTAGAGCTTTATTAAGTAAATTAGGAATCCTGGAGGAGTAGTAGTTTTCAATATCCAATTGAATGAATTTTTTGTTATGTTTAAATGTTATGGTATTGAACCAATCTATAACTTTGTTATTACCGTTCCATAGGTAAGATATTTCTTTAAGTTGCGGTATATGTTTACTAACTATGCCTAAGTCTGCTTTAGATGGGGCTATAAGTCTGACTGGTAGTTCTATTTATTTATTTATTTATCTACTTATAACAGAAAATATTATATCAGAAACGAATTTTAAACAACTAATAATCGTAAATACACGTACTATTAAGACATATACTCAGAATATATTTCCCCCAAATTAAGATTATATGAGTATTATTCATCCTCTCTTGTCTATTTCTTCTCTCTATCTCCCTCGTACTATTTTTTCATTTTTATCTTTATCCCCTTATATATTTTCTCTCTCTCTTTCTCCAGTGTCATTTAAATAAACGATTGTTTTTCAATTATTTACATATTCATTTGCATATTCACACATAAGTTTGAATAATCACTAATAAATTTCTACTATCCAGTGAATTTCCAACCGATAAGGTATGCTTTTCATGGGCATGTCTCTATATATAAAACAAACTTTGCATTTAATCTGATGAAAGCGTACCAATGTTGTCTTGGTACCCTTGAAATATATATAAACAAATAAATATGGTTTTATAAACATAGTTTCCATTTATTTAATATCATTGAATATTTACTCCAGTAACTTGTTGAGAGCTCTAAATCAGTTATAAACATTTATGTTTGTCGGACTTCCAACAAATTAGATACCACTTCTACTTATATATATATATATATATATATATATATATATATATATATATATATATATATATATATATATATATATATATATATATGTGTGTGTGTGTGTGTGTGTGTTTGTGTGTGTGTAGCAAGATTAGCAGCTTTATTCGTACATGCCCAAGTTTTTCTTTTTTTCAATTCTTAAGATCAACATAATCATATTAAGTTTGTACATTTTGGGAAACCTTTTAATATAAGTCACTAAAAGGTTTTTGTTCATACGGAAATGTTGATTCATCCACAAATGCATCCAAACAATTCCGAAGATATATGAAATTGAGCGTTATAGGTGTGAAATGAAATTGACGAATAAACATTTAAATGAGAGTTTCCTTATGAAGCAAATCTGCAGATATCAAAATATACAGGACCTCCATTGATAATTCAATAGTAGGAATAATTTCACTGTAATATAATACAAATATTATATATATCTATCGTGCTTGGCGGTTGTATTTCCTCTCACCAACCATATATATATATATATATATATATATATATATATATATATATATATATATATATATATATTCTTTTTTTTCTAGGGCGAATAAAATTCCCGAGATCCATGGACGAGTTCTCTCTAGCGGTCTCTGTTCCTCATTATCGCTACCATGTCCTGTGTCTCCAACAGACCAGTGTCTGTCCTTAGGGCATCAACATACGTTAGCCTTGGTCTTCCTCTTCCAGTGTGTCCATGTAGGGGCTCCCACAGGAGCACTGAGTGCAATGTCAACTCTGGATGTGGGTGAGCATGTCCAGCTAACCACAGTCTTCTCTGTGTCACTTTTGAGCTGACGTTTGGGAGACTGTCATAAAGCTCTGAGTTTTTCATCCTCAGTGTATACCGATTAATGTTAAGAGCCATCCTCAGCATTCTCGTGTAGCACCCATCCACCATCTCACTGAGTTTCTTGGTCAGTGTCCAAGTTTCAGACCCGTACAGCAGCACAGACTCCACTACAGCAATGAAGATGCTGAATTTGCCGATGACATAGTTTTAGGTGACAAATACATAGAAGGAGACAGAGGATTTGATGCAGGAGGTTGAGACTGTGTCAATGAGGTGTGGGGCTGAGAATGAATGAGACTAAAACAAAATATCTGGTAGAGAATGTTGAGAAGCCAGAGGGGATTACTAATGTAGGCGGGAAGCCGCTGGAATTGGTTGAGGACTTCCTGTATTTGGGAGCAAAGATTGGGAATACAGAAGATGATGTGGTTCAGGGGAAGAGCAAAGCCTGTGCGGCGTGCAACAGCTTGAGATCGGTGTGGAAGCCGGATCTTCGTAAATACCTGAAAATCCGCCTCTTCATATATATATATATATATATAAATATATATATATATATATGTGTGTGTGTGTGTGTGCATGCATGTATAAATGTATATATATATATATATATATATAGTAATAAATGGTTTCTTATATAGGCACATGGCCAGCAATTTTTGGGGGAAGGGAAAGTCGATAAAATCGACGCCAGTGCGTGACTGGTACTTTCTTTTATCGACCCCGTAAGGATGAAAGACAAATTTAACCTCGTCGGGATTTGAACTCAGATCATAAAGGACCGTAACTCTATGCTGCAAAGCATGGCGTCTGACCCTCTATCGATACTGCCAATCCACTGCCCTTATATATATAGTAATAATTGTTTCTACTTTAGGCACAAGGCCAGCAATTACCCAGTGCATTACTGGTACTTTATTTTATCAACCCCGTAAGGATGAAAGGCAAAGTCAACCTTGGCGATAGTAATAATAAATGTGATATAGAATGTTTGTATTATATTAGTGAAATTATTCCTACTATTGAATTATCAATGGATGTTCTGTATACATATATATATATATATATATATATATATATATGGAGAGAGAGAGATAGATAGATGGATAGATAGAGAGAGAGAGATAGAGATGAGAGAGAGAGAGAGAGAGAGAGAGAGAGAGAGAGAGAGAGAGAGAGAGAGATGTTTGACAAACGACAATCACTTCCGCTTTTAATAATGTATTTGAGGCCGATGTACTATTTGTTATATTTAAATTTCTATAAGCATTGGATGCATGGTTTCCACAAACAGTTAGGCTTGAGGGGTTCGATTCTCGGACAGAGTGATGTGTTGTATCCTTAAGCAAGTCACGTTATTTCACGTTGCTGTTTACTCAACTGCAGAAATGACATTTCACAAACAAAATTTCATAAAACCATAGTCATTAATGACCGCTGGTGGCCTTAACAAAATATAGTGCAAACTGTCATAACGGTTTTTAACCTTCAACTCACCTTTTCTTTACGAATCAGTACTATTGCCGTTATATGTTTCCTTTCGTTCTATGAGAGAGACATTTCAATAATTGTTATTTTTTTCATAAATGATTCAGCAATAAGCTAATTAAAATTTTCGTCAATATATATGTCATTGGGTAACTTTATCTCCCGTATCTAAGACCTTGTTGATGAAGTATGATATTATCGCAACAAAAAAAGATACGAAACAAAATAAACAAAACTGAACATGAAATTTAATTTTCCGAATTTAATTACTTTCTTCAAATCATCTGTTTTGATCACCTATGTATTTTTTTTCGTTTCTCGAACTAAGATTTCTTTTTAAAATATATTACCCAAATTACATTTTGGATGCCTTACACAATCTATTCTCATAGCCTATGAGAAAATATTCCTTAACATTAAGAATTTTGGAGCTTTTTTATTTAATATTTACCTATCATGAGGAAATTAAATGAAAATAGCAAGGACAGATTATATGTCACTCTGCCTGCCTCTTCGATAATAGCAAAATGTTCGGCTTGTAGCGGAGAACAGAGTAATCACAAAAAATAAAAAATAAAAAATAAATAAAAATAAATTAATAACCAGTATATATCTAGATCTTAAAGCACATGTTCTTTTTATCTTACATCTTTCCTCCGATTGCCGTAATATTTCAAACACATTTTTCTTTAAAATATGTAAATTTTAACAGCCTACTTCCTAATTATGCACAGGAATGGAGACGAAAGGAAACAATACGATACTAATGGAATAGGTGAGAGTTTAGAACAAAATAAGAATTTGTTAAATAAAAATGATTACGCTGAATCGAAACTAAAGTAAAGGATCTGACATTTCTTGGTAAACATTGTTTTGAAGTTGAATAAGAGAAAAGGGGCATACTAATGAAATAAGAAAGTTTTAGAACAAAACCAATTTAAGAAACAGGCGTGTATCAAACAACTGCATCCATGTGAATTGAAGTTGGAACATAAACTCAGTGGGTCATAAAACTAGGTCTGGCTAAGAACTGGCAGAAATTTTGTGTGAGTCTGGTGAATTAAATGGACGTATGATGTGGTTTGAAGAGAGACGAAACGAGAAAAGGACGTAGTGTAGTAAGAGAGTTGGGAAAGGTTGCGATGAACGAAAAATGTGAAGTTATTTGTGTATACTGTAATGTACTAGGAATTAGATATCAAATACACAGTAGGTATTTGTGCGTAGACTATTGACTATATACGGTTATAAACATGCAGGCAATTAGTAATTCTGTCCGTATGCTGATGTATGTATTTACGATAGATCTATTCTATTTGGATGAATAGTGTAGATTTGTAAGTGTAAAGTGCTGTGTTTCCTATTTTCCACAGGCTTACGTGTTATGTAACTTACACATTTGATGTTCCATCAATGAACAATGAAATACACGTGAAATGAACAGTTTGCTCTGGACCGTTTCGTATATCTAGACTAGAAAGTGGTTTCTATGGTACTAGGATATATTTCTCTTAGCGGAAAAAATCACTCTTCTTTCATATGATATCATCTGCATAGGTTTCTGGAGACGTAAGTTTATATTCATGCTAGTTGATATGCCTTTGTACTAGATGTTAGAAATATGTTAAGGTGCCACTTGGGAGTGGCATAATATTGTACACATCTGCTAATGATCATAAAATATCTCGAAATGCTATGCCAAGATAATTGAATGAGAACGAAATCCGAGGCCTTTTGCTCGAGTGTTAATATGTGACTTCATGTACTGATAAGAAAGAAAACTAAGCAGAAACCATGTTTTTATTTTCTATTTTTGTAGATCCTTCTAATCTAATCCCTGCTAATTATGCATTGTACTTGTTTTACTATAAATCAATAAATCACTGTACTGAATAATGGGAAACAAAAATGATGACGCATATTTAAGATATATGATTAAATTTCATTTTTAGGATATAGATATATTTACTTTTCTTTCTGATTCTATGATAAAGAAGTTAAATAAATCTATAAATAGTAATATTTATGCTTATTATAGTTTTAGTTAGGGAATTAAAGTATAATGTTGTCTACATCATAGCATTCGATGGGTGGTTTCTTTTGTTTCTACATTTTTATGGTTTTACACGAAAATAAAATGGCAGTTCCTCAGTAACGTTACTCGATAGAGGGTGTAACTCGGTGATCAGAGAGTCGATCCAGTTAGACCCATTACTTCTCTGACTTGGGAGATCACAGCTCCGGTAATGTGGGCATGTGGTTAGTATGTTACATGAAAGTATCGTTGGATATATTTTACTGGCAAAACCAACCGCCAGTAGATACAGCTGGCCTTGTTTGGCGTCCAGCTGGGCTAGTTGGAAACAGTTGCTTATGACAGGAACGCTGGGAGGAATATTTGATGATTCTCTGCCCAAGAACCTCTCTAGAAGAAGAAGAAGAAGAAGAAGAAGAAGAAGAAGAAGAAGAAGAAGAAGAAGAAGAACCACGTGTCCTAGAAAATTCCAATTTTGAATCCAATTTAGATATAAACTTTATTTTCATGCAATAGTATACGATCGACATGACCAAATCTACATATCTATATCTCTCTCCCTCTCAACATCGTCCATCGTACACAATGCATTGATTTATGTCAAATGATTATATTAAGATATGTAATATATTTATTTTTGTGTACTGAAGATAAGGCATACACTATTATTTTGTATATAGAAATACTTATTAATTTTATAGCTTTACTTATTTTATCCCTTTGTATTTGAATATAACTCTACTCTCAATATGTCCACAAAATCAACACCAAACCCCCACCACCACAATTACAGCAACCTTTACTTTCTATAGGCTATTTGTCCATGAATTGTTGTGTCTGTTAGCTTTAAATGAATGAGAATTCGTTGAACACTGCTGGCTTTTTATTGTTGAATAGTCAAGTAATACTGAAGAATACACGCTATTAGAGCAACGTCGAACAATTGCTAACGGATGCTCAGTAAGCTTGAAATAATAAGGTCTATTCGCAAGAGACTTGAAAACACTTTATTAAACGTCTTTTGCATAACATATACATGCATGTATACTGGATCATATTTTCAATTGCTCTTATGTTGTATTCGTAATCCGCTCCCCGCTCTCTCTCTCTCTCTCTCTCTCTCTCTCTCTCTCTCTCTCTCTGTCTCCCTCTCTCTCTCCCTATATATATATATATATATATATATATATATATATATATATATATATATATATATATATATAATGTTGATGCCCTAAGGACAGACACTGGTCTCTTGGAGACGCAGGACATGGCAGCGACGAGGAGGGACAGAAACCGCTGGAGGGAACTCGTCCATGGATCTCGGGAATTTTACCCGCCCTATATATATATATTTACACATTCATATATTTATTTTGCAAGATTGTTGAGGAAAACAAGATCCAGTAAAAGGAATAAGCAGAGAAAAAGAACGAATATTCACTGAGGAGGTTATAGAGTGTATGGCGAAAGAGCGTCGACAAAATAACCTATTCATATTAACAGAGTGAAAGTTAATAGTGCGTACGATTTTACTGCCAAAATTGGGGGAAAAAACTCCTTAAATATAACTCTCTCTCTCCCTCTGTACACACACACCTATATATATATATATATATGATTATATATTTATAATTATATTTATATATGAGGTGTTATCAAAAACTTTCCGGACTAGCTCTGTAGCGCGCCAACTGATGGCAGCTCAGATTATCGCCCGCAGTGTTAGTATCTGTAACTGTCATAATTCAGTGTAGCATGTAACATCATTAGGTAACTTATACATGAGGATCGTCGGAGGACGATAAATGACTTTGCTAACACCGTTGGTAATCCTAACGTCTGAATTCAACATGCGGAGTGTCGCTGCCAATTTTTACCCCGCCTGTTGACACAGAACGAGAAAGAAAATTGTGTCGAAATTTGCCAATTACTCAAACGGAAAATTAAAGGACTCAAACACAAAATCAAAAACTCAGTAATTTATTTGTGTATAATGATGCGGCAGTTGGGTTTATGATTATTCAGAGATTTCTCTTTGGAAGATGTTATAGAACAGAATAAAAATGTCAGTAAATTAAGCCATCAAACGGTTTATACTGAATTATAGGAGATTATAAACTTTCCATAGTGCTTATTGAATAGGAATATTTATCAACTATTATATAAATTTCAGTGCTAATATTGCATGTTTCGCTACTTGTGCATATAAATCAGTTTCCTTCTACGTATATTTCAAAGATCTCAATTTACTCTAAGAGCAACATAATTGCGTTAATTCAGAATAATTATTCCGCTAAATATTTATAATCCTAACAATTATTATCAATGAAATTAGCCTATTTGTTTATCCATGATATACGAAGGTTAAAATAAAACGAATATTCAGGTAATGAGGTAATTAGCTTCTTCTGATTTGAAGTGTATGTTGAAATAATTAATCCTTTTGATAAAGCCATGAACTTGATAATTTAATAGATGACATTCACAGAGAAGACTTTACGCTGAGAAGCACATAATCTATTGAGAGGTTCGATATATATTGGTTTATAGCGCTTAATTAATGTAAAAAAAAATTTGAGCAAGTTAGATTCGAGTAGAGCAACCCTCTTCAAACTATGCTTACATTTCCCGCATGGATTTTAAATGAAATCAGATTTGAGGCAAACAGTACCTTCAGTGCTGGGGCCTCTGTCCGCGTTACCAGTATAGCCCCAATTTACAAATAGTTAATTATCATACGTTAGTTATACTATAGAAACAACCAGTGCGCTCCTCTCTCTCTGTATATATATATATATATATACGTGTGTGAGAGAGACAGAGAGACAGACAGAAAGAGAGAGAGATTGTGTGTGTGTGTCTGTGTGTGAGTGTGTGCGTGCGTGTATGTGTGTGTGAGTTTGTGCGAATTTATGTGTGTAAATATGGTTATTAGAAATATGATGCTATTTCTGCAAATATTGCTACAAATTATAAGATATTTGCGCCTATCCCACGTTTTATGTCGACCTAATCTTCCCAGTTCTAGATCCGTCTAATGAGCAACATACCATAGGCTGTTTGCGTAACTTTCCGATACATTTCAATTGCTACGACAGTGGTTTCTTACGTTTTTATGAGAAGTTTTTTTTAACTGGATATACATTTTAAGTAAATCGTTTGAGTCGATAATATTCAACTCGAAATTGTGTCTGAAATTGTGTTTATCATATTAAAATAAATACCCATTATTAATAAACTAATATAACCTATCAATTTATTAAAAGAAAAAGAAAGACAATGAAATTTATTTTATATATTTGAATTATTGTGAAATTGTTTCGTTATTTATTGAAAAACTTAATATAACAAAGATAGTAAAATAGAAAATAGCACTCTCATTACTCAGAAATCTATTACGCTATTTATAATGTTAATTTGTTTTCGACATGGTCCAAATACGACCAGTAAAGACAAAGGCAAATGGAATCTCAATAAAGCTAAGTGACATATATCATATTTGTATTTTTTATAAACTGTTTATTTTTTCTTTACATTTGAAATTATTGAAATAATTTCGTTTGTAATTTATAGCGAAATTATTGATGTTACTGAGGATATTTTCATCGTCGTCATTGTTTTGTTCATTGTTGTCATACTGGATTTTAATCTAAGCATAGATTTTTACATTATAACATAACAAATAATGTGTATTCAGAAACTGTCACAAAACGGATTGTTTTACAGATATATTTCGTTATTTATTCACTGTGATCATTTTTTTGTGTTTTCATTTTAATGTTATGCCTTTATTGTATTTGTGGTTATCGAACTATCAGACAAATCTTTTTTTTAACGTAGTTCCCTGTTGAAAATGTCAGAACAAATCTCGCCACAGAGCACTTGAATGGATCTTTTTTTAAAAAGAAAAGAAGTATTTGTTATCGAGACGAATATATTATTTTTATATTTATTTTGAAAACGGCTGAAATATCTCTTGAGTTTATCATAGACAAATATACCATATATGCGATAAGTTCTTACCATTGGTTTTTATAGAAACTTACCAAGTGCCATATTTGTTTCCGATAAACGCACACATAAATGGGAAAACACATAGAGGCACACACAAACACATACGCACGCACACACACATATATATATATATGTGTGTGTGTGTGTGTGTGTGTGTGTGTGTGTGTGTGTGTGTGTGTGTGTGTGTGTGTGTGTGTGTGTGTGTGTGTGCTTGTGTATGTTTTTGTGTGATAGTGTTTTCTACTAACTTACTACTTATAATTTATTGTCATACACACAGATACACAAAAAATACATACATATATAGACAGATGTTTCTGTCACATTATATATTGAATAATAATCCCAACCTAAGGAGAATGTGTACATCTCCAAACCTCCCTATGATTTCATAGGATGCGACTAAAACCTTTCCTTGCCAATTCTCTAATTGGACAAGTAATTACCCTATGCATGAGTCGCTACACAAGCAAATAAACTTCATCAGCAAGTATTGATTTATAGGGCATCGACACCGGATTTAGTAAGTAGGCGTTTATATAATGCGACTACATAGATATTAACTGGAAGGAAATCAAGTGGTCACATCGATTACATATGCCTGTGTCTTTCTGCCTCTCAACTTCCACATTACTTTCAGACATTCGCACAAATACACACAAAAACATATGTAAATACGCAATCAGACGGCCATACGCAAACCTATATGTTGTTTATATTCAATTTATAGTTTTATCCATTTCCATTTATAAAGTGCACGGGTCGTAACAATATAAACAATGTGTGAGCTGTTCAAACGTTTATAATCTAAACGTAGATTTTCTATTGTCATATGTATCAATCTAAGGGTGGATATTGTCAAATCATAACTTATACATTTATCCATTATCATTTTACTTTGAATAATTGAACAATTATGTTTATGTATATAGAATATACTGATACTATTTCTTTAAATCTACATAACAATCTATTTATCTATGTATATATAAGTGTATGTAGGTGCATATTTATGTTTATACGCCTGATATGCTTCACATGTTAAAGTATGAAATATTCTATGTATAACTTTACTGCAGTTGCAGTTTCATTTACTTTGGCTATATTTCAAAGTGAAATCATCTATTCTTGAATAAATACGCCTCAGTAATGTAATATTTAAATTCTAAATGCAAACATTTTGACATTTATATGGTTACTGGAATAAAATATCTATTTATTCAGGGTTTCCTTTTAAAATGTACGCCAAATATGAATACCTATGTTCTAAATGTATCAGTTTTTTTGTAGCAAAGGATATTCTGTATATGTCGTATATTTCTAAACATTTTAATGATCTGCTGTATATTAAGATAACTTGAGATTGGCGTTTTGCTACACTGCAAATATCATATATAACACATGAATGTATTCACTGGCTATGATAACTCGACAAATAACATTAAATATACGTATGAAATATTAGATCATAGAAGATAATAAATATATATATATATCTTTTGATAGGATTTCTTTAAAAAATACCTACCGCGTAAAACTAATTTCGGTATGATTAGTTTCAGGTATGAGAGCTGGAATAGATTTTGCTTTACTCAGAAATTTTGACTATTCCCATTTCTACTCTCAGAAATCCCGTTATATATTATATATGTCTTGAAATTCACCTAACATAGTTGCCTCTATACTATACAACCAGCATGGTTTCATGGTTATGTTATTTGGAATTACTCTGGAGATGGTATAACATTAAAAAAATCTACCATTGAAAGCACGCACGGTTTGAATTACTAATTTAAATATAGATTCTATGTATACGAACACAAACTTTAGTAGAGGCCGCACAATTACGTTTACAAGACATTCTTCTGGGGATGTTAGTACGTAAATATTTAACCATGTAACTTGGAATATAGCCCGGAGAACTAAAACAGAAGATTGTTATTAGTATTTGTAGCGATAATTTCGCATATACTATATAAACCTGCATAATAATGTAACAATGCTGAAGATATTTGCAAATTTGCCTGTTTAATGTGTTTTATATTTTTGTGTGTTACTGATTTGAATACTAAGATTTCTCTTTGTTATTCATTTTTCACGACTGCCTGATTTATTTTTATTTTTACTTGTTGCGGGTTACTATATCTCTCAAACAATTTCGAATCCTCCTCTACCTCTATATAGACGTTAAGTTTACCAAATGAATTAATGTTATCACTATTTAAGGAATTAGTAAGCTGACTAGAGTTATACGAGGAAAACATGAAACAATATTGGGACATATATTGCTATATTTATAACCTTATTACATCTTTCACAGTTTCCGATGAGGGACGAATCATTAAGAAAGTGTATAAGAGTGTAGATTTATTGGCATACTTCTTCCTTACTGATATAATATTAAGTTACTACCAAAGAATATTTTGCATAGAATTATAACAAGTGTACTTATATATGTCAATTATTTATTAGATAATTACTCTTCGATTTTCCTCTACGATATTTACAAGCAAACAAACTTTGCCGTTTATATTAAATATGGGTTTCATATACATTCTTAGCCTAGCATTAATGTCAACCGTGGCCCCCAGAGATAAGGAGTTTTCTTTTCAAACCAGCAAAGTACTTGATTTCTGGTCTTCGACAAATATCAGTTTTGACAAGCATTAGAGAATTGCAGTAATGTCAAAATCAGGATTACTGTTATTCTAACTTCCTAATTGCATTCCCTAAATATGCAAATTGTTTGAACCATAATCTGTCTATTTTCTCTGTCTCTGATATGAAAATAATAACCTCTATTCCTTGTAAATATACCAGAGTTTGAAGATAATAAACTTGAAAAACCTAAACATTGATAGTCTATTTTGAAGCTGCTTCATAAACGCGCTCACCTGAAGCAAAGTATTGGTTCTTGATGTTGCACATTACATGACCTGCAACATATATATGAACTAATTTAGGCCTTAAGTAACTTGGAATGTGTTGGGATGAGCCAACGTTATGACGACATTCCACGTAATCACTAAGACGAACATTGATGTACGAATATTCTGGGGTAAGCTAAAAAAATAGGGAATGACTCGGCCGATGTTTTATGCTCCATATATCAATATATCAAGTATTTCAAACATGGAGCCATTTCCACTGGCAGAAAGCAACATGTTACATTCTAAGATCAATCTTCCTATGGTACACACCAACGTGTTCCATAAAAATGAAGATGTGATCCCACATAAGCATGGTGTAGTAACTTTCTGTTCGGCTCATTCAAACGATGCTATTATTTTAATTATCATGGAAGAATGATTACTCAGCAGCACGAATGTTCCCCTGGCAGTGATGATCATTGCAGAGTTGATTTTATGTGACTATAACGACTTTTTCTCAACCCAAACCCGTTTGCGGAAATACAAAATGTAAGCTTTTTGTCTATTGTAACGGCCATGAATATGACGCCAGATTTAATGCCGAAAATGGCATACAGGACATTGATGATTATCTTTAAAAGCATGTTCCTTATGGAAGTAGACATACCGGCCAAGTAGATATATGTACAATGCTTAATTCAACATTATTTCTAATTAGTCTACTTTCCTACTTTATATACTCATATTTATGACTTGCAAGTAAAATCACAATTTGTCATATAATAAAATTATCACAAAATCTAAGTACATTGATTTACAATTACTTTCATTGTACTCTATAATTGTAAGCACCAGTGTAAGAATTTATGATATTATCTGTTCGGTAAATATTCGTTAAACATCTAAATGTCGATGTATGACATAATTTGTAATTCATGATAGCCTTTGGAAAATGCTCGAAATGGCAGCATTGCAGCATTGCAGACAAATGCCAACGCCAAGATTTCGGATCTATTAACCTCTGCTGGGGTTGAAATAACTCCGATTTTCCATATATATATAATCCAGTAATGAGTCTCGTAGAGATTATCCCGTACACGCTCACGGTTAATACACTAATCCCAGTTCTAATACCACCCTTTATTTTTTTTATTATTTTAGTTCTTTTTAATTATTTTAAATTCTAGCCTTACGTCACATGCATACATATATCTACACCTCTAACACCACATAAACTAAGAGTAAAAGAAAACATGTTTACCGTTTTAAACAAGTTTTATCTAGCTTATATTTTTCAACTATTTTTGCCTTTCCGCTTCCTATAGCTCCCTCATCTCACCTTATGTCTATCTTCTTCCTCAAACTTCACTTACCTAATACAGCCAACGACAACACAACCCATGATAGATATAAACTTGTTGCTTGAGATGCACAAATGCATTATACACAAAAGTATCTTCCAGGTCATCTATCTCGCTTTTAATCAGTTCTATGACAACAACGACAAAACAGAAAGAAGCTGCGGGCAAAACTACTTCCCAAGTAAATGTCTATTGCACAACGTAACATCAGAGTCAATAAAGCAAGTGCAGATACACTTGTCTTCTTTGAGATCCAATAACAACATCAGGATGTCTGTCATCAACAAAATGAATCGAGAAAAAATAGAAGCTCCATGACAACAATAAGAACATTTCCCAGACACACGTTAACTGGCGATCACATATTCATCAGCTAATACAAGAGATCAACAAATTGATACTCAAAGACACCCCAAACGAAATCAGAATGAAAATTTGAACACCTGCTCCACATGTCACATAATATCCCCACTCCTCCAAAAAAACAGAAACAATAATACAATCACAGTTAACTAGAGGCAAATCCCTCACATGGTGGATAATACCACGCTCATCATGACCAACGAAAACAACAGCCTCACATAAAACATACAACACGCAACAATCGGCAAATACAGTATAACTGCAAACATACACCTGATATCCAAAACCGCTACCTACACCGCTCGCAACCCAATGGTTAAAGATCTCACGCAAACACTCCTCGCCGAGGAATTGGCACTGCTGGAGGAGGGACCAAATTTCGCAATAGCCAGCAGGGGCCCAGAGCAGGAAACCACTACTTTCATTTCTAGAATGTCCTACGCACTATTGTGGATATATTAACACACAACGGGGGGGGGGGGCAAGACAATACATACACCATAACACAATTCACGGAGTGTTCCACGAACACCCGCAAGAGATGATCCTAAAAACCATGAGAAGGAAGCATAGACAACCAGCGCCAGCGTGTCTGACAGTACTCTACCTCCTATCTGATAAAGGATGAGAATTTTGCGTAGTTGACAACAACAGATACCAAGAAGCTGCGCTATCACATCTCTCATAAAGCAGTAGAATAGAAAACCATTCAAACAACCTCTGGAAAAAATTCTCTGGTATCATGCAAATTATCAGATACATACAACATCTTTCTAGCTCACTACTACACGATGCCTTGGTTCTACTGCCTGGTCTAGGACACAGAGAAACTGATCCAACTAAAATTCCGTCCGTTCATTGCCAACACTAGCTTTCTCTCCGGAAATGTAATAGTTATAACATGGTCACTCACACCAGTAACAGCATATATCAGCATGACTCGAAAATAGCTGAAGCGCATATTAACCCCTTCACAATAATTTGGTAAAATACATCAAAATTGCATTCAGCTTAGAAGTACGATGCATGTACACCAGTATTCAATCAGAAACTTTTTTAAATGATTCATGTATATATTTGTAGCTAGATTTAGATTATTCTATCAAGGCAGGATTGGTAGCCAGAACCCATTTATGCTAGTATTTGATGAGTTCAGTTCCTTCCTGTTATTTCGGGGGTCGTTTCAAACTTTTCATTTATTCATGATAAAAATACGACCACTGTTACGTTGAATTTTCGTGGATTCTAAATATAAATATAAATTAAAAGACAATCTGGAGAAACGAATAAATAAAACAATAAACGATAGAATATTATATAGCTACCACACCTGACAAATCAGAATAAAAAATGTGTTCGTGCTTTTACTATCTTGATATATAGCGAATACATGTAAAACGTAAATATAAGAGACATTGCGTATATGAGAGACTGAGGGAAAGAAAATATTACAGGAAATTCATTTTACAGAGAGAAACGGGATAGGTAAGAATATCTATACAGAATGCTAGCTGGAAATTACACAGCCTTGCATATATACACAGGCACACACATAAACAGAAATGAGTTTTCGTGTATGCACATCTTAACACATATATTGCTTGTTATAATAATGAAGTCAATTCAAACGTTAAGTGTACTTAGCGAAATCTCAACATCTGGTTGTATTTTGAACAGCCCTCAACGTAAACTTTTTTTTCATTCTTTGTGAAATTATGTTTAAAACAAGAATAAATAACTGACAATTTTTTAAAAAATTACTCCTGGCTATTAACCGGAAAGCGTTATGCAAACAGATGAAGCAACAAGTGCTAATGATAATACGAACAAATAATAAACTATGCCACAGTTTTATTTTTTATGTTAATTGTATTCATAATATATTCTGCACGGTTAGGAAGTAGTCTCAATGTTGTCGTTTCTTCTCGACAATGGTTTTGGAATAACATATAGTATTCTATTTGAAAGTAGCAACTGTCGTAGCAGAATTATAAAAGTTCGCTGAAATACTTTGCTATATCTTGTTAAATTATTGTCGTGGTAGGCTCGTGTGAATATAATATTTACTTTGATATATTAACCCTACTATAACCTACTATAGGAAATTACTTTAAACAATAGCTGTTGTTATTTACAATCCTGCAAGAAAATGGCCTATAGAAAAAAGGTCAAAAACCGTTTCGCCTCTCAGTGACTAATGTAGTAGGCATAAAAGTGTGAAAATATTATCTTTACTACGTTCATTGCCAGAATATAAGTGATATGAAGCCAACATTTCTCCAAGTTATATCAAAGAAGGTATTTGAACAAAACAATGTAAATTAGTGTATCACTCGCCTATTGTATGTGGGTTTGTCAGCAAACAAATATTAGGTCTAACGCATGATATAAAACTGAAAAATCAACCGCTTCCTAGATGGATCTCTACATTTGTGCATGCGAACATCGGAAGATCAATAATTTTAGATGACTGACCGACAATTTATTATAATATTAAGCTGTGGTACATTATAATTGTATAGTTGAAATTTGAAAACATCACATTTATTTCTTCACAAACACAAACCTCCCCCCCCCCCCCCCCCCCCCCACACACGCGCACACACACACACACACACACACACACACACACACACACACACACACACACACACACACACACACACACACATGTGCGCGAACGCACACAGAAACTGTCTCATTCACTCTTTCTTCCTTTGCACTATCGTATTGTATACCATGAACATAACATCATACTCTGCAATATGCTTCAATAGTCTGCAAGAACTTAAAAACAGGAACTCGATTATATTTTGTTATGATAGTACCAAATAGAGTGGTAGTGTTTAAAAAGTGAAATGCATACTTTCTTATAAGTGGGTTGGATGGGGATTAGATTAATATTTTAAACAATTACATTCTTTGTAGTAGTTTCTCTTTATCAAGCCATTACATATATTTATATATTCCTTAGCTGTATGTAATTGCTGGTTGCTTCTAAATAAATTAGTCGGTCACATTTGTAATTACAAGATATATAGAATTAAGCTATACCCTTTTATTTCTTCAACTGCATGGTTTTAGTTATTTATTTTTCTAAAAATATCCGAATTCAGTTTTATGTTTGTTTAATCTTTCTGTGTCAGATTAGCAGGTCAGTAAATGTGGTTGTAGATATAGCATTTAAACACAAATGCAATTTGTTTCCCCTTAATGTTAAATACCA
This sequence comes from Eledone cirrhosa, assembly GCA_964016885.1. Classification (NCBI taxonomy): domain Eukaryota; kingdom Metazoa; phylum Mollusca; class Cephalopoda; order Octopoda; family Eledonidae; genus Eledone; species Eledone cirrhosa. The sequence goes on from OZ024745.1 coordinate 56,856,490, forward strand.
TGATATAATAGGACAGAAACTAGACGATTTTGACCTAGTAACCTATTGGAAGCAAAGAGGCAAATGAAAGTTGGTTGAAAGCCGCAATTGATTCTTACATAACATCCTTTAACACAAATATAGTTTAAGAACGTATTTATATACCCCTTGTTCAGTGCTACTAAACCATCATAGAATTGTCAGATATTGCACAGTGCAAAGTTATGCACAAACAACCTATGAATTTTTGTTTGGATTTATTTCCGTTTAATAAAATGTTTTTTCTATCCCATTAAAAAAAAATTATACACATCTACCAATAGATGCATATGTATACAGGTATTTTATATATATTGTCCTTGAAAATAGTGAATTCCAAACAATTTAATTTCGTGGATTTATTCCATAAATTAATTTCTTAAACGTTTCGACCTGCTTAGCTAATGTTGTCGTTTAAATTAGTTTAAGCAAGCATTTGATTTAATTGTGTATGGTCATTTTCTTTTAAACTATTTTTCATACTTTCTTTTTATATAATCAGCTAATTTTACGTACGAAGTCAACTTTGCCTTTCATACAATGAAGGTCGATAAAAAAAAGTAATATTCTATTACGGAGCTCCGTTATTCTTCAATATCTCTTTCTCTGGAGGAAATATGCTGTATTCCGACCTGGAGAGGAGATGAGATCAGTTAGATTTTTAAAAAGTACGTTAGCAATGCCTCATGTCAATGCGGCGCCCCTATGACTCCCTCAATAGTTACGGAATATCGAATATAAATATTGGTCAGCTATCAACTGTAATTAAAGTCGAGTACGTGAAGTCTAACAACCAGCGACTTTTAGACACACCGGGCTAATGAAACAATTGTTAATACTTTAAATAAACCCTATTGTACATCCGACCAATTTATTCATTCTTTTAAGGGATACTTTTCTTCTGTTGTTTACGTCCCTATTACCTTTTTACACTTCGTTTTCAGTAAACACACAGCCTGCCTCTTTACTTATCCCCCCCCCCTCTCTCTCTCTCTGTATATATATATATATATATATATCTGCGTGTCTGGGCACATTGATATATTTGTCAACGAAACTATATATATGTATATATATATATATATTGTGATGTATATATTGTGATATATATATTTAAATTTACAAATATAATTTGACGTCGTTACCTTTTTGACGCATAGAGTTACGGCCCTTGCCATTCTGAGTCAAATCCCGCCGAGGTTAACTTTACCTTTCATCCTTACGGGGTCGATAAAATAAAGTACCAGTAATACACTGGGGATTTGCTGGCCCTGTGCCTAACGTAGAAACAGTTACCTTACGGAGTTTCTCCTTTTTAGTTGTCCTATCTGTTTGAAATTGAATTGATTTTCTTATTTTGATTTACACCCTGATTAGAAAATATGATTTCTATTGTTCTTTCCATATATATTCGATGAGATTGTTATAACTGGATGCACTTGTTACGTAATTTATTAATGATGATATAATAATGTTATATAATAATTAAAAAAGAAAAAATCACAATGAGCAGCGTCTCCTTCTCATGTGTTGATTAGTATTTCAAATTTAGGTGTTATCATCTGCCGATTATTTTAATTTTATCAATTTTAATTACCGGACGACTACCTTCGCAAATTAGTGTCTATCCTAAATCGAACACAAACACAACAATATAGGCCTTATACACACGTGATCATACAACGCAGCCTAAAGATTGTTTGACGCATATCTAATCATAATAACACCCTCAGCCTATTATATGCTTGCTCACTTATTTCAGCTTTGATTGAAATATATTAAGATAACATATAATTTAGTGGTCGTTTTAATACCAGTGAATCACTCAATCTATTTTTCGTAAGCTTCTGACTCAACTTCGTGGTTATTACAGTGAGTTGATTGCCGATTTATCGTTGTTGTGTTAAAATTAGCCGAGTTGGTTTAAAAGTGGAATTGCAATCAGAAAATATACAGAGTGTATTTTCATTAAGAAAACAACCGATATGAAGCAATCATGAAATTATTAATCTTAAAATTTAATCAAATTCAATACATGGAAATGTTTTTGTTTTTTTCTTTTAGCAACCAGGAATAGCATACTTGGGATAAATAAATGTGTGTATTATATATAAAACGACTGCATGATCAACGAAATCTGCACATTTGTAAGCTAGTCAAACTAGCAGATAAAGGTGCAGCTAACGGAGAATTTGATCCGTTTAGAATGTTAAGATGTAATCCTGAAAATAGCCGGTGCATATTACATCTAAGACAGCAGGAAATAGCTTATGATTTCTTGCTTCGCAGCAAGACATATTACACCAGATCAGTTATAAAGAACCTATAATAATAAATTGTATTAATCGATATTCATGTGTGTAGGCATGCATATTTGTAAGATGTATGTATATATGTATGTATACATGCATATATAAATAAGTATATACATGGACACACTGGAAGAGGAAGACCAAGGTTAACGTATGTTGATGCCCTAAGGACAGACACTGGTCTGTTGGAGAAGCAGAACATGGCAGCGATAATGAGGGACAGAGACCGCTGGAGAGAACTCGTTCATGGGTCTCGGGAATTTTACCCGCCCTAGATATATATTTACATACATACACACATACATATATACAAACACACACATATATATATGCATTATGAGTTAAATGTTTTGAGCTTAACTTATTAAGTTCATATAGTTGTGTAGTTATAATTCGAAGAAAAGTTTGGTCGATTATTTTATAACTCTTTTAGTTTAAAACATAATACTATACCTCAAAATTTGATTTTATTCTGCTTAAACAAAGAAGTAAAACGGTTAGCTCTGCTCATCAAAATGCCTGTTACAGAATTAAATTTCCCATAATAACTCAACATTCTGAAATTAGTTGCGTTTGCCAAATTTCTCCAGAAGTTAGATAATTCATACATACTTGAGCTTGATTGTTTAAATTGCAAAGTGTTTCTTTTATTGTAATTTTCTTTTTTTTTTTTTTGTATTTTTTTAAACTTTTTTTTTATGTTTATCTCCTTCTGAAATAGCTTACTTACAAGTAAATGACCAATGTACATTGCTTAACACACCAATTGTCTACCTAATTCTCTTGCTTGCTCATGCCTTCGTTCTACTTTTATTCTTCCCTTCCTCCAAGCATTACCTAAATTCCACGTTATATTTTGAGCTCTAGAAAAAAAAAAAAAAAACATTATATCTCAAAATAATCTACACTTATACTTCTGGTTTTCTTGCGTCTGCAGTCAGTGGTCGTGTTTCTTTTTAACCTTTGTACCATGCTTATACATATATGAGAACATTTTTGTTTATATTAGCAGGAAATATTTCTGACTTTATAAGAGTGATAAACAGGTGAAACGACAGAATAACAAGTCACGCTATTTAGCCTAAATAAAATGAATATTAAAACTCTACTTAGTTATTGGGTAATGTGTTCTCTCAACCATCAAGCTCATATATATATATATATATATATATATATATATATATTTCGTTTCTGAATTTGTTTAGAAAGATTCTTTATCTGAAATCGTGTGTTGAAACCGATATTGTTATACTTTCGGAAGGTCATGTTGCCAATAAGAAACACACCCACCAGTTGCTTTCACTTCAATTTATTATATATTTATAAATTTGTAAATTTATAAATATATAATAAATTGAAGTGAAAGCAACTGGTGCGTGTGTTTCTTATTGGCAACATGACCCTCCCAAAGTATAACAATATATATATATATATATATATATAAGTGCGTGTGTGTGTGTGCGTGTCGGTGTGTGTGTGTAAATTGTAGAAAAACAAGGTTTTACATTAAATCTTTCTTTAACCTCAACAATCGTTTCTTTCCAGGTGAGAAGCTTGTATATATATATTTATATATATATATATATAAACAATGAAACAATCAGTTATACTTAATTAATAATTATTGACATATTACATAAACACATCAGCCGACATCAGGAATATTTAGAAGGAGAACATTTAGCACAACACCTAACATGCAAATTACCAAATAATGAATATAGGTAAGCAAAGAAAAGAAAGCAGACAAAGTGGATGCAAGGAAATAGTGGCAATTACAGTGAAGTAGTATTTAGTAGCCTTTGGAGGCACAAGGCCGGAGAGTTTTGTCCTGTGAGCGTTGGATAAACAATAGTACTATGGTAATATCTAACATATTGAGAGAGAGAGAAAAACAGCTAATTTAAAACCTATAACAGTAATTAAGTATTTGTATTAAGTAATTAAGTGTTTGTATTAATAGATGTGCAATAGTTAAGTTCATTATTATTATTATCAAATATGTTACTCACTCAGATATAACAGAAAATCAGGAGCATAGACTTAACCATGCATGATTATCTATGAGCGTGCGCAATTACTATGTTTAGCAGTAAATTCAAAACATAAAAAGGTGATATGCATTCCGGGAGGTGTCTATAGGCGTAATGCAATTTGTGTAATATGTTGCCCGGTGTTACAGCGTAACTAAGTATATTTACGTTACTTAATCACGTTCCTTAAAAATCACCGGGTTATTGGCTGGTAATTTGAATTACATATGCAAATTTGTATTCACATATAAAAATATATATAATAAAATATATACGCCCGCATATATAATTACACTTATGACTATGGGGTATACAGTGTAGGTGGTATAAGACAAAAATCCTCCCATCATAATATCCAGCCGTAATTGATTATTGCATTTATGTATTAATGTATTTAAGTACGAGGAAGTCAAAGTTACACCTAAAGGACTAATAAACAACAATTATATGTTGTGTAAGTTAGGAAGAAATAGGTAAGTTGTTTTTAAAAGTATTGATAACTAGCAGCTCATTCATCACACTCGTAATATGTTTCCTATAGTAAGTTAATCTAGTTATTATTTGGTTGAGTTTCACCTATTAGGTGTTAAGTTAAATCATTATAAATATGCATATAGGCACATACACATACACACACACGGACAGATATATATATATATCCTTATATAAAAACACATATTATATAGTGGGTGCAATGATAAGTAATCGTAGATGAAACATGATAAAAAGAGTGGCTGGGTTACGATGATAGGCCTTAAAAGGCTTTAGTGATATAGTATTGTCAAGAAAAGTAGTTTAGTGTATTTAAGACTCGGTGAAGGAGAACAGCTTAAAGTTAACATGGTCTGCCAATTATGTTAATAATTACTATATTGAAATAAATGGGTCAAAGTCGCTTTAAGATGCGGAATGATTTTAAATTAAAACTGTGAAGTACTTATGAATTAAAAATGCTGAGATATGTAGGTTGATATTTTCTATGGTAGGCAGAGTAGGAATTTTATGTAGGCAAGTGGGAAGGACCTCATATATTCTGTTTAAGATAAGCGCATTAGATTTAAAAATTAAGAAGCATTCTGTGGGGCACAGATTTCACATATGGATTCGTGGCTAGTATACATGGGCAGATTTAAGAATATTACAATTAATAGATTATTCAATATTGCCTTTTCACACACACACACAGACATATATATATATATATATATATATATATATATATATATATATATATATATATATATATATATATATATATATATATATAAATTTATATATATATATATATATATATATATATATATATTTGTGTGTGTGTGTGTAAGTGTATATATATACGTACATATATATATATGTATGTTTGTGTGTGTGCGCGCGTGTGTAAAAGGTAAAAAAGAAATGAAAAACAAGACGGCACAGTACATGGACGAAATATATTAGTTTAACGCCTGGATTACCAGGAACTGGGGTTTTAACGTTTCGGACACTAGTTTTTATTCAGCAGAGTTACAAATAGAAGATAAATATTAAGTAAAGAGTGATAAGAGGAAGGAACGGAGAAAAATAAGGAAACAAAGATGGGGAGTAAAAAACACAACATACGTGCGCATTCAGTCGGCCATCCTGGAGCGTTAGGGAGGTTCGGATTAGTGGCAATCAATGTATATGTGAATGTGAGTATGCATGCGTGCGGTGGTGTGTGCATCTGTGTTTGTGAGCGTGTTCGTGCGTTTCTGTGCGTGTGCGAATGTGTGGATGCCTGAGTGAGCGTGCGTGCGTGAACTGACCGACATAAAGGAGTGTATAAGAATGTATATAAATTGCTATATATACGTACATAAACACATGCACAACAGCAGCCGAGAGACGGAGAGTGTGTAGAAAAGATGATGTAGCGAAAATGGAAGCAACCTGTATATATGATCATTCTACTCACAGGGCTGAAGAGTATGTTTGAATCATTGCAAATGAATCGAATATTATTACTGATAATCGAAAAACTCAGATTTACATTTCTTGTATTCAGCCATGGAGAGCGATGAAACTATTTGTTATATATATATATATATATATATAAAACCCTCTCTCTTATTTATTATACTAAAACTCCATACGGAGAAAATCCTAAGGAACACAAATCGTGGAGTGCTTCTAGAATGTTTAAAAGAAAGTTAGCAGATGTTTGAACAACCACATTTCTTCAATGAAATAAAAACTATATATATATATATATATACACACGATCGGGATGGTTGTTAGCGCATGGCTTACCATATCGTAAGGCAGTGCGTTTCATAATTGGATTGAGTTGCACTAGTTCTGTGAGGTTTCATTATTACATGTCATTTATTTAAGAGGAGCTCTGGCGTTCGGCCAACACGTGCCATAATGCAAAATCGGGAGTAAAATGGATGAAATATAAATAGATAATGTTGTTTTGTGTATGTGTGTATGTGTGTATGCGTGTATGTGTATGTTTGTGTGAGTGTGCGTTTGTGCGAGTGTGTGTTTTTGTGTGATTTATATCTAAGTTTTTTTTAATTCAATATCTCGACATTCAAGAATAGAACACGTCATATGTGCAAATATTTAACATGCATTTGTTTACCAATAGTCTTTTTTCTTTCCCTATTTTTACAATATTAAATGTTTACGTTTTAAACTATTTCCTATATAAATGAACGGCAAGAATATTTTATTTTCTTCAATAGACAATATATTAGGCACATACGCATAAAATCAGCCAAACTGCTTACGTGACACTAGAAATTTTCAATAACTTGTAACATCGCCTTACATAAAGGAAAAGATCTGTGTTAACATACAACGCAGATTTCACTATATGGTGGCTTGCTATTGAGAACTGGATCTTACATTAACACCTGGAGTCATGTAACTTTACTACAACCACTTATCCGCCTTCCGAACAATAGTCTTCGTTTTAACGATTCTGTGTGTACTCTGTTCTCATTTAATGTTTCTTCTATTATTGTTTTTCATTTTAATTTCTATTATATGATATTTCAGAATCTGGAAAACGTTATCTGATCCTTTACATATATAGCTATAGAGAAACTTCCTAATATATCGGTAGCGGGCTGATGACGTTCGTCACCCTCATTACAGTAATTGGTGTAGTTTTGCTTCTGATATATGGAAAGAATTTTGGATATAGTTCTGAAAGTGTGTCTAGTGGGTTGCGTAACTAAATGCTGAAGTTGAGTTTAGGTTTACAGATAATATTTGCTATATTTTGTAGATAGCTTTAGTTTTGAATTGTTTCCTTTGCGTTACTGTTTGTATATTTGACATTGGCTGAGAGAAATGTGTATTTAGATAGACATATAGATATGTGGCAAGACGGATAAATAAACATGTAATGTTTCTTAAAAACAGAACATTGTTCTCTGTGCAGTTATCTATGTTTATCGCCACTGCGAATTTTTATAAAGAACGTTTTGTTTTGGATGCTAAACCTGACGTTTATCTCATAATGATTACTTGAAAATAGAGTAATTTCTTATTAATTCATTTTTTTCTGATTTCTGTCTCTTTAGGATATCTCGTTCGTCTACAACTACTACTACTACTACTACTACTACTACTACTACTACTACTACTTCCACCACCACCACCACCACAACCACCACCACTACTACTACTACTACTACTACTACTACTACTACTACTACTACTACTACTACTACTACTACTACTACTACTACTACTACTACTACTACTGCTGCTATTTTTTTTTTTCATTCTTCTTTTATTATTTGACGCACACGTGTGAAGACAGTACACATCTGCGGGGGAAAAGGTTCGTAACTTTAAGCTGTTTTTAAAGTGTCATTTTTTTGTATTTTCTTGTCGTTAACGAAACATATGGTACACATCTTGGTTTCAAGAGAGGGATACCTCTAAATATTCGGGCTTTAAGCCTGAATATTCAGATTTAATTTTAAAAACTTCGAAAAAAATCGCTTCCCCACCAAAAAAAAACATGGATATTTTCGACCTTGAAACGGTAAACAACGTTCAGGTCAAAAGTTTAAAAGCAGCCACTGTAGATTTCACCACGACTACGACGGCTACAGTCATGCCTGTCGTCCACTCTACTGAATGTGAAGGCAAAACTCAAAAGCTACCATCACAACCTTCTGTGTTAGCAACAGTATCATTTGAAAACGACATCACCACCACCACCGCCGCCACCGCCACAACAACAACAACAACTCAGAGCAATAACGACAATAACACCGACAGCTTCAATGTAAACACAGATGGCGGTGGTAACAGCAACAACAAACAAAACAACAACAAAAAACACCAATAACAATAGCAAGAATGACAACACCAACAGCAAGAGCATCAGAAGCACCACATTTGCTGCAGCAGCAGCAAAAACAGAGCGCTTATTGGATTTTCATATTAGCGATAAAGACGAACAGTTGGCCCAGGCGTGGAGGCTAATTAAACAGGAGAAGTCCTGGGTTAACCTGACCATCCAGGACGGGGCAATATCGGCCATACAAAGGAGGGCGGTGTACTTTCGATGTATTTCGGTGCAGACACGAAAAGTGGAACTTGCCAGCCAAGCAGAGGTCGAGGCTGCTTTGGAGTACATCGGAAGTAACATAGAGTATAAAGCGAGAGGCAAACAGTTCGGTACCATCTCGGTACTGTTCAAAACCGAGGCCCTCGCTATTAAGCACTCGGTGACCCCCTGCAGAACGGAACGCATTATCATGCATCCGTCCTACATGGGTAAAAGGGCAGTAAAGGTCCGCATTCCCTGCATCCCACCAGGAATGAACATATGGTGGCAGCTGGGATGAGTAATCGAGGAAGGAACAGACACTACCCTCCTGGATATCAAATGGATATGCGGAATGGATTTGGAGATTATTCTACAAATGAAACCGGAGGACATGAACAACATCCTGGATTTTGCCCGTCTACGAACCTACAGGCGCCGGACGACCGGACTTCTTTAGGCGCCTGGAGACCTTTCTGGGTACGTCTCGCCCTTTAATGTTAGCGGGGGACTGGAATGGCATCTTAGACGCACGCTGGGATTGTGTGGGAGTAGCCGATAGGAGCGGGGGGTGCAAAAGCTTCAAGCACCTAGTCAGCCAGTTCCAATTGTCTGACATGTATCGACTAGATTTCCCAAATTTGCCAGTATGGACATGGACCAAACGAATGGGGTCATCTAGATCGTATATAGACAGGATCTTCATTAGGAAAATAGATAGAATAGTGTAGGCTGCCCACTTTTTAAAACGGTTGCCTATTCCGATCACAAATTTGTAATCTGTACGGTCGACCTAGATAAAACGCATAAATTAGGATCGGGTTACTGGAAGCTGAACATGTGATTTCCGACACGTAAGGCTTACAGGGACCGAGTCAACAATTTAGTTAAGCAAAAGTTGACGGGGGGGGGGGGATTATAAAAAACAGCTGGTGGTGGTGTGGGGGGGGGGGGCTCTCAAAAGAAAGATTAGAGTAACTTCGATAGAATTCAGCAAAGAACTAGCGTTAGAGCAAAAATAGAAAGGAGGGGGAGCTGGTAGATAAGTTAGACGAGGCTATTTGTAGTGGCATTGCAACTGACGTGCTAGCGGCGAGAATGGCATTAGAACATTTCATCAATGCAAAACACGAAGGTTGCATTGTCAGAGTTAAGGCGCGTGCGCTGAGAAACGAGGGAACCAAAGCTGTTCGATGGGCCCGCGTGGGGGAGGCGCAGTGTGGTAATAAAACCACAATTCGGTCTTTGGCGAACCGAGATGGACACGAGATAAGCGATTCCAAGCGGATGTGTGAGGCTTTTCGCCAGCACTTTGCTCGGTTGTTCGGGGAGAGAGGCGAGTCAGAGAGCGTAGCGGATTTCAGTCCCTACCTTGACGGCTTGCCGCGCATCTCGACGGTCGACGCCGAGCGCTGCGAAAGGCCTATTACTTCAGCCGAAATTCAGGACGCCTTTGCCGGCTGCATGAGGCGCAGGTCACCCGGTTTGGATGGCCTGCCCTACGAGCTTTACATAAATATGCCAGGCTTGTTCTCCGATCTCCTCGAAGCACTCCACTGCAACTGGCAGCAGAATGGGTGTATTCCCAGTTCTGTGAGCAGGGGAGTGGTGACGCTGATAAAGACGAGAACAAGAGGGATAGATTAGACTACTTCAGGCCCATAACTCTGCTCAACACAGAGTTTAAGATTTTGGCCAAGGTGATAGCAAAGAGATTGGCGCTTGTCGTCGAGGATTTGGTTGGGGCGGCGCAAACTTGCGCCATCACAGCCAGGTCCATACACGACAATCTCCACCTCATGCGATACATCATAGAGAGGGTAGGGTGTAAACCTGGCTTTAGTGGGGCACTGATCAATTTAGATCAATCGAAAGCATTCGATAGGGTCGACCATCTGTATCTGGAGTTTGTCCTCAGAGCAGCTGGCTTCGGCTCTGTCTTCAGAAGCTGGATCGTTGCAATGCACAGAGACACACGCTCGGTGTTCAAGGTTAATGGCCACCTCTCGGAACTATTTCGGCTCTCCCACTCGGTTCGTCAAGGGTGCGCTCTCTCTTCCCTTCTGTACGTATTGACTCAAGAACCTTTACTGCGGAAGCTGGAGCTGTTGCAGGGCATGCCGCTCGAACCGGGACGTGGAAGGGCGATGTCGGCTTATGCGGACGACATCACCGTCATGGTGTCGAACACCTCAGAGATCGAGGTGGTCGGCACCTTATTGAAGGAATATGAAAGGGTGACAGGAGCCAAACTTAACCCGGAAAAGTCGGTGGGCTTGCAGCTCCGAACCTGGAGAGGCAGGCCTATGTCGTCCAACAGCGTCGTGGGGCGCTGGACGGACCGGTAAAGTTGCTCAGGGTTTGATTCGGACCAGACCTCCAGGTAGAAAGTATTTGGGACGAGGTAACGAGCAGAGTAACCTGTCTCAACCAAAAATGGGCTGGGAGGAAGCTATCACTGAAAGGTCGCGTGGAGGTGGAAAATGCGTACATCGCATCCGTCATCTACTACCGCCTGACCGACGTCCCTTGCCCCCGTCTGCGCCTCGTCAAGTTGGAACGGCTCCTCTTCAAATTCTTGTGGAGGGGACAAGTTCCGTTGGTGAGGCGGTCCATCTGCGGAGGGCTGGGCATGCCGTGGCTAATGATGCACAGATATGCGTTGAGGCTGCGACATCTCCAGATATTCTGCCACAACGGTGAACAGGTGTGGTCGCCGTTTATCAGCCGGGCCTTTCAGCAGCACTCACTTTCCGCAGCACTCACTTTCCTCTACCAAGCGGGCAATGCGATCAGTGGAACTTCCACTCTCGAGTTTTATAGAGGATTAGTGGTGGGGAAGTGCGATGATGCACTCGGAGAAGCTTTGGACCTCGACGAAGTCGAACTGACCAGTCTATACCGGAGGACTTTCGAGCCGGGGACGATGGACAATTTCCAGAAATCCCTCGCTTCGCAGTGTTACCAGGGGGGGGGGGGGGGGGGGGGCACTGCCGGCTCGGGATAAAATCTACAAGCACGGAAGTGCTGTCAGACGGACCTGCCCAAGATGCGCACAGAACCACGAAACCGTTCTGCACGCACTTGTCCAATGTCCGTGCATTACTGACTTGTGGAGTTATGTCGAACAGCTACTGTCGCGTGTGGTACGAATCCGGCTATCGGCCGAGTCCATAGTGAAGATCGACCCACCGCCTTCCTTAGGTCAGGAAGAGCAGGAAATTTTCCTCTGTCTGGTGGCAGTTGCGAAAGAGGTTATATGGTGGACCAGGTTAAAAGGACTAAAGACAGACCCTTTTCTCTTCGGCCAATCCCTCATCAACTTCTTCAAGTTTCACCTGGAAAGGAAGGTGAGGGTGGAGAGAGAAGTGCTACCCCCAGTACATTTTCTAAAAGGTGGATGAATGTGGCGAGAATGGCTCGTGCGAATGGGCCTACTCTGACCATGCACCTATAGGCTAGCTAACTCGAGGAGTGTGATGCTCTCCCTGAGTGCCCTAGAAGTGCAGGGTGGTTCAGGATTGGTGAGGTACCCGAGTTACCCCAAGGTTGTCCACCCCCTATAGGGCAATTTATTTTGTTATATGTATGCATAGTTTATTTTATATTCTTATATCTTCATTGTTAAATTAGTCTTGCCATTGTGCACTTTTACTCGACCTTATTGTAAACCCCCACTGTCCCTGTCTTTGTATTGTCCCCTACATGTCGGCCCTTGTGGCTAATAAATGAAATCATTATTATCATTATTGTTATAAAAAGAAAATATTATTATTATAAATTTGTATGTGGATTGGCAGTATCGGTAGAGGGTCGGACGGCATGGTTTGACGCATCGAGTTACGGCCCTTGCCATTCTGAGTTCAAATCCCACCGAGGTTAACTTTTCTTTTCATCCTTACGGGGTCGATAAAATAAAGTACCGGTAATGCACTGAGTAATTTCTGGCTTTGTGCCAAAAACTAGAAACAATTATTATTATAAATTTTTATTTTTTGCGCTTTAACTAATTTTTTTTTCTGTTAATGCGTTTTTCCTTTTTTTTCCTTTTTATTTTTCGCTTCATATCTCAAATGTATGCTTGCAGTATTTTTTGTTATAATCATGTATTAAAAAAAGAAAATAATATCAACTAATAATCTATTCAGATATAAATCTTTCAAGGGAGCTATTTAGTCAATATCAGCAAGAGATTATCCGACCACCAACAGGTGTTTAGTAATTTTATTCACTGTATTTTATTGTCTTTTTATATTCCATCACATTCTCTATGGAATCATCATAAATATGTAGCCCCTCCTGATAGAATCACCGCCAAAATCAACAACATAATTACCACTAAAACCAAAACTATAAACAAGTGCACATCAATACTAACACTGTTTTAAAAATGCACCGCATCATCATTGTCATTATTATTATAATGAATTCTGCTAGATTGGCAGTATCAGTAGTGCATCAGAAACCAGGCTTCGCAGCATAGAGTCGTGACCCTTGACGTTCTGAATTCAAATCCTGCCGAGGTGAGCTTTGCCCTTCGTCCTTACGGGGTCGATAAAATAAAGCACCAGTAACGTACTGGTGTCGATTTAATCGACTTTCCCCTCCCCACAAATTACTCGCCTTGTGCCTATACTACAAATCGGTAGAGGGTCGGACGCCATGCTTTCCAGCATAGTTACGTCCCTTTACGATCTGAGTTCAAATCCCGCCGAGGTTGACTTTGCCTTTCATCCTTACGGGGTCGATAAAATAAAGTACCAGTAATGCACTGGATATTTGCTGGCCTTGTGCCTAAAGTAGAAACAATTATTATTATAATGAAGGGTGGAGGTTTGGCAGTATCGGCAGAGGGTCGGACAACAGGCTTTGCAGCACAGAGTTACGCCCCTTTCTGATCTGAGTTCAAATCCTGCCGAGGTTAACTTTGCTTTTCATCCTTACAGGGTCGATAAAATAAAGTACCAGTAATGCACTGGGATAATTGTCGGCCTTGTGCCAAAAGTAGAAACAATTATTATTATAATGAAGTCTGGTAGTTTGCAGTATCACTAGTGCATCTTACACCATGCTTCGCGGCATAGAGTTATGCCCCTTGACGTTCTGAGTTCAAACCCTGCCGAGATGAGCTTTGCCTCTCATGCTTACGGGGTCGATAAAATAAAGTAACAGTTACGCACTGGGGTCAATTTACTCGACTTTAACCTCCACACGAAATTGTTGACTTTGTGCCTAAATCAGAAACCATTATAATGATGTGTGGTAAGATGTTTACGCATGCACATAACAAACTACTCTCTTCCACTTCCGCTCTTAGATGCATATGCAACCTCACATGAGCGCGGACATTGTGCCGTTTTGTTTTTATTCGTTTTAAGAATTATATATCCAATAAAAATCAGTTAGTATTTTATGATATGTGCCAATGAAAACTTTACTTTTTTGTGGTAGTTACCAACTCCAAGTATTAATGTGGGGTGGTCAATAAACATATACATATACAACTGGTCCGAACACAATGAAACCAAACATCCACTGTCACTGCCACCGTGTCTCTCGCTCTCCCCATCTTTCACTATTATAAGCAAATTGGGCCCACGTGGTGGACGCCCATGGCCACGGCGAACAGAATTCCGGAGGATGGTGAGGGAGACGCGCTGAAACAGCCATTACAACTCGCGAGGCTCACAACTGAGGGAAGCCAACGCTGTACCGAGAGTGGTGAGCAGGGATGTGTTCATAGGTCCAAGGACACCAGATGTCTCTACTGCTGCAGGTTCCACCGCAAACCTGTCGGAGAGCGAGCGAATTGATTCCACCTAAGAAGATTGTAAGTAACTTGAATTACCATCTACACACACACACACACACACACACACACACACACACACACACATATATATATATATATATATATATATATATATATATATGTGTGTGTGTGTGTGTAGAAATCTTATAATGAAATGAGTCGTCTAGGAAATGATATATTTGATATATCTCATATGAAAAAATACAGCCAATTATCCACACAATACAATATAGTTAGCACCCCAAACGATTAATTGGGAATATACTCAGGTATTTCCTAATGTTTGTTGAGTGAGTTAGAATTTGGCCGGAGTATCGCTTTTAGCTTTCTCCGATTATGTATTTATATATTTACTCTTGGAGCAACAAATATGAACTTTCCCGATATAAGGTATGACTCTCTTTGTTTATTTTTTAAATGAATATTGATTGTTTGTTCTTGTATCTCATTCTGTTATTTTGCCCGAGAAAATATCTATATGTGTCATAAAGCGATGCGCACATATGGTTGTTTTTTCATATCCAATTGATTTCTTAGCATGTGGCTTGAATTCCTTTCAGAGTTCAACGACCTGCGCATGTATTGTTTTTGGCGGTAGCCTCCTTCCTCCTATTTTCGGGACAGTGTGAGGTTTTCTTTAGAACTGTTGGACTAACAACCTAGCAGTCTCCTCAAGCACTGATGGTGATTATCGCTAAATATTGATGTTAATTTGATTATCGATATTAATGTTATTGGGTATCCACTGAAGATTTATAAGTGCCCACTTGAATAATAAGTATCTGTTGATCTTATACAAGATTCTACATAACTTGGTAACATTTCACCCAACATGTAGAAATCTTATAATGAAACGAGTCGTCTGGGAAATGATATATTTGATATATCTCATGAAAAAATACAGCCAATTATCCACACAATACAATATAGTTAGCACCCCAAACGATTAATTGGGAATATACTCAGGTATTTCCTAATGTTTGTTGAGTGAGTTGGAATTTGGCCGGAGTATCGCTTTTAGCTTTCTCCGATTATGTATTTATATATATATATATATATATATATATATATATATATATATATATATATATATATATATATATATATATATATATATATATATATATATAAATAAATATATATATAAATACATAATCGGAGAAAGCTAAAAGCGATACTCCGGCCGAATTCCAACTCACTGCGCGCGCGTGTGTGTGTGTATTTGTGCACGTACAAATACACATGCGCACACTCATACACACACATGCATATATATTATATATATATATATATTCACATATAAAATATATATGCACGTTAGGCGTATTACTTTCAAGGGCGGTGCCCCTGCATGACCGCAGCCTGATGGCTGGAACATATAAAAGAGTAAAAGAATAATATCTATTATATGTGATGGTTCCTTTTGATGTTGCTGATAGTTTTAAGTTTTTACATATTGTTAAATAATGTAAACCTCGTTCCGCTCGCATGGTACCTTATAAATATCTTTCTTTGAATTTTTCTTCTGACTCATTGGCCTTCTTACTTCTGAAAGCCCAAAATCGTTTGGCTATTTCCCAAAATGTTTGTACTGCTTATAACTAGATCAGTTGCTAAGCTAACAAATATTACACTAGACGGTTGTTTTAGGTGTATCATAATAACATACATGATATTAACACGTGAAGGTTAAACCCTGAAAGAACAATAAAAACACATTTACGGAAATGTTTATTAGAAAAAGAATATCCTCCCTTCACAAATTCGTAAACATTTAAATACATAGCATCGCATTGATGAAAGATTTTTAATGTGCAATTATGTAATATTTCCTGAATGTTAAGTCTTAGTGAATCGTAATAATCTGACTCCATAGTAAAAGGAAATTATTCCATCGCATCTTGAATAAGTTATTTAAGTTGTTCTATAATGACATTTTTTTCCGTTTCTGGGATCACACTGAATTTTTAAATGCAATGAATATTAAATGATAAAAAATAGCAATATCTCAAACACATAGAAACACAGAAAGAGAGAAACAGAAAGACATATATATGTGTGTGCGTGTGTACGTGTGTGTGACTGTGTGCGTGTGTGCACGTGTTTGTGTGTGTCACACAGCACAGAATACCAAATATTCATACTGTGGCAGGTCTTTCAGAGATCGTGGAAGTATTGCCAAAATGTGTATACTTCTTTTGTAGACCTTGAAAAGGCATATAGCCTCGTTCCACTGGATCAGTTGTGGTAGGTCCTACAGCAGTATGCGATCGTCATATAGCTTCTAGTTGCCCGGATATCTCTCTCTATACAAATGTGTTTGTGTTTCCTTTCAAATAAATTAGTACGTGCAGCCGGGTATGAAATATTATCAAGACTGCTGTATATAGGAACAATCGGCTGGAAATTGCTGAAGGTTTGTTATTAATTTAATCATCAGAAGGTGAACTTCGGGATGCACTTGATAAATTTGCTGCCGAGTACTCCACGACTGGAATGAAAATCAGTACTGGGACGACTGAAATAATCGTCCTCTTTTATGACGTATGCGCAGTGCACTATATATGTAAAACGCTTTATGCTGGAGGAGATGAAGAATTTCAATTATCATTAGATCATGTTCACAAATGATGGAAAGGAGGAGTCTTAATTAACTGAAAGACTTGCAGAAGCTTGTGCAGTAATGCGCCACCTTCTGCATTCGGTCATCACTAGAAGGTAGGTAGGTGTAAAGTGCGGAAGAAATTAAATGGTTTAACAATACATGCAATAATAAAAGCGCCCCCTTTATCCAATAAGATTCTGTAAATCACCAGAGACTTATTTATTAGAGCACTAGATTTTACCAACCAAATCTACCCAAAATGTTGGTTGAACCATAAGCTTATAGTGAACGTGAGGAACGCTCTCCTTCACCCAGGACAAGTGTAAAAATGTGTAAAAATGTGTAAAAATGCCCGACCCAAGCAGAAATATACGATATTTGCCTAGGCTCGTTTGATGGAGAGGACGTATGGAATTTGCCAATATATTCTGAATATATAATACGACCTTAAATCATTCGTATGCTTCTCTCCATTGTTACTACGCCCTACGTCCTAGCCTACAATACGGACGGATATCCGAGAAACCGCTCTAAATTTCATATATGTAAAGAAAAACAGACAGAAAATTTAAAGAAAAGCGATTGACAGTTGTTCTGCATAAACCTTGGATCCAGCCAACCAATAATAGCTTTAAAAATCTAGTTAGAGGCATAAGTAGGTGAACTTTTAACCTTTCCTCAAGTAGAGATATATTTAGCAAAGCTGCCCCCTCTACATCGAATCCCTAGAGGCAAAGGGGTTTTAAGTGAAAATGAGTTACAGCCATAGACCTACATAGCCAAAGAGAAATAGAAACCGAAATACAATATTGTTCATATCAAATTTCTCACTAAATGTCAAAACAAATCTCCTCAGACCATTCGAAACTCTAATAAACAAACACTTCCCTAGTAATCATATGTACAGCAAGCAATGTTACAGGCACAACCTATCTTAAGATCAGCTTAACTCCATGAGCAACGTCAAAATATATTAACTAACAGACTCCATTACCTACCTTAAATGAGTGCATCTGTAGCAACATTAGATAAAGAGTATAAAGCTGAGAAGGCTATATTTCATGAAGCAATAGGGAATGCAAAAAAAGAAAAAACAGAGCACAACACCAGTCTCACGCCATAGGCCGGAATCAAAGAACTACAGTTCAAAGAGCGCTTTCTTAAACACTTGTCATCATTCGTTTATTGAGAGACACGTAACACAAAAAATTCTCCAGTTATTTCTGAAAATTGAAAGATTCTGTAGACCACGACATCACCTAGACGATTGCAGAAAGATGCAGACCTTATATGAAAGGAATCATGAATTTCCGACTCCACAGTGCTGAGATGTGGCTAATACGGAAGAGGTGATTTTACCTTAAACTCTGCCTTAATCCCGAAAGTGATCTATGGAAACCTTGTATGAACTGCCCCAAATTCGACCATTTCTTCTAGCCTATACATAACTAGTCGCCAACATCACACTAGGATTGCTCCTCCTCATACCCAATGGATAACTACGACAATATCAACAAACGCTAGGACAACTACGAGAAACGAAGGGATATCGAGTGAAAGATACATGCGACACAAAACTATTAAATCCCCCACCAAAATTTAGCCTCACGTAAATCAAAAAAAAAAATGTTTATACCAAATATTCTCAACACTAGAAATAAACAAGAACCGGAAGCATGTAGGACGCTGTGGATTGTTGGTGCAAGCGACATTAATCCCCTACGATTAATCAGATAATTTAATATAATATAATATAATATAATTGTTTCTACTTTTGGCACAAGGCCAGCAATTACCCAGTGCATTACTGGTACTTTATCGACCCCGTAAGGATGAAAGACAAAGTTAACCTCGGCGGGATTTGAACTCAGAATGGCTAGGGCCGTAACTCAATACGTCAAAGCATGGCGTCCGACCCTCTACCGATACTGCCAATCCACCGTAATATAATATAATGCGTGTACTTTTGATGAACATAAATATCATCACATTCCTGTCGCAATTTTCATTAATAAAAATCATTGCCGACTATTTCAATTGTCTAAGAAGCATCTTAGAAAAATATATTAACAAAGGAACAGGACAAATCAGTTTATACTTGAAGAATTCACTGTGGCAGCGAATGTGCTAAAAAATATTATTCAATTGTCGACAAATTAGTCAATATCTTTTCGGCAGTTATAGTAAAGACGCTATCAATGTTTACGGCACACGCGATCAGAATATTTTTCGACACGCAGTAGATGTCAAATAAAGACGCAGTTATATATACTAATGCAAAAACAACTCACTTTCAGGCCTCAGCAAATGTCTACCAAATTAGACACAGCTCTTCCCACATGCAACCTATATAATCCGGCAAGAAATTCAGTGTAGTCGCGTAGTGAATTCTCTTATATTACACATACTTATACAATTCTCTATGGGACACTATCACTTTCATTCATATATATATTATATATATATTATATATATATATATATTGGTGCAAAACGCTTTGTTACCCATAGTAAGTGCTTTGCTGGATGAATGGAACTCTAGTTAAACTTCCAGATTCACTCCGTAGAATTTGCTAAACTATAACCACCTGTTCAAAGACGAAATACTGAAACTCTTAAAAGAATGCACTTAATTTTGTATTAAATGTCTTGATCTCTCTTTCGAATAATGTGTTCCTATCTTTTTCTTAGTTGAACCGACTCTAATGAAATGCTGATTTCTTACATACATTACCAAGAATCGTATGCAAACGTACATTCAATTTCAATGGACAATAATTTATATCAGTTAGTCATTTTTATTTTTGTTTAGGTGCAGAAGGTTCAACTTTCCTACTAATCACAACTTACTAGCTTAACAAGAATATATCTTTCAACTGAGCCATTTAGGTAATATAAAATTTACCCTCACCACCATTATCGTCTTTATCAACAAATGATAAGAATTTACAAGAAACACACCTAGGAAAACAAACATTAAATTGTACTGAAAAGAGTTAATCAACACCCATTGGTGTTAGTAAGTATAATCTGTTTGTGAGATATTTCAAATTCCTAAATTGTTCTGTCGAGGGATATGTGTTAGATACGGCAGTAAGTTTTTACTTCATTGAGATTTGCATGATATTTCTAGCAAACTGATGGTTTGGTCATGTGGATGCCCTCATATTCGCTTACTCTCTCGATATATATAATCCAATCTAGATGGTAGTGAGAGGCGAGACAATTAAAAACAGCAACTTACAATGCAAATAGAATTATTCATGCTGTTTACCTTCTGGTATTATTCCCATATAACAGATATATGACCAAAGTTTGTCCAGCCTTTTTATGTGTATCTCTAGAAATACATGTTATAGGTACTTTTATGAATGAGACAGATTTTGCTGATATTTCTAACAGGAGGTGTAACAATCTACAGACTCCACAGTCAAACGTAGTTGAATATTAAATGATTATTGACAGGTACACTAGGGCATAACGGGAACATACAAAGTAATGTGATCTTTAATTCAATTGATTTGACTGTTGAAGATGACATTTCCAATAGAAATATGCAATAAAACTGCTAATTCTCATTTAGAATAAGCGTTGCAGCTATACGGTAACTTCTGTGCGTTCACACGCATTGATAGAAATAGAAGTGATATCACCCCGCTCCCCGATAAAAAAATATCCATAATACCTTTTTCATATCTTGACTCTTCTGTGTTAAAGTCTTATTCATATTTACATATATTTTATTGGTTTTGCATATTTAAACCATATGAGAAGGTAGGAAATCAATTTAGGAAATAGTATATCTAGCAAAAGAGGCAATCAATGAAACGCATGTTAAATGTTTTGTTGATAACAAAAAATGTGTTCGTTCAAAATATTAGATATTGCAGCCGAAATTCACTCTAGCAACACTCTATCATCTTTAAAAACGATACATTAAAAATAATTGGAGACAACATTTCATTAGAGTTTCACTGGAATCGATCAGATTTGGCACTAAATAACAACACTTGTAACAGGGTTTCCTCTGTTGCAATTATTTGAATTACCGTACTCTTGTTTTCTTCACGTGAATACAGTGAAGTGCATATTTTACAGTTAAATTTGAAACTAATGATTTTAAATATATACAGGATAAACGTCTATGTCTTAAATCGCTATTATATATGTATCAATTTCTTCATCATCCTGAATTTCTTCATACCTGGAATTGCCTCAAATGTGCATACAACATTCCTTCAAGTATCAGTATATTTCTTATAAATATTAAATCAATTTTGGACTGTTTAATCAAAGGATATTTTATTTTATTTTATGTTACATTACGAGCTCTTCTCCGTCCTTCTAAATGTTTCTCTATATCGTGTGTATATTTCCATGGTGTTATAATAACGAGGAATCTAACTCTATCAAAAAACAATATATCGACTTATGCAACTGTCAAATAGAAACAGACTCCTTTATGTGTCAATATAGACTTTGCAATCCAGCATTACTCTATAGATGTTTCAGAAGATTTGGCAAATATTGTAAAATGCTGGAGTTTCAGTTCTCCAACGAAACCAACTCATGATAATTTTGTTTTCCTCGTCGAATTTCTATACATTTTACTGAAATTTATATACTATGTGGGTTCATTTGCACTATTGAAAATATCGGTCAAATTTATCTTAAATTAATTTGCTCTGTCATGGAAGTTTGTGTGAACACTGAATAATGCAGTCAGTTTTCACTGGTGGAAATTTGATAACAGCAAACTTAAAACAGAGCCAGCAGGCGCTAATTAAGAAATCTAGCATCGATTGGGATGGATGGGTGATGAAGAAGATTGAAATGCTCCATATTGGGCCCTATGTTGTGGAGTTTGTCAGCTCCATCTATCTCGACTCCACTGTGACGCACAATGATGACATGACACTGGGGCTCAACTGCAGATACGGTCTGGCGGCCGGACTCATTCACACCCTATGGAAGCCCAATTGGTTCTATCTTCCGGAAAATGAACGCGTCGGTCCTCACCGTTCTCCTCTATAGAACAGAAAAGTTGCCCCATTAAGAAGATCCTGACGAAGAGAATCGATGGCTTTGAGAGCAGAATCCTTAGGATCATCAAGAACACCGGATAGGGCCACCAAATCTAAAAAGAAATGTTGCATGCGCACATGCATTACCCTGCAGCCACACACCTCGGAGCTATGTACCGTATCCGCTGGTACAGATATGTCCGACACCTCCTGATATATCACCCTACGCAGACGGGCTAGCACAGGACCACCAGCGATGGAGGGTATAGAATGATCTGGTCGACTCTGCCCACGATGACACCTCTGGGAGCATTGATACTGATCTCCTCGCGAAAGAGCAATAGATGTTGATACATATGAAGTTCTTCAATTATGCTAAAATTATGCTACACCACATATTTGCCAAATCCAACTGAATTGCAGGGTAGTAATACATCTTTGCCAATGTAAACAGCTATTGACACAATCCGAAACAAGAACAATAATACAAACAACAAAAACAAAACTGATGAATATTATTTCATATTTTAGTTAGATATCTTTCACTATTTGAAAAAATATATATCAGTGAAGAGAGAATGTATGTTTAAAGAAAGGCAGCTACCTTTCTATACTCCACATAATATGTATTCTTTATTTACTTCTTCATTACACAAGCTTCAATGTCGACTAATATTACAACGTTCATTGTCATCGTAGTGGTGGTGGTGGTGGGATAACTACATCAGCAGCAGCAGGAGGCTAATAATAGCAGTGGCGGTGGTGGTGGTGGTGGTGGTGGTAGTAGTAGTAGTAGTAGTAGTAGTAGTAGTAGTAGTAGTAGTAGTAGTAGTAGTAGTAGTAGTAGTGATGTTGGTAGTAGTAGTAGTAGTAGTAGTAGTAGTAGTAGTAGTAGTAGTAGTAGTGGTAGTAGTAGTAGTAGTAGTAGTATTAGTAGTAGTAGTAGTAGTAGTGATGGTGGTGGTGGTACATGAGGAAAGAAATGTTAAATGGGCTGGGTGTAGGCAAGATGATTTTACCGTAGCATTTAGGATAGAAAGCACCGACAATGAGAGTCAGTAGAAACGTACTGAATGATAAAAATAGCAAGGACATACACATATACAAAGGCAAACACAAAAACCCACAAGCACATGCACTATCAAACGCATTCATATATACACGCCCTCTGACGAACAAGCACACACACATATATACAGCGTGTGTGTAAGACAGAGACATAGAGAGAGATATATATAGAAGATCGAGAAAACGAGAGTGAAAGAGATGGGGGGAGCAGCTTTAAATACCACAACAAAGAAAAATTCAGTGATAATAATGTTTACTAAGCCAGTCACTGTTTCATGTTTAAAACGGGGCCTTATAATCGACTCCACTACTATACTAGATCATGATTTCATTCACTCCAGCTGGATGAATCGAAAAGTAACTAACAGCCATACAACATGGCGATTCGAGACACGGCGTAAAATGACCGTAATCTATACTGGCTTCTGTGGGTTGCTCTGCCTATTCTAATATCTAACGACTTTAAATATGACAATGTTTAAAGTAGACAAAAGAATATATATGTTGTGAATTAGGGTCATATTTGAGTATGCTGTGCTTAAATGTGATTAGTATTTATTTTACGGTGTTCGAGAAGATAAACTTCGCTTTACTGAGTATGAGTCTGCCATAGACTGACCATAATGCGACTAATAGATATACTGGTTTCTAAGTTAGTTACAATATCAACATTTTTTTAAGTGATAGGGATATTCGATTATATAGACTCCATACGTTCCTGGTCCTTTTTTTTGTCGTCTGATTACACATGAAAAGCTACGTTTGAATTCAGAACATAAATGGCTGCTAAAAATATTGTTATTCGAGATTTTCGACTCTGCTATTACGAAACGAGAAACAAACCTATGAAATATTGAATCCACCCTACTGCTCTAACTCAAATAGCCATCATACATGATAAATAAAAATAAAGAATAGACTAAAAAGCTGATTCTATTCCTTTATTTGAAGTATATCTTTTCCTAAAATTTCTCTGATAACATTTGTAATGGTGCACTCACCTAACGCAAAGCTGCTTGAAAATTGATCAAACTTGCCCTTCACACGCACACACAGACACACACGCACACACAGACACACTTACACACACACATAGACACACAGACAGTCATACATACACGAGCGAGCGCGCACAGACATACAAACACACACACACACACACACACACACACACACACACATATATATATATGTATACATATATAAAGGTAAATGTGAGTTTGTTTATCTTTGTGCGTGTATGCCTGTATATAATATATAGTAATATAATATGATATAATATATATATACATATGTATATATACAGACACACACACACACACACACACACACACACACACACACACACACACACACACACACACACACACACACACACACACACACACACACACACACACACACACACACACACACACATATATATATATATATATATATATATATATATATATATATATATATATATATGTATATATATATATATATATATATACGTTATTCCGGGTTGAATCGGAGGTAACCACAGTAAGTAAGGTACTCAATACATAGCAGAGTATAACAGTTTCAATATAGATGAGAATCTACAGGACTAGAACTGTTTCATTCTTTAGATTCCTGATGATTTCTAAAGAATGAAACAGTTCTAGTCCTGTAGATTCTCATCTAAATTAAAACTGTTATACTCTGCTATGTATTGAGTACCTTACTTACTGTGGTTACCTCCAATTCAATCCGGAATAACGTATATATATATATATATATATATATATATATATATATATATATATATATATATACATATATATTGTTATACTTTGGGAGGGTCATGTTGCCAATAAGAAACACACGCACCAGCTGTTTCACTTCAATTTATTATAATGAATTTATAATAAATTTATTAATTTATAACAGGTGAATTAGCTTACAAATTTAGAAGGGCCCTAAATAAACATAAACTCAATATTAAGATAGTAGAAAGACCAGGTACCTCCGTAAAAACACTTATTAGCAAGACATACCCTTTCCAAAGACCCTCATGTATAGATAAGAAATGTATAACCTGTAAAATAAGCCCCCATATTAACTGTAAAACTAGAAATGTAGTGTATAGCATAAGATGTACTGAAGGACAGTGTAGAGACAAAAATATAGTGTACATAGGTGAGACAGCTCGTAGTATAGGAGAACGGATAAATGAACACTGGCGAGACCTTCAAGATAGTAAAGAATCATCTGTACTCTACCAACATGCTAAAATAGAACACAATGGTAAATTAGAGAACATAGAAATAAAAATAGAATCTACACACAGAAAAGACGCAATGTTTAGACAAATTACAGAGGTAATAAACATAAAAGAATTACAACCAAAATTAAATAGAAAATATGAGTGGAACAGCAACATCACAACTTACAATTAAGGACAAAATGAAAACACACACACACATAGAACAAACAACCAACCAGTAACATGTAAATAAACAAATAAATAAATGAACATAAACACACACAGACACCCGGATGTGGCGCATGCGCAGACTGAGCACACAACACAGACACAGAAACAAAATGGCGTAGAACAGAACAAAGGAGAGGCACAGAAACAAAGAAAGGAATCCCCAGTCACTGAAGATGTCATAGAGTGTGTGACGAAAGAACTATGACTATATATAAACAACTATCTGGTTGTGGAACCAACCAACCAACCAACCAGAAATTTATAAATTTATAAATTTATTATAAATTTATTATAATAAATTGAAGTGAAAGCAACTGGTGCGTGTGTTTCTTATTGGCAACATGACCCTCCCAAAGTATAACAATATCGGTTTCAACACACGATTTCAGATAAAGAATCTTGCTAAATAAATTCAGAAACGATAACATATATACATATATATATATATAATATATATATATATATATATATATATGTATATATATATATATATATATATATATATATATATATATTTTATATCATATTATATATATATATATATTCAAAATATTAGAATAGAAAATTCAAAGATAAAATGCGACATGGTGTATGTACATCATGGTAAATACATGCGAGAGTGTACTTCTGCTATAAGTTGTAGTAGTTTGACGATGTTACTAAAAGCAAGGTTATCTATCAACAATAAAAATAGTATCACTACTGACTGACATTATAATTACATAGGATGGGGTAAAGCTGTTATTATAAAGCAACAGTTCCACTAACATGTCTATAAGTAGCGACATCACCAACAAACTATACCCGGCTACTAATATCCACAAATGCAAAGCAAAAAATACAATGTGTGCTGAAGGAAAAAAAACAAAACAAAAACATACGAGTTGTGACTTAATGTTAAAGTTACTGCTTACTTTGTTATATAGTTTTATTTTATTCTCATTTGTATCATGTATACTTTATCTCATTTTAAATATATTTTATTTATTACTAGATGTAATCAAGGTTATTTACACACAAGTTCCTCCTCTACCGCATTTAGTCAGTTGAAGGTTAAAACGTAATTGCGTGGATTGGTGTGTGTCTTTGTGTGTATATATGTGTGTGGGTGCCTTGTGTGTGTTAGTCAGATCATTCTATCTAGTTCATGTGTTCAAAGAAACCGGCTAGTTACATTAGGAAGATTAAAAGACTGGTAATTTTGGACTAAGTTTCATTTAGGAATATAATGTTTAAAAAAGAAACACTCTCATATCTATCTATCTTTCAATCTATCTATATATCTATCTATATATCTATCTATCTATATATATCTATCTATATCTATCTATCTATATATATATATATATATATATATATATATATATAATATATCTATCTATCTATCTATCTATCTATCTATCTATCTATCTATCTATCTATCTATCTATCTATCTATCTATCTATATAATCTATATATCTATATATCTATCTATATAATCTATATATCTATATATCTATCTATATAGTTATCTATATCTATCTATCTATATATTTATAGATCTATCTAGTTATCGATCGATCAATTTATCTATCTACACACACGTATTATATATATATATATATATATATATATATATATATATATATATATATATATATATATAGAAAGAGAGAGAGAGAGAGAGAGAGAGAGTGTGTGTGTGTGTGTGTGTGTGTGTGAACGAGAGAGGGAGAGAGAGAGAATTATATCATTATTCAGTTTTCGTTAGAATAATCAATTAATTTGATTATATCATCATATATATATATATATATATATATATATGTATATATATATATATATATATATATATATATATATATATATATATATATATATATATATATACATAAATAGTCACAACAGTGATATATACAGGTATTTATTTTCCGTTGGGTTATACACCCAAAGAAACTTAAGTACCAATACATATCACTGTTTTATACTTAACTGTCCAATGTGCTGGGTGTTCGTATATTTGGATATGTTTACCATACTTATACTACAGTATATATATAAGAAAGAATGTGTTTAAGTTTGGTTGAAACATTGTGGAATATGAAAAATGATCGTTTTGGAAGCCTCTGCAATCATCATCATCATCATCATCGTAATCGATTTAATGTCATCTCTCCACCTGTCGTGTTCCTTCTCCATCTCCTTTCCCAGGTTTATTGAATTGAGATCGGCTCTCACAACCTTTGCTCAGGTCATTCCTTCCAAAGGCATTTCCTGATATTTTATCACCCATCGCTCATTACATGTCCATAGTAACGCAGTCCTCTCTCTGGCAAAACATCTCGGATTCACCTTAAGGCCAGTTTCACACTCAGATCGTCCAAGCTTTGCCTTTCTCTAGCCCTTCCATTGCTCACCCAATGAAACATGGTTGCTTCATTTCTCTCCAATGTACGCATCTCCTCGCGTAATTAAAGCATGATACAACAATTCTTGTGTTCGTATGGAGAAATCTCTTGTTGTCAGCAGTGAGAGCATTCTCTAAACTTCTTCCATCCTATCTTTATTGTAGCTATTATACTCTCGGTGCCCCCTCTTGCTCTTCACATTATGTGTGTGTGCGTGTTCGTGTGTTTCAATATATATATATATATATATATATTTCGTTTCTGAATTTGTTTAGCAAGATTCTTTATCTGAAATCGTGTGTTGAAACCGATATTGTTATACTTTGGGAGGGTTATGTTGCCAATAAGAAACACACGCACCAGTTGCTTTCACATCAATTTATTATTATAATAAATTTATAATAAATTTATAAATTTATAAATTTCTGGTTGGTTGGTTGGTTCCAAAACCAGATAGTTGTTTATATATTGTCATAGTTCTTTCGTCACACACTCTGTGACCTCTTCAGTGACTGGGAATTCCTTTCTTTGTTTCTGTGCCTCTCCTTTGTTCTGTCCTACGCCATTTTGTTTCTGTGTGTGTTGTGTGCTCAGTCTGCGCATGCGCCACATCCGGGTGTCTGTGTGTGTTTATGTTCATTTATTTATTTGTTTTGTTACATGTTACTGGTTGGTTGTTTGTTCTATGTGTGTGTGTGTTTTCATTTTGTCCTTAATTGTAAGTTGTGATGTTGCTGTTCCACTCATATTTTCTATTTAATTTTGGTTGTAATTCTTTTATGTTTATTGCCTCTGTAATTTGTCTAAACATTGCGTCTTTTCTGTGTGTAGATTCTATTTTTATTTCTATGTTCTCTAATTTACCATTGTGTTCTATTTTAGCATGTTGGTAGAGTACAGATGATTCTTTACTATCTTGAAGGTCTCGCCAGTGTTCATTTATCCGTTCCCCTACACTACGAGCTGTCTCCCCTATGTACACTATATTTTTGTCTCTACATTGTCCTTCAGTATATCTTATGATGAACAAACAGAAGAACAATTTAGTATAGCTAGATCCGAACTTAGAAATATTATAGAACAGTATAGCAAGAAGCATAATAGAATGGAGGCCCAGCAACTGGGAGAAAAATCTGCAAATGGCTTGCGTAAGCTCATGCAGCGCTCGCGTAATGGAGAGATAGCATGCTTTCCAATAGACAAGTCTGACAGAATGTCGGTTGACAGCCTGCCAAACTACATCCAGGCAATGCAACCCCACATCACTAACACAAGAGAGGTAACACCACAGGAGCATGAGGATAGAGAAAAAGCCCTCAATGCCCATATGGTGATGTGGACGAATATAATGCAGCCCAACAAAAGGACTGCCAACAACTTCCAGGCCTGGAACAATGACGTGCCAGCGTTGTATGGGCTTCGAAAAGACCATAAAACGGGCTGTGACCCTGTCGCGGGACCACCAACACGGCGTAGGACAGAACAAAGGAGAAGCACAGAAACAAAGAAAGGAATCCCCAGTCACTGAAGAGGTCACAGAGTGTGTGACGAAAGAACTATGACAATATATAAACAACTATCTGGTTGTGGAACCAACCAACCAACCAGAAATTTATAAATTTATAAATTTATTATAAATTTATTATAATAATAAATTGAAGTGAAAGCAACTGGTGCGTGTGTTTCTTATTGGCAACATGACCCTCCCAAAGTATAACAATATATATATATATATATATATATATATATATATATATATATATATATATATATATATTAAAATAACAGATTAAAGTTTAAGCAAAGAATCGCTGCTTTCAACCTTAACTGTTTTTGAAGAGCCCGTTAAGGGTGAAAGCCGCGATTCTTTGCTTAAATTTAATCTATTATTTTGATAAATATTTGCTCTACGGTTCTTATGTATTTGATATATAATTATCCTTATCGAGCCCTCTTTGGATTTTAGTCTTTAAATTTATTATTATTACTATATATATATATATATGTATAGTATATATATATATATATATATATAAATATACATATATATATATATATATATATATATATATATATATATATATATATATATATATATATGTTCGTATATAGACATATACGCACATACGTGGTGTAATTGTACATATTTAAATACGGAGAGCAACGATCATCTAAATTTCATTTAAGCGAGTTATTCTCCTTAGTCTTGCTAATTTGTATTAAACGTATATGTATATGTTATTTTCATTTTCCCATACTCCCTTATTGAAGATATGGCAAGTTGGTATGAAATGTTCTTTCAAATCACCCCAAAGTTATAATTTCTGATAGAAACAAAAATAAGGTAACTTGAAAGGCAATTCTAAATATTAAATGTTTTAATTGTTATCCAGTTATTGAAATGTCGTTGCGTATGTATTATCTTCTGTCATCATACAAAAATTTATGTCAACTACATTTCGTATCTGAATTTACTCTATACAGTATATCGATCCAATGTTTAATACCATATCCGAGAAATCTTCAAAGCTTTTAATATTAAATATTTCAAATATGAGGGTTTTTGTGTAAGCTTTACCCATTGTGCAACTGAGATCATTTATTTTGTTGGCAGAAATTTCATAAACCTGGAACTAACTTGTGACTGACGAAATGATAATTGTAACTTCAAAGTCATCGAGGATTTCCTGATTTGGAGTATATATATATATATATGTGTGTGTATGTATGTCAGGACACCAGTTGGCGCTACTGGTAACATGTATCCCAGTACAACCTGTCTCATGGTCGGGTCGTTGGCGACTAAACTGGCAACCACACCAAGGTTTCTTGGTGAGGAGGGTGACTTTGGACATCCTGCAGGACTAAAAACAAAACCTATCAAAGAGCAAAGGAGATCTTAAGAGTCATTGGCCATCCAAAATCACTGAAAGAGATGACCCCTTAGCCTTTGTCAAGGCAGAATTCTAGGAGAAGGAAAACTCTGATATGACACCTGCAACCCTGATGGTATCCAATGATGTTGACTTGTTCTTCTTTTTGGTAAATACCATCTTGGTTAAGAGAGTAGGACTGGCTTTGTGCAGTGCCTTTGCTCACTATAAAAGCTTCATGGTACA
The DNA here is from genome assembly GCA_964016885.1 of Eledone cirrhosa. Lineage (NCBI taxonomy): Eukaryota > Metazoa > Mollusca > Cephalopoda > Octopoda > Eledonidae > Eledone > Eledone cirrhosa. The sequence goes on from OZ024745.1 coordinate 56,887,866, forward strand.
GCCATTGCTTTATATCTGGAGATCTCTCTGCACTTGTCGTCACATCGTACCATGGGCCCAGCCCTATGTGTCAGTGATTGTCACAAGTGTAGTGTTTGTACCAGAGTTTTCAAGTCGCTGGCTGGACTAAAAAGTCACACTCGTTCAGCGCATCGGTAAGGGTTCTCCTACATGGATATAAAGTAGTGGCCGTACTCGAAAACGAGTTGGCAGCCACCATGTATTTATGTATGTATTTATATATATATACATACATACATACATATATATATATATAATTAATACAATAACAGAGATAGTTTAAAGCCGATCTCTGACTGCTAACCATCTCACTCAACAAACATTAGGTTATATTTTAATATAAACCCAATTTAAGTGTTTGGGGTGCTAACAATATGTATTATGTGTAAAAGCCAGTTGTATTATTTTATGAGATATAATTAAAGTTAAAATATATCTCTCTTTCCAAACAATTGTTTCATTATAAGTTTTCTACAAATATATATATATATATGCATTTAAATGAATGGGGACCCCAAAGATAGAATATTTCTATAACGATAGTAAATTGCTAGAAAATCGACTAAATTATGCCTATATGCGGGAAAAGCTGGCCAGCAGGCACTAAGGTGCGTCGAACTTTGTATCTTAGCGAATACCAGTGTTACATATTATGCTGAGATGCAGCTGAACCAGAATTACATCTGTAGGGGGTATTAATTCACCTTTCGAAACTATTATTTATAGTGAGGGAATCTTCTTACAGTTGAATTATGCGATTGCGATTCGCCTATTTTCCCATTCCAAATCACACAGGGACTTAGATATTTCTTGTGATTTGTTTACTTTCTGTTGTCACACCAAGATGTGTAGTATAGCACCTTAAATCTCAGTGTATACGTGGCCAGGTTTAGAGGATTGGAGTCAATTCTAAACATTTGGATAGGAGCTCCTACCTTAAATGCTTCAGTCCTAAGTTCAAATATCGTCTGCTTTTACAAAAGGGCCACATCTCTGCCAGGAGTTACCAACAACAGATTGTGTCGATTTCTTGGTAGGATCAGTTAGTCAGCTGTTATGTTTTTTTATTCTTTTTTTACATGAGCACGAACTAAACTACTCCATTAATCAACAATTTCAGTTGTTTTAAAATGATGGTAATTTGTAATTTTATGCAAACAGATATTATTGAATAATGAAGATATTCAACCATTCCTTTATAAGTGCTGAGCAGGCGTATGCAGATGATTCGACTGATGTCACATAACTCAACTATTAATTTAATGTCATTTATAGAATATTTAATGCAACTCTCAAATTACATCAACCCCCCACCCCAGTTTCCATAATCTCCAAAATAAGACAAAATTACGATAATAGTCACTAATATCTCCCCTTCTCTACAATACTTTGCAACAGTTTCTACAGGTATGTGTATGTATATTTACGCAGGATTTTACGAGCGTGTGCTCAATTGGAACTCTATACTCTTACAGCAGCAAGGTCTGTTATGGACTTATGTACATTCATTCACAATTGTGGATACACAAACGAGCGAATCAGCACAGAAACACACACACAGACTCACACGAAGCACATGGAAGCACACAGGCGCGGACGCAAACACACGTACACACAAACGTGCAGTCAAAATATCAAAGGATTATCTCCCTTGCAAACCTCCCTAATGCATAAGATACACACTCTCCAATATTTTCCCATAAATGACTGATTGAATGCACACGTACTTTATATATGTATATATATATACAATATTAAATAAATGGAAAACTATATTTATAAAACCATATTTATTTCATTATATATATTTCGGGGATATCATATTAACAATATGCTATGCCTTCATCAGACAAAATACAATATAAACAGTTTTATAGATAAATATATTCGACATACCGTAATAAACATCAACTTCATTTGAAGAGGTTCACTCATATCATATTAACAATATAAATATGCCTTCATCAGACAAAATACAATATAAACAGTTTTATAGATAAATATATTCGACATACCGTAATAAACATCAACTTCATTTGAAGAGGTTCACTGCTAGAGTGAACCTCTTCAAATGAAGTTGATGTTTATTACGGTATGTCGAATATATTTATCTATAAAACTGTTTATATTGTATTTTGTCTGATGAAGGCATAGCATATTGTTAATATGATATCCCCGAAATATATATAATGAAATAAATATGGTTTTATAAATATAGTTTTCCATTTATTTAATATTGTAAATATACTCCAAGTATTTGTCGAGTGCTTTTATATCAGTTATAAATATTTACTAGTTGTAACCCAACAATTTTAAATATAACTTTACATGTATATATATATATATATTTATATTTTTATATATATATATTTATATTTTTATATATATATATATATATATATATATATATATATATATATATATATATATATATATATATATATATATATATATATATATATATGCATATATATATACATATATATATATTATAAACTTCCAGCTGCTTATTTTAATAGCAAGATGCTCTAGGAAATAACAAAGGAGAGACATTAAACGACAAATTACTAACCATCCGGTTATTAAGCTAACCAGCTGGAAGTGAAAATGACAGGTGGGTGTGTCTTTTTAACAGCATGACCCTTCCAAGTTATAACGATACACACACACACACACACACACACACACACACACACACACACACACACACATATATATATATATATATATATATATATATATATATATATATATATATATATATATATATATATATATATATATATAAGAAAGTGAGGTTTTTTTATTTTTACAGAATGAAAAATAACCGAGGTGTCCTACACGAGTGAAAGTATAAAGAAAATGAGATGAAATCGAAAATGCAACTGGAGTCTTATTTAAAAAAATATATATATATTTATTTGGTTCCTTTACCGGTTTCGCAGTTCTTCTGCTTTTCAAAAGTAGAGTTGAGATGGAGGGTCTATTGTTTTTCTCACATATGTGTACGATATATATATATATATATATATATATATATATGTGTGTGTGTGTACGATATATATATATATATATATATATCGTACACAGGAAAGATATAACGTAACCCTTTGTTCCGTAATCTGAGTGGATTACTTATTTTAGATATCGCTAATATGTCAGCTTTTCATGAGACGGCCTTCTGCATATACACCCCCGCCCTCGCATATATATATATATATATATATATATGTGTGTGTGTGTGTGTGTGTGTGTATGTGTGTGTGTATGTGTGTGTGTGGGGGGGGGTAATACCAAACATAAAATATATATAATTATATGTTAAACACTTACATCGTACGTTTCAAAATATATTATTATTTATCACAATTCAAAAAACTATATCGCTTCTATACACTTTGAACTGAAGTTGTAAATATGAGTAAAGAATGATGAGTAAAATGTATATAATTTATCAAATTACCTTTTTTTATTACTTATCCGGTACTTAAGAAGAGCACAAATATCTTCTACCGAGGTAAATATCCCACCTAAAATAAAGATAAAGATGAATGTTAACATAAATTATATGAATTTCATAAACATATTTTACAAATCAAAATTAAATTATCCACTGATTAAAAGTAGATTTAGGTATTTTACTCTAGCTCTCAAATACACACAAGCATGAAGACTGATACAAACACAATCCCATCTCCGTCTGTGTCATCTCGCGTGAAGAGGAAGTAGACACTACAAATAACATAATATAAAATGCATTAAGAAAAAAAAAACTTCCCTTCACTCCAAAATACATTTCAGAAATATGGGGAAGAAGCGTACACTAAATGGAGTCACATCTACAACCACGCCGAACCCACAAACTCAACCAAAGTTATTACCACCAGCACAAACGCAATTATACGAGAAATATGAAACACAAGAACATTTCACGCAACTTGTTACCACATCCGCACCAAACTTTGAGCGAGTGAGGAAGAATAACGATGAAATAATAACACAAAGGGATGACATAGAAAAGAGATGCAGATATTTAGTACCGGCAGTTTCAATATGCCACAGACACTAAACATGAATGTCCATATAATCTTAAAACATCACATCACATGAGAACACTTCGTACTTGAAGTGGGAACCCGTAACGTAAAATCTACCTTTAGACTTTAAACGGGTTCCCAACGGAACCCCTACCAAATATGGCGATCGATCAACTCGATTCTCCATATGTAGTCCTTTGTTTTTTTTCCTGACACTCGCCGACTAACATTAGGGTTTTTAACATGAGTTGTATAAATGCACGTGGACTGGGGTCGTCCTGTAATTAAGGTCTCTTGCTAAATGAACTCAGAGCAGTGTCTATAGATGTTAAACTTGTGATTTCGGAGATGCTCGTACTAACGGTACATGTATATGGTCGTCGACGTGGAATCATGGTGGCGTGGCATCGTTCTTTCGGAAAGGCCTCTACTCGATAACCCTGGACTCTCATGCTAAAATGGTGATCGTGAATAACAATTATAGCGAATACAATCCCTTCAGACTGGAGGCATCATATACCCCTATTGGGAGAGTTCAGGTGGATTTTTTCAAGCGACTGGAAGACTTTCTTGGAACATCTGGCCATTTTCTTTTAACGTGACAGGTTGCACAACAGTTCGGGTCAAGTCGGGGTTTGATTGTGGACTGTTGTTTCTAACGCGATTGATTTGGCAAAGGTCCTAACAAAGTGGTTGGCGCTTGTTGTCAGAATTCTAACCTGGGAAGTGCGTACGTCAGCAATCCCGCTCTCAATCTGACGTGGAAGAGCTACGTCGAGTAATACGGACGTGGTCACTGTGATGGTGTCGAAAACCTAGGAAATATAGATGGCTGGCAACCAATAAGAGGAATACTGAAATTTAACGGGGGATAATATATATAATTCTGGCAATATTACGCAAATATGACCCTCCCCAAGTATAACAAAATATATATATATATATATATATATATATATATATATATATATATATATATATATATATATATATATATATATATATATATAATTTGAAGACTAAAATCCAAAGACGGCTCGATAAGGATAAATATATATCAAATATATAAGAATCGTAGAGCAAATACTTATTAAATAACATATTAAAGTTTAAGCAAAGAATCGCTGCTTTCACCCTTAACGGGATCTTCTGAAAGCAGCGATTCTTTGCTTAAACTTTAATCTGTTATTTAATATATATATATATACATATATATATATGTGTATATATATATATATATATATATATATATATATATATATATATATATATATATATATATATTAAATAACAGATTAAAGTTTAAGCAAAGAATCGCGTTAAGGGTGAAAGCAGCGATTCTTTGCTTAAACTTTAATATGTCATTTAATAAATATTTGCTCAACGATTCTTATATATTTGATATATATTTATCCTTATCGAGCCGTCTTTGGATTTTAGTCTTCAAATTGATTATTATTACTATCTATCTATAATATATATATATATATATATATATATATATATATATATATATATACATACACATATATATATTATAAACTTCCAGCTGCTTATTTTAATACCAAGATGCACTAGGAAATAACAAATAAGAGAAGAGACAGTAAACGACAAATTACTAACCATCCGTTTATTAAGCTAACCAGCTGGAAGTTTATAATAAATTGAAGTGAAAATAACAGGTGCGTGTTATATATATATATATATATATATATATATATATATATATATATATATATATATATATATATATATATATATATATATATATATATAGCGGCGATGAATTAGTTTAGCGAGGTTTTTTATATGAAATCGTGTGTCGAAACAGATATTGTTATATTTGGGGAGGGTCATATTTGCGTAATATTGCCAGAATTAATAACAGAACACACTCACTGTTTGGTTGGTTTTCGCTTTTCGCTGTCTTTTATATCTGCGATCTAACTTACTCGGTCCTCAATGTTGCCATTGACTGACCGGCGGTCAAAAATAATACAGATACAATATAGACACAAACACATATATATAGTTTACATAATTTACATAAATCTTTCGTTGCACATCTGCAACATCGTCAGTGGTGTTATATTCATTGTTCCTCCTGTTGTGTTGTATGTCTACGCCATTTTTTATTCAGTCTGTCTATATATTTATTTATTTATTTGCTTGTTTGTTTATCTTATTTTATTTTGTCTTCTTTGCTCATGCGTTTGCGTGTGTGTATAGTGTTATGTGTGATGTGTGATTAGTGTGTATAGTGTTGTGTCTGCTGGGTGACTAGTGTGTGTTTATGTGCTTGATGTTATTGTGCTTGTGTATGTATTTATTTATCTTATTTTATTTTATTTTATTTACTTATTTATACTTCTCTTAGGTCAGTGTTGTTTGTTTGGGTGTTGTTGTTGTTCCACTCATTCTTTCTGTTTAGCTTTGGTCTTCTAATTTCTATTTCACTGGCCTCTCTGATTTGCCTATCTGCTGGGTCTTAGCTTTGGTCTTCTAATTTCTATTTCACTGGCCTCTCTGATTTGCCTATCTGCTGGGTCATTCCTATGTTTAGATATTATTCTAATTTCTATGTTGTCTATGTTACCCTCATATTGTTGTCTAGAACATGCTAGACAACAACATGACCAAAGCTAAACAGAAAGAATGAGTGGAACAACAACAACACCCAAACAAACAACACTGACCTAAGAGAAGTATAAATAAGTAAATAAAATAAAATAAAATAAAATAAAATAAGATAAATAAATACATACACAAGCACAATAACAACAAGCACATAAACACACACTAGTCACCCAGCAGACACAACACTATACACACTAGTCACACATCACACATAACACTATACACAGACGCAAACGCATGCGCAAAGAAGACAAAATAAAATAAGATAAACAAACAAGCAAATAAATAAAAAAAATATATAGACAGACTGAATAAAAAATGGCGTAGACATACAACACAACAGGAGGAACAATGAATATAACACCACTGACGATGTTGCAGATGTGCAACGAAAGATTTATGTAAATTATGTAAACTATATATATGTGTTTGTGTCTATATTGTATCTGTATTATTTTTGACCGCCGGTCAGTCAATGGCAACATTGAGGACCGAGTAAGTTAGATCGCAGATATATATATATAAAAGACAGCGAGAAGCGAAAACCAACCAAACAGTGAGTGTGTTCTGTTGTTAATTCTGGCAATATTACGCAGATATGACCCTCCCCAAATATAACAATATATATATATATATACACACACATATATGTATATATATATATATATATATATATATATATATATATATATATATATAAAATAACAGATTAAAGTTTAAGCAAAGAATAGCTGCTTTCACCGTTCACGGGATCTTCTGAAACTAACAAAATCAATCTGTGGACGCAGAAGTTAATATTTCAAAAAACGTTCCAACCGGAGGAAGACAGGAAGACGATGCTTTGGTTCGTGGGAACGTTCCCTGGCAAAGAACGGGAAAAAAACGGAGATAATACGTCATATGTGGAGCTCCACATATGACGTATTATCTCCGTTTTTTCCGTTCATTGCCAGAGAAGGTCTCTATGAACCACCTAATAGAATATTAGTCTACGACTTCTTTTATACCATAAACGTAGTTTTGTTCTTGCGTGTAATTGTTTTCAACCGCTCCAAATAATGTCGTATTATATTCGTTTTTTCCAGTTCTTTGCCAGGGAACGTTTCCACGAACCAAAGTATCGTCTTCCTGTCTTCCTCCGGTTGCAACGTTTTTTGAAATATTCACTTCTGCGTTCACACATTGACTTTGTTAGTTTCAGAAGATCCCGTTAAGGTGAAAGCAGCGATTCTTTAATCTGTTATTTTAATCTGTTATTTTAATAAATATTTGCTCTACTGTTCTTATATATTTGATATATATTTATCCTTATCGAGCCCTCCTTGGATTTAGTCTTCAAATTTATTATTATTATTATATATATATATATATATTCGTCAACATATACAGCTCCATATGCAAATGAGGCTAACCAACCAAACTGCCCAGGCGAAAAAAACTATATATTTTCGTCTGATTCAAGTACCAGCAGAGATCAGTGGAAGCATGTCCTGGTGATATCTAAAGCTTCATATGCACATAGACAATTGTCCCATACTGCATCTGCTGGAACCCACTAGACGGAGCTAGCCGTCAGTATTTCATTATTCATGTTTATTTATTAAACACACCATATATATATACGATATATATGTATATATATATATATGGGAGTGAAAGTGGGTATTTATATGAACAAATATATGTTAACGACAGCTAGGGGAATTGGCAAATCTCATACATATAGCTGGTCATTATCAGTTATAATATATCTCCAAGCAGTACATTTGTATTATTATGTGTGTTGAACTGTGGAATATATTGTTTGACATTGTATACAACTAAACGTACGTATACTAATATGTACTTGAGGAAATATGATGCAACTCCATATATATATATATATATATATATATATATATATATATATATATACATATATATATTTTATATATACATACATACAGTGTGCGTTGGTATGTGTTAACTATATATATGTGTGTGTATGTGCATATGTGTGTGGGCACGTGCGTGTAAGTGTTAGTGTGTGTGTTTGTGAGTGTGTATGAGTATGTGTGCGTGAAAGCACGTTTGTGATAGTAAAACAAAATGGCTACTGAATGTATTTGCATACATGTCAAATGTTTAATGAATCGATCAAGAAAATCCGGTGCTACAGGTTACTTTTAATATCTTAGTCAAGTTGTTTATTCTAGGTTAAGTGCATATATGTACACATCAGTTATATGAGACAAGCCCATCATGTCTCCAATATGTATTTATCTAACTAACAAACCTGACTCTTTATTGGCCAAAGCGTTTCTTGACGCGTATACAATGTATTAACTTTATTACGGTCATCGTAGACTGGCTGCATATTCTCAGCGAACCGTAACAGTATTTGATTCTCTTTTGCGGATAAGTGCTGTTTCTCTTTTTCATGTTTCAATACAACACATATCATTCCTTTGAAATCTATTAATGTAGCTACATCCAGTTTATATTCAGTGTCTCACTCTATATATTTCTTGCTTAATCTCAACCGTTACAATTATGAATGTCTTTTATTTTCTTTGTTTATTTTGTTCTTTCAATGCTAATAACATATTACATCTCTGCTAAGGAGGATAATGTGGAATTTGGAGTGTAAAGCTTCATGAACCATAAACTACCACGGAGAACTAAGAACATGATTGGTTCTAATCTCCTTTTGCTTGAAGGGACCTAAAAAACTGTATTTCTTGACCTCGGAAGCATATAGATCGATGATTAACCCGATTTCCGTGGTGTGAAGTGACTTAGAGTACATGATCCCGCTGGACTGTACGCCAGTCCATCGCTTGCTTAAACATTAAAATATTGCATGTACTAATTGTCAACTGAGTATACTAGAGCAATATGAAATGAAGTGTGTTGCTCAATAATACAACACAGGAATACAGGCCACGAAAATATGATTATATATTCAACAACCTTACCACTTATTTTCCTCTTCCGGCGGAATGAATGCCACTTTTGTTATCGATGGAATTTCAACGCGGAATTATATAGTAAATGTAATGTCATCCGATGATCAAACGATCTCTCTGAATCCGCCATATAATCTATTAGACGGAATAATACTCATGCAGCTCCAATGGAAGCTTAATTTTAATTTATTACAGGCTTAACTTTCCAGTTCTACCTCTGGACAGTATTTTATATTTGCACTTGAATCATTAGCCTCTCGACTACACATATAGCAAGGACACTCTTCACGTATCAACATTAACTCTTGACATTTATCATATCATTTTATCACAAAAGATACGAAAATCCATTCTTGATTAATATACCATGCCCTATAGTATTACTCTGTAGTTACTTCAAAGATATCTTTGACCTTATGCAATCATACGAATTAATATCAAGATTATCGATTAATATATACAGTTTAAGAAGAGGCGGGTTAGCTCTGTTATAAGGACGTAGCTTAGTAATTCAACAGGGGAATAGATTGGGACAGTTTGCAAAGTAGCGTGTAACATAAGTCACCGTTGGATTTTAATATACACATTTTCACATGAAACTCTGCAAAAATATATGACGCCTTTCATTCTTTCGGATTTTAAACAAATTGAATAGTATAGATATATTTAATATATCCTAGGCCACCCTAAATATGTATCATTGTTTCTAAGTTAGAAATCAATAATTTTGATGAGGGAAATGTAGAACTTCGGAGGTTATTTATTCTCTGTCCATATTATGTTTAATTTAATAATGTTCCATCACGATTCGGGATTGCATTTCGAGGTCTACGCCTATATAATTGATCACTTAGTTTTTATAAACTGTGCCCCACTTTGCCAATATATATATATATATATATATATATATATATATATATATATACATACATACATATATATAAACAATGAGTTATATCGTTAGGTGATGAATATTCAACAGAGTTATGTTCATAAAAGTAATGAAGCACTCTACAGAAAAACTTTTTTCTGGAGTATTATAATATTATATTATTAATAGTAATAAATGGAAAAATTTCACTAAAGCAAAATATTTATTTTATTATACGTATTTCAAGAATACCAATATATATATATGTGGAGGGCGATGTTTTTAACCAGATTATTGGTGATGTTTCTAGGATTGTTAGAGCGGCGGTGGATGTAGTGCAGGTTGATATATATATATATATGAGTGTCGTGTTGTTTAGATTTATTGTAATATGTAGTTCTTTTTGTAAACTTCTCTGATTTGTTTCTTTCTGATGTATTTCTGGTTAGTATCAGAGTGAATACTTTAATCGTGTTGTTTACTGTAATTGTCAATATATATTTAAGTAGATATATCTGTTGCGGCCCTAATTTCGTTCTGGTTTTCGATTTCTCAAGTTATTGGTTAGGTTTGTTTGGAGTGGTGGAGTACTTGTAAATATTGGGCGGGATCTTAGTTTGATGTAATTATATTTCTTTGCGTTTATTTGTTCCTTAAAAAGGTTGATAAATTCCCGTATATTTTAGATTAGGTTAATTGCATAATTACAGGGTTTCAGTTTAGACGATTTGGCTTTCTTATTGTTAATCATGCGGTATATTTTACTGAGTGTCTCAGTGTTGGCACATATTTCCCGAGAGTTTGATTCAGTGTTTGGTCGATTTTGGAATGGGTGAACTGTCAGTAAAGTAATGCTGAAGTTGGATGTAATTGCTATGCGTTTAGTGTTTATGTTTTTCTATATCTTTTGGCAAGTATTGCTGTATCGGTTCTTATGATTTAGTGTATGTTTTTATGATTCTCCATATTATGTGTGGGAGCAATGTGTATAATGTGATGAGGTTGTGTTCACTGCATCGCAATATTGAAAACACCTAATATCAGGCCGCAGCTTAATGACATTTTCTGCGCACATACCAGTTATATGGGCAGGATTGGCGTTTTTTTTAATGCTGGGATTGTTCGTTTATGATATGCGACGGGTACGATTGGTTATAATTCAGTTCTATTTAGGTTTGTATTTGGTTGTGTGAGGTGTTATGGAATACATTTGTTTGAGAGCGCCCATAGTGTTAATCTATTTTCGATTTCTTTGCATTTAATTTAGTGCAAATAACAGTTATATACATATATATATATATATATATATATATATATATATATATATATATATATATATATATATATATATATATATATATATATATATATATATATATATATATATATATTTATATATATATATATAGAGAGATATATATATAGATACATATATATATATATATATACTTACGATAATCATGTTGACTAATCGGGGTTGCGTATGCAATGCACCAATCGGTGAATAATGATATGCAATTTGCTTTAAGCACTCAACGTCTTGTTTTCTTACCAAATATGTTTTGTCAGTTAGTGGCGGAATATATGTAGATTAAGGAGAATGGGAAGTGCGGTGTAGATCTTAGAAGTCCCTTATTAACAAAGCTCTGATACATATTTCAATGACGATCAATTGTTCAATTATACAACCAGTCACGCGATATGATCACACTACGTCTTATGTAATGAAGTTCCGTTTCCTAGGTAATCCAATTTAAAGATAAGGGAGATGACAGGATTGATGTTTTCATTGCTGAATTCAAAGTGAACGGACTTCAGCTATGAAAACACACTTTTTCAGTTCCTTTGTTCGGAAAAGTAACTTTATTACATAGGCTGATGTCTGATGATATAGCGTGACTGGGTGTATTATTGAAAAATCACATAGCCATTCTCGTCACTGAAATAAGTACTACGCATTTTCCCTATATATATATATATGGAAAATGCGATGTTGAGTGTAGATTGTTAAAATGCTTTAACAGAGATGTAGTACTTATTTCAATGATATATATATATATATATATATATATATATATATATATATATATATATATATATATATATATATATATATATATATGGAGACACATACACACACAGACACATATATATATATAATATATATATATATAATATATATATATATATATTCCTGCCAGATTGTTGAACGTCTGAAAGTATATACTTTCCTTATGGATATGAACGGCTGAGCAGCCTAATTTGCATATCGAGTGAGTTCAGTCAGCCGGGCACACCGAAAACGATAAATGGAATAGAATGAAACGAAATTTCATTTCTCACTCTTAGTACAGCACTTACTTAAATGTAAGTATGGATGTATGTATACGTTCATACATATATGTATACAGACGTACAGTAGTATGTATATATATATACACACATGCACACATATACATATATGCACGTATCGGTTTACCGAACATTTATTATAATGCTCGGTTTGTTTGTTTGTAAACAAACAAACAGCCCGAATTACGCGGTACAGTGTTTAGGCAACCACGTCACCTTTTTGTTCAACACTGACACAGGAACGATGTACTAGTTTCAAGTTTATTAGCTATCGTCAGCATCGTATACCTTCTTGCCAGATGGTTGAACGTCTGAAAGTATATACTTTCCTTATGCATATTAACGGCTGAGCAGCCTAATTTGCATATCGAGTGAGTTCAGTCGGTTGGGCGCACCGAAAGCGATAAATGGAATAGAATGAAACGAAATTTCATTTCTCAATCTTAGTATGGCACTTAGTTAAATGTAAGTATGTATACGTACATACATATATGTATACAGACGTACATACATACTTATATATATATATATATATATATATATATATATATATAAATCTCTCGCTATATATATATGCATAATCACTTACATAGATGAGAAGTGTAAGTTGAAACTAATTTTCGTGAGATAAAAATTCTATCTAAGATCGATGTCAATAAGGTTTGTATACTTTTGTAGTTTTAATATAAATGCACTTGCCTACATTTGAAAGCTTATTAGGCAGGCATTTTTACATTGATCATTAACAACATAGGTGAATAGAAAGGGTTACAGTAGCAAATTGGATTCCGTGTTATCATCACCATATTCTGACATACCAAAAATATTTCTTTATATCGAAAGCAGACTTTTCCTTGTAACATCCGCAAGGTTTTGATCTACTTTCTATCCTACCATATTAAATTACGTGAGACTTTTCATGATACAATTACATTTATTACATTTACAGTTCATTTAGAAAAGATTTGCTTTATCTTTCTTCTGCCTTCCTGCAGGATTTGCCTCGATTCAAAGTGAAACAAAAAAAACAATTTTATCTCTCGATCACTCGTTTCCCCCAAACGTAATGAATGCATGCTTTACTTTCTATTTATCTATTGATTTGTTGTTATTCTGCCTTTTTTTAGATTGTTTCTCTGTGTATGAGTGACCTATTTCTGTTGTACTCTGCCGGCAGTGTATAATTTCTAATATTCTTATAGAGTATTATAGCATATTAGTTGTAAAATAATGAAAGCTAGGCGGGCGGACAACTTTGGAAACAACGGAAAATACTGTCTCGGATATCTATTACATTTCCTGTCCTTAATATATGTGAGAGATAGAGGATGAGGGGGACAAAGAAGAAGGCATCTTAGAGAAACACAAATAGTTTGAGGAAAAGAGAAAATTAACAATAAGTAAGGATTTCTTTGACTCGATTGAATCCAGGAACGAAAGAGAAAAAAAATGAAGAGTATTTTCAACTATCATTTTCGTTTTTCCATTATGCGCGAATAAAAGGAATATTAATCCACGGATACTCAACATAGAACTCAACAACAAAAATATTTGTCCGAACCATAATATATATTTGTCTGTGTTTGTATGTATGTATGTATGTATGTATGTATGTATGTATGTATGTATGTATGTATGTATGTTTCTATGTATATATGTACGTGTGTATGTATGTATGTATGTATGTATGTATGTATGTGGGTATGTGTGTATGTATGCATGTGTATGTGATGTGTATGCCTGTGCACATGAATGTATGTGCATGAGTGAGTGTGTATGTATGGAAGGTGGTGAATTTGCAGACGCCTTGTGCTATTTTTTCCGACTTCCTGCGCTCTGTGTTCAAATACCATCCAATTCAACATTGGTTTGCCCAACATTATAAGAGCCTCTCTTTTTATTTTTTACATTCTTTTCGCAACTGCGATGACATAAATCAAGAATTATATTGGCTATCTCTTTCAACTTGGGCAACGTCGGTGGTGGATAGCGTGCAGAATTGCTTATATAGGAATGCACATACCTGTTCATTGAAAACGACCTATAGATCTATGTTACATTATGACAAGAGAAACAAGTGGAACAAAAGCAATATAGTAAAATACAAAAACGAAACCAATTGTATTATAAATAGGGCATGATGTTGGGGATTTCGAGTAAATTATATTAAACTCTATCACATCATTGAATGGTGTCCTTGCTTTTATATATTTAACCATTGAGCATGCTATATAAGTATACATTTACATATAAATTATAACATTTGTTGAGATTTGGAATATCGGATTAAATAACGTGCCTTATTTACTTTCTATGATCGAATTCGGTCGGAGCTACTTTTTCGTTCATATATTTGCTGATAATGAGGTGATATGGATAGGCCTCATTAATTGAACTGAACACTGACTTTTTGTCGTATTTAACATTATATATGTCCTCGTGAGTTATGTGTCGGTATGTAGGTCTGTGTTTAATTGTGTATGCTTGCACCTGTATCGGATAAACTATGTTAAGCAAGAAATGAAAACGTTTATACTCATGTAAACTATCTAGTCATCAGCTTCAACATAAACACCACCACAATCATCACAACAAAAACTACAACGTAACTCTAACATCATTATTTTCTTATATCTAGTGGTGGATTGGCAGTATCGGTAGAGGATCGGACACTATGCTTTGACGCATAGAGTTACGGCCCTTGCCATTCTGATTTCAAATCCCCCGAAGTTAACTTTGTCTTTCATCCTTACGGGGGTCGATAAAATAAAGTACCAGTAATACACTGGGATAATTGCTGGCCTTGTGCGAAAAGTAGAAACAATTATTTTCTTATATCTTTTTCTCTTAGGAAATCAAGCGCCCTTCCTGGAAATAGCAAAACAGAAGTGTAAAAAAAATGAATATATGCAATGAAAAATTGCAAAAAAAAAAACACACAAGTTTGTGTTTTGGATAAGTTCGTCCCCGGATGAAAGTGATAATGACATGTATGAACTGAGCACGTGTAGAAGAGTGAAAACAAGTTAATAATAAATTATAAATAACCAGTTATCTCTGTGACATTTTAAATTATCTAACTTTATGACAATTCTATACACTTTTTTTTTTATCCTGAAGACACTCCTAAACCGACACATCTCCATCAATTTATTAAAGACGAGTTTTATCACGGTAACTCTCGTTCTCCAAATGTTACATATATAAACACTCGAAAGTAATTATCATAGGATAAATATCTTTACAAATATATAGAAAAAACATAACGAATGTAATACTTTTGCGGTTACCATTGTTGGTATATTAGATGAATTTTCCTCATCTTCAATTGCGAGGAATTTCGGTGGGCCACAAAATCAAAACTTGATTTCTTTTCCGAACACAGTAACTATTCTTATTCAATGTACCCGCCCCACCTGAAAGATCTATGATAGACTTGTAAAATATCGATAAATAGCGGACTGCAGTAGGGACAACGCAGTCTAGTATTTTTTAATAGCACGGATTCAATATCAGAATTATGAACAACACACGACTAAAACTTATATAGCTTACGTTACTTAGATCTCACTTACATTAATGGGATTCCTTGTGAAAGGATATCTATACCATATTGAAAAGTATATCCTAAAAGTATAAGCTTCACTTATGAGACGGAAACCAATTCAACTTGGAAAGAAATCTGACTCAAAAATGTACAAGCATACGCTGTATGAGAGGACTGCTGATAGAATATTTTAAAAGGTGCAACTGTTATATGGATGTGCAAACACGAATACATACACTCGCAAATTGGTAACCCTGATACATTTAATTTCATGGAAATTTGCCTGCTTTCTTTGGAATATCACAAGATGGTATTCTCTCACATAAAGAATGAAACATTATAAAATATAATCCTGGTCACGAATTACGGCTTCCCAGCTAGAATGACATGGGGCTAAACAACACCTATAACAGAAACACATAATAGACAAAATCAAATATGCCGTGAGTCTGAACTCCCCCTGGACAACAAACCCTAATCCAGCGATGAATCATTAATCCCTCGCAACTAACCTTCTGAATAATTAAGAACTGAATTGTATTCTTCTTGCATGTCATGATATCGCAGATGGATTCAGATCATATTCATATTCAAGTAAGAGTCATTGTGTTTTTTGTGGGTGTGTAAGCGGCAGGCATAAGTTATCAAGGACTACAGTATCTAACGTTTCCTATGCATATATATATATATATATATATATATATATATATATATATATATATATATATATATATATATATATATATATATATATATATATATATATATATACTTGCACGCTAAACTATTTAAAGCGAATGACTTTCAAATATCAAATACATGCTCTATGAAGCATTGAATGCCATTAATGATAGCAAATGGCGGGGCATTGAAGATATACAAATGTATAGATTAAAAATACAACTATGAAGGTTCGCATGTCCACGATGAATTGATAGAGTATGAAATATACCTATAGAAACGGCCATTGATAAAAGCCGAAACCAAACGAATGAAAACAAAACAAAACAAAACAGAAACAAGGGTGATAAAGAAGACATTCCTAAAGAAACTATTCCACCATAAGGTATTCAGAAATAAATCGGGAGATTAACTATCTAAACAGTTAATTATCTACAAAATAGTAAATATCTGTATTACGATCAGGAAAGTTTTTTGTTTTTTTTGTTTCTTATACACAGACGTTAAAAATAGAATTTTATGAATTCGGAGCGAATATGATGTTGAAATAAATATATTTGAAAACAATATTCAGACAAATATACTATCGCTATTATTACATTCCTGTAGCTATAACGATAAACCATATCTGTAAATATATATATATATAACAGACTATACGGAAAATATACTAAAATAACTATAACTTGATATTTCTATTTATAATCCTCCTTTTTTCTGAGAGTACCGATTCAGTATTATTATCAGAAGCAAAATATTATGACCTACATTTATGCAATGTAATATCACTAAATTCTCTTAGGAATCAAACCATTTTCTGCTTTTTATGTGTACTGAACTCGAAGAAAATCAAATTACACACATTAGTTGATTTATTATTAATATTGCCATCTTAGAGTAACTGAGAATATTTTGTTAGATTCTAAAACACAGTTTGTTAGCCTCCCTACTTACACACACTTTTAACTGATATCCTTTCAACCATACCTCTCTAAAATAAATATACAGCGTAACCATTCAGTGGCTAACTTAGACATATTAGATTGTGTAAAAACGGATATATCATTGCAATGAAAGTAAACTGTGTTTGCAAAAATTGTTCCCACGATATGTTTTCCATGCCTTGTTTTTTGTTTTCTATTTATTCATTTATCTACTAATTTACATATAGCAAATCTAAAACAAAAATATATGTCATATTTATACATTGTCACCCAAATACATACACACGTATGTTTATGTAAATATTTTTATAAGCATTTACTTACGGGTGTGCCTCTGTTTATATATAAGAGTAGTTAATATGAATCATTGTGAGATACCTAATAGATTAATTGTTTCATAAATACTTTGATATATACTTTGAAACCCTATTTTTGTCAATGAATTTTCTTTTCTCATCGTCTAAGAAAGAACAGTGCTCAAAACCCCTGAATCTCTCGAAGGAAACAAATGCTAAAAACTTCACAAACAAATATGACTCATTGTTGTTTGCTTAGATCATTTAATTAAAAACTATATATTGAACTTCGTATTAGGTTAAATCACATCTCCCTTGACAATTTCAAAAATCTGCCGCTTTTGACGCTTGGTGTAATTCTGACCATCTTGGAATACATTCTCTATCTTCAGCAACACGGAAACTGTTTCCAATTCTACTGCTTTAAGTATTAATTTTTTTTCGTATTATTATTCCTCGTTTACCGTTTATGAGATATATTTTAAGTCAATAGGTATATAAATACTTTGAAAACCGTCGTATAACACACATCTTTCACACCATACCTTTCTAGATAAAAATCTATTTTCAATTAGTTATGTTATTATTTATGTCCGTACGTATTATCGTGTCTGTTCCATCTATACGCCATCTCTCCTTTTCTTTTCAACATTAGTGTACCACATTCTACATTAGGCAATGTGGAAATTTTCAGATAGTAAGGTGGGGATTTGGCTATTGTTTTATTTCTATGAAACAAAGCAAACACAGAGATACGTTCACAGGTTACCCATTTTCCAGACAATCGGTCCTTTTTGATTCACTGCCGAATGAAGCCGAAACATACCAGCGTATTATCGCCGGTTATATTCTTATGGGTCCAGATGTGCTTGTTACGTGGAACTGATGAACAGGAGCTTGTCATACAAAGACAGAATCTAAATTTAGAAAGAACCACAATTCTTCGTTCTTCGCTACGCTAGCAAATGATATGTGACCTAATATTGCTAGAAATATGAATATCTCATACAAGCCACATCGATTAAATATTACAAATGTAAGGAAATAGTAAATAACAGCTATGATAATCAATGTGAGAAGTGAAAATATCATTCATCCTGTCAGTCATATATAATACATCCATCTACCGTGGATACCGATTTCACAAGCGTAATGAAATATGCACTTTTCGGAAAGTAATTCGCTTTCAGTCAAACTATAATTTTGATCTTCATCCATCTTGATATTCATTTTTATATTTACTAGCTTCACTCGTTGTATTACATTCATACGTAGCCACTAACATCAGTGCTGTTAGTCAATCCTATCCACACTAATACGTTTAGTTGGATGTTACATATTTCATGAATTTCTATCTTGTTCAGCGGCTATTTTGAAAAGATTTATTCTGAAGGCCTCTGTGCTTAAATGAATAGAAATGATGTCTTATGAAGCTAAAACATCTAGAATTTCTTTTTAACATTAAACTTATTATCCTTTTTTTTTTCTATTTTCTATTGAAAAAGTTCTATCAAATTTTATCCGTTACGCTTTCCACATGTCAACCCGCAATGCTGGTCTGGTATTAACCAGAATGTGTTATCTACTGAGTTAACTACCCAATGACACTATATTCATTCTCATCGTACATTTAACGGCTGATCATGCGATTCGGAAGTTTGCATTGCAATCACATTTCGAAGAAACTTGGAAACGTTTTTAAAGTAATTTTGAGTAAGCCCTTCTAAATGAAATTGAGTATATATGAATTGTGCGAACGCTGGGTTTGCCAATGGTTGATGGAATCTATAGTATAGTCTGTCACCAACATTTCGTGCAAGGGTACAGTGAACTGGGCTTTTTATATGGGTGCTCAACATCAAAGTTTATGTTTGCCTGAGAATGCTTGAGGTCTACATTGTCTCAATTAGAGGATGTAGTACCTCATACATTCTGAATACTGCCGGGATGCTTCACACGTAACAAAGAGCACATAATCACGATAAAACCCCTTGATAAATGCCACGACCTCGACATTGAGTTCACTATAGAGGTGAAAAAGTGGAATGTAAGAAATTCAAGATTTAACGAAGCATTAAATATTAACGCCCAGGAAAGACTAATGAAAAAGGATGACGCATCGTTTATCGTTTTTCATTTGATGTAATATATTGGATAATAAAACATTATTTCATATGGTGTTATTTGTCATCCTTTACCCAACAACCTTACAAAGAGAATATCTTGTGATTGGCATCATTTTTTAAGATAAACAATAACTTTTATTGAATATAGATCCCATTAAAACATCAATAATAATACAATACACTATATAGATTAACAAAAACGCAAAAATTCTTAGAAGAATCAGAAATATTTGTATTAGGCACACCCTGACATTATAATTTATTTTCCATATTATAATTTTGGTCAAGAAGACAATGGGATAAGCAATATTTACTGCTCCCTATGTTGACACTCTGCACAGTAATATCTTTGAATCTTATCAAATTATGTGGAAAATAATATGGCACCTGTTATCTAATGCCAGAATATATTTCAAATAGCATATAGATTTCTGCGGTATAAATGAAAGTTGGTGAAATAAAGGAGATTAAATATGAATTAGATTTTGATTACTAATCAAATGGAACCTAGCTAAATGTATGTGCATAAGCGGAAGTACATATTTGTCATCTATTGAGGTGCAGCAGTCTCCATATTGGAGACTGGATATTCTGGTAATACAGGAATTATCATCGTAATAAAATAATATAGATTCCTCCACATTTTTTATAAATCTCTTTAAAAAAGTGTACATCGTAGTTTATTGCAAAAACTATTGGGGTAATTGAATAACCGTTTAGTTTTCCAAATCCTGCTATGTTTTTCTATACGTTGAAAGAAGCTTTGAAAGAAACTGTAGATTACCTTCTAAAAAATCAACCATTAATATATTTCTATGACTTGTGTTAGTAACTGAGCCAGATTTTGTACACATATTAGAGTATATTGAACTTACACGAATATTTTAAACATTTTAAAACAGCTCGCGTTAGGATTTCGTTGAGGACGCCCGGGTAGTTACAGGAAAAAACTGTAAAACATAGCAGAATATGCATGTAGTCGAACTGAAGATTGAACACCCACACACTCAATGTAAACATATATCTTAACATTCAGTATGGTTTAAGATTAAATGCATTCTGCTGTTACTCGCAGCGTGCTAAGACCAGCGTTCAAAACCCGCTAGGATAACATTTTCCCTTCATTATTTCTATGTTGAGAAATAAATAATGGTGCATGGTGTTGTTAGAGCGTATGATGGTAAACATTGTGGTATTATTTTTGCTTCCTGAGTTACATTCATGCATTTTCACAGTTGACTGCATGTGGGCATGATAAATCAGAATTTCCTGTATTTAAATCATCAAAAATATGTTTTAGCACATGCCACATTGTAGGTGGCCAGCAAATCATACTTATGTGTGTAAAACAAGCGAACATGCGCGCATACATGCGGGCACATTCACACACGTAAGCACACTTACGCACTTACACACCCCCACCTGCATACAAGCGCGCGCGTACACGCACACACACACACATATATATATATATGTATATATGTATGTATATATGTATGTATATATGTCAGGTCACCAGTTGGTGATACTGGTAACATGTATCCCAGTACAACCTGTCTCATGGTCGGGTTGTTGGTGACTAAACTGGCAACCCCACCAAGGTTTCTTGGTGAGGAGGGTGACTTTGGACATCCTGCAGGACTTAAAACAAAACCTGTCAAAAGGCAAAGGAGCTCTTAAGAGTCAAAGGCCATCCAAAATCACCGGGAGAGATGACCCCTTCGCCTTTGTCAAGGCAGAATTCTAGGAGAAGGAAAACTCTTATATAACACCTGCAACCCTGATGGTATCCAATGATGTTGACTTGTTCTTCTTTTTGGTAAATATCATCTTGGTTAAGAGAGTGGGACTGGCTTTGTGCAGTGCCTTTGCTCACTATAAAAGCTTCACCGCACAGGCATTGCTTTATATCTGGAGATCTCTCTGCACTTGTCGTCACATGGTACCATTGGCCCAGCATTATGTGTCAGTAAGTGTAGTGTTTGTACCAGAGTTTTCAAGTCGCTGACTGGATTAACATGTCAAACTCGTTCAGAGGATCGGTCGGGGTTCTTCTATATGGATATAAAGTAGTGGCCGTACTCGAAAACGAGTTGGCAGCCAGCATATATATATATATATATATATATATATATACTACCAAACCAACTTCTAAAATGGAAGTTGATCAACATTTATGGTACGTCAAATTTATTTATAAAACTGCTTATATATTGTATTTTATCTGAAGAAGGCATGCCATAGTTTTAATATGGTATCCCTGAAATATGTATAATGAAATAGATATGGTTTTATAAATATAGTTTCCATTTGTTTAATATCGTATATATATATATATATATATATATATATATATATATATATATGTATATATATATATATATAAATATATATATATATTTCGTTTCTGAATTTGTTTAGCAAGATTCTTTATCTGAAATCGTGTGTTGAAACCGATAGTGTTATACTTTGGGAGGGTCATGTTGCCAATAAGAAACACACGCACCAGTTGTTTCACTTCAATTTATTATATATTTATAAATTTATAAATTTACAAATCTACAAACTTATAACCTTATAAATTTCTGGTTGGTTGGTTGGTTCCACAACCAGATAGTTGTTTATATATAGTCATAGTCCTTTCGTCACACACTCTGTGACCTCTTCAGTGACTGGGGATTCCTTTCTTTGTTTCTGTGCCTTTCCTTTCTTCTGTCCTACGCCACAAAATATATATATTATTATCATATATAAATATATAGTATTAAGGATACTATTTATGGTTATGTATGTAATAAAACCTGTTATGGTTATATATTTTTTATACAAACCCTAAATAGTGAAAGATAGTCATTAATTACTATATGGTACTGTTTTGCCTACGATATAATATGTTTTATGATATGTTTGATATTTTGGTGTTTCTCTACATTCGGGACTGTATATCATACAGGTGTATGCGAAAAAATGATTT
>OZ024745.1:56921299-56926299 GCA_964016885.1 Eledone cirrhosa
GTCTCATGGGGAGGTAGTAGCGAGATGACATTCTTTCGCAGCTGGCAACAATGTGGCTTACATCCTCGATCTTTGTTTTACATAGCCTACATTTATTGTCAGCTGCTGGCCCTCCTCTTTTGTGCAGCAGATATTTGGTAGGGAGTTCTTGTTCCTGTATTGCATAGAGATATCCCTCAAGGTGTGATGTCATAAACTTGTCGGAACTCCATGCCAGGCTTTTTGAGTGGTTTATCCCCTCTATGGTCTGTGTTTTACGCCTCAAGTATCCATGCACAACTTTTTCTGTAAATTGGTCAATTTGTTTTTCTTGTTTGAACATTGAATAGGATCTTCCGATTTCTCTGGGTGAGAGATTTATATCGGGCTTTATTCCATATCTCTCCTCCAGATCAGTCGCTATTCTAATGATATTTCTTTTTTCATGGTCATAAACCTGGGCAAGATGGTTGCCAACCTTTTTCCTCTGTTGAAGGTGTTGCTTCAGTGTCACTATCCGGGTCTCATATGTTGTTAATATTGATTTTAGACCCCGGCCACCTTCCTTGCGTGAGAAGTATAGCCTATCCACATCACCATTGATGTTAAAGTTCCCAGTAACACTGAGAAGTTTTCGAGTTCTAACATCCATCTCACTTAGTTCTTGCAATGACCAGTTCAGTAGGCCAAATGTTGGCGTTAGAATTGGCACAGCATAAGTATTGTGGGCAATGTATTTGTTGTATGCTGACAGTTCTGATGACCATATTTTCTTTACTCTTCTGAGGTATTCAGTTCTGGTTTTCTCCTTATTTATGGGTCCATCATATCTGACATTCTCATCCTGTCCAAGATATCTGTAGTTGTCACCTGACTGCAGAGGTTGTATTGTCAGGCCGTTCATCTCTAGATTTCTAGAGGAGGGCACAGCTCTTCCACGTTTTACTGCCAAATATGCACACTTGGATTCACCAAATTTCATTTTGATGTCGGTTGAAAATTGTGTAATGAGGTCCAATTGTTTCTTGATGTCATTGATATTTGGCCCATACAACTTCAGGTCATCAACAAAGAAAAGATGGGAGATACTTCTGGTCCCACTTCTTTGTCGACCTTGTTTCCTGAGTAGGTAAGATAGTGGATTCAGTGCGAGAACGAAGAGTAGCACCGACAAGCTATCACCCTGAAAGATGCCCTTCTGGTAATGTATCTTTTCAGTCCTAACCTGCTCCTTCTCACCTCTAAGGATCAAACTGGTGTACCAGTTCTTGGTCAGGCGTTCAACAGCAGCTACCAATGGTTGTGGGACTTTAGCTAACTGTAAAGCCTTAACAATCCACCCATGAGGTACACTATCAAATGCTTTTTGATAGTCCAGCCACACGACAGTCATGTTTCTGCGATTCTTTGTTGTTTTTTCCTGAATCATTTTGTTAGTTAGTAGGTGATCTATGCAACCCCACACCTCCCTCTTTCCACCAGCTTGCTCAGGTGTTATGATGTTGTTGGTAGCACAGTGATCCTGTAAGAACAGGTTAAGGCACCCAGTATATAATTTATACATGATGTTTTGGCAGGCAGTATGTATGTATGTATGTATGTATGTATGTATGTATGTATGTATGTATGTATGTATGTATGTATGTATGTATGTATGTATGTATGTATGCTTATGCCTATCCATCTATTTATCATCATATATATAAAATTTAGAAGTTTACATACACATAAAGTCACAGATATATATGTGGCAACCGTACACGATGTGGCTCAATGAAGAATTAGTAAATTGAATAATCTGAGCAATATATCATAAATCTTGTCCTTAGAATTATTAGATAAAATACCTACAATTTCCTCTCCCAATTAGCATAATTAACCATATAAAAAATTGATTAGACCAGGCTATAAGAATAAAGGCTCCTATGAAGAAATATTTGATAAATAACCTAAAGCAGCCTCTTCGCAGTTGACCACAATAGAGTATTTACCCAACATTTCAACAGCATTTAGAAACTGACCAAATATATCGTCAACCATACACAATTAGGTATAAATTAAAGTTAGAAGAAATGTGTACATACCGTAATTATATCCCTACCATGGTTTCGTTCGTATTTTGAGATATCATATTAAGGATAAATCTCGAGTATCAAACTCATCAGGAGACAAACTCAATAGGACAGTTAATTTTCCAAAGCGATCCCGCCAGAAATAGATTTAAAAAATGGCTAAGAATCGTGACTTGGCAGTGGTCAAGTTAGACAGAATGTGATTAGTTGCTTACGGCGAGTAGGCTGTTTGCTAGAAAGCGCAGCCCAATATCGCCCAAATTGCATCTCAACCCAACGGGAGATTATTAAATATAAAGATTTACATATACATAAAGTCACATTTCTTCTAACTTTAAAGTTATACCTAATTGTGTATTGTTGACGATATATTTGGTCAGTTTCTACATGCTGTTGAAATGTTGGGTAAATACTCTATTGTGGTCAACCGCGAAGAGGCTGCTTTCGGTTATTTATCAAATATTTCTTCATAGGAGCCTTTATTCTTATAGCCTGGTCTAATTGATTTTTTATATGGTTAATTATGCCTAATTGGGAGAGGAAATTGTAGATATTTTATCTAATAATTCTAAGGACATGATTTATGATATATATATATACCTGTGTGTATGTGTGTGTGTATGTGTGTATGTAAGTGTTGTTGTGTGTTTGTGTGCGTCGGTAACTTTTCTGCTTCTAATATTTAATCTCCTGAGTAAAATACAAAGTTTAAAAACTTCAATCGCTAGTTCGGGAAGCTAAACCATTCAAAATGCAAAATTTCTCTGAATATTACTATTAACGAATCATCGATTTCTCCCTTTCCTTTTTTCTCTCTTTTCTTCTCGTAACCATGCATTTATTGATGTATTTACATAGAGTATATATTTTACTATTGACAGATGTCCAATTTATACGTTATTTAATAAGGGAAACGTACCTTTTTTTATGTAAATTTGGTTTATTTTGGCTACCGTAAATAGCCCTCGCTCACAGCGTATTCGACATTAACAGTTGTATAATTGAGAGTTATGTTACTACCAATTCACGTTGCTGTCTAAATTGGTTTTGGATAGCTTACTGAAATTGATTTTATTTATTGAAATGAAATACCTAGAAATAAAATTGGAAGAAAATGATGCAATCACTCACTGAAAATTTACAGTTATATAACTAGTCCTTACGAAATCTGAAAAAAAAAAGCTTAACTATCCTCCTTAAGGAAAACTATAAGCTAAGAGGATAGTTTCTCCTGGCTTACTTAATCTGCTAGAAATACCAGCTAAATCCATACCACAACTAGTCATGGAATTACTGTGTTCGAAATTTGAAATAGCCACAGCTCGTTAGCCGTTGAACATAGACATGCTTACGCATAACTGACCTAGAACTAAACAATAACTATAATAAATTGAAATATTTTATTCAATCAAGTGTACAATGGTTGTTTCTAACGTTTTACAGACATGCAAGTTCCATAATAAAACTAATATCTGAAATATACTGTTATACAGAAACTTATAAGGTAAAGAGTATTTCACCTGACATATTAAAAATATTATATAACCTGCTATATATATGAATGTACTTAATATATGCCTTTGTTTATACTCCAGCACTTCAAGTAATAGATGTTCCGCAGCAGGAGAGAAATAGACCATTAAAGAGTTATTGTCAAAGTAATATGAAAGCTAGCACATCTGAGAACATGAGATCCAATAAATTATAAGCTTGGCATAAAGAGGCCCATATGAACTGAAACCTAAGAGATATGGGTAATTAAGCTGCCTTGTAAATTGTATGTTATATCAAACAAAACTGTTTTCAAAACAAACAAACAAGCAAATGCTTGCGAAAGGATTTCATTATTTTTCCACGAATCTGACTACAGCCAACTAGATGGAGTATTGAATTGATCTGGATCATGAATTGTCCGTAATTTGAGACTTGATAAACTGTATAATAACGTATTTGGGGAGAAGCGGCTGAGGGGGGATAGAGTGGACAAATGATTATAATTTGTTGGAAGATGGCCACATATATACACAAAATCAATATCTTGTCGAGAAACAGAATTTATCAAACTGAACAATGTAAACGTTGTTTCTACTTGACTATGTATGTTCAACGGACTGAACATAAAATATAAAGAATGACAATAACTTTACATATTAATAAAACCTGAAATCGAGAAAAGAGAACACATTTTCATTGCTCTGCCACAATTCAGTGCTCAAGGTGCAGCTCTATGAACAAGTGTTCAGGTTGTGTCAACCAGTTTCAATTTGATGATGAGTGAATAATGTGGATGATATGTTTAGGAAGCCGGGAAATAGTGAAATCATTTTTATATGAATATAATTTAAAGAAAGAGTGATTGTACCGGTTCGAATTATTCTATTACACAAACTCAACAAATAATTCTCTAATATATAATAATGCTGTCATTGAAATAAAATTTTCTCTAAGCCAAAATCTCATTTGGGGAGGATATAAGCTAAATTGGCTACAATAAGTTGGATTTTGCTTATATAAAACCCATCTGAGTAGATAATTTATAAATATATCTTAACCTTTCATTGAATTGTGTAAGTATTAGAGTTATAAATTAATATTGACTGTTCCATCATTGTTGAGCTGCTTTAGACAGTTATGGCTGCTATTTCCAACGTAGATATAATGCCGTGGTATTGTCCTAACAGATTAAGTGCAATATATTCATATTGTAATTTTGCGATGAAATACGTTGTTAACCATGGGGTCTAGGAACAACATTGTCTGTATTATATATATTCAATTCGTCCCCTCAAAGTTGGATGTAATGATATAGTAATTCAGCGATGCAACACGTTGTTCACCATATCCGTTCCAGGAACGACACGCTATGAAAGATATGATATGTATTCAATTTGTTCTTCTATTAATGAGATAGAATTCATCTCCCGATGAAGGAGCAAAATTTCTTCCAAT
>OZ024745.1:56931299-56956299 GCA_964016885.1 Eledone cirrhosa
TGAGAATCTGAGTCCCCAAATCTGTGCGTGCAAGCAACCGCCATGTAGGCCACCAAGGGGCTCTGTGTAGGGTTGGGTATTTGGGTTAAGGTGTCAGTATGTGCGTTTTCCCGTCACATGGGCCCTTGGGCTTTTAAGATAGGTGTTTGGGTGGTGGTGGTGTCTTACCCAACACATAAATTAAATAAAATAAAATAAAAAAGAATAGCTAAACCCTGAGGATGTGTGTAAGCCCATTAATGGTGTGTAAGTGATATTGTCCAATCAGTAACCGTAAGCACTCCATGGTTAGATGATCACGGATCAAAACCTAGTGTAGTATTCAATTGATAGGATCGTGACCAGTCATAACTGTGGGAACTCCGTGTCTAAAGAAACCGGGTACTGTGTGTAGAGTCATCTATAAAAAGCGTAATCGGTCTTAACTGAGTGTGTAATAACCCCTAACTATTTACTAACCGAGAGAACGTCTTTTACAGCTATTGAGAGATAGAGACTTGATAGCTTTATGACCCTAACTAAGGACGATAGGAGTCGGCCTGTTTTTTCTGCTTAATCCTCATATGAGGGACACAACACTAGTGAGTGAACATCGTTAAATGTTCTCCCTCATATCAAATTTTCTCCCTCATATCAAGGATTTTCACCTGACGAGATCAGTGATAATCAATCATGGCCGCACGATCGATCTATCTCTTATTGAAACATGTGTCGTGATTAAAATGATTGTAAATTTATACCATACCATCGGATATTTATTTTGATACAAATACTCCGTTTTACATCATCTAACTGTTCCCATAAATGGAATTTGAGATATACAAAAGCGCAGAGAACTTAATATTGCTAAAAAAAGTTTATTGGACCGTATGACACAACCAATATATATATATATATATATATATATATATATATATATATATATGGTGGCTGCCAACTCGTTTTCGAGTACGGCCACTACTTTATATCCATGTAGGAGAACCACTACCGATGCGCTGAACGAGCGTGACTTTTTAGTCCAGCCAGCGACTTGAAAACACTGGTACAAACACTACACTTGTGACAATTATTATTGACACATAGTGCTGGTCCCACGGTACCATGTGACGGCAAATGCATATATATATATATATATATATATATATATATATATATATATATATATATATATATATATATATATAGTGGTAGAACACTGGAAGGTAATATCCGTAGTGGTAGAGCACTCAGTCCATGGGACGAGTTAGGTAGAAGTGGTTGCACAACAGTTAGTTCACCATACCGAGAACATATGTTCTCGGCATGGTGAACTAACTGTTGTGCAACCACTTCTATATATACATATATATATATATATATATATTGTAAATTTCCACGTTTCCTGTTTATTGTGACGCTGTCAACGATGTTCCACCTTCTTAGTAGTAGTAGTAGTAGTAGTAGTAGTAGTAGTAGTAGTAGTAGTAGTAGTAGCAGCTGAAGAAGAAGAAGAAGAAGAAGAAGAAGAAGAAGAAGAAGAAGAAGAAGAAGAAGAAGAAGAAGAAGAAGAAGAAGAAGAAGAAGAAGAAGAAGAAGAAGAAGAAGAAGAAGAAGAAGAAGAAGAAGAAGGATTGTTGATGATGTTCGGGTATTGCAAAATGTCAGTCATTGTCGAACATGTCTATCATCTAAAATCAATTCAGCCGTGATCGTCTTATCGATATTTCATTTATTTATTTAATTATTTACTGTAAACTAAATTTGATTTGGGTTAGATTTAGGAATTACCCCTAGTTGGACAAAATGGCCCCGTCAATGCTACCTCTTGCATTATTAGTTGTAGTAGTAGTTGACATTGTTGTTGCTGTTCTAACGTTGATGGTGTCGGTTGAAGATGTGCAATAATATTTGAGTGGTCGTGGTTGTAATATGGAGTGTTAGTGGTTTTTGTGGTGGTTTATAGTGCAGTATGAAATGATAATAGTTATGTAGTGGTTGTATAATTACGTATGGAGAGATAGTTGTAGTGGCGTGTATTCATTAAATATTGCTGTTTTAATATCTCACAGTAATGATAGTGTTTGTGGAAATGGTATTTATATTACAGATATTTATTTCGCAATAGTTGAATTACATTAGTTGTATTAATATGTGGTGTTTGTAAGTGTTTAGCCTGAGGTTATCACTGATCCAGAAGAACTTTGCCGACCCGACACTTTTCATTTTGAGGGTATAATGAATCAAGGATGACATTATCTACTGAATACTTACATTATCTAATATTCCTGGAATTCCTGTTGATTAGCCTCTGGGCAGATGCCCTCATTGAGGATACCTGTGATGAAAGTATTTTTTTGTATATGCAAGTTACCTAGGCACTAGTATATAATATTTTCTATAAAAGTATGATAGCGCAAGATTTTACTGCTATGTCTAGCTGATCAAGTGAACCAGAAGATACTCTCGTTGCCTCGTTTATATAATAGATAGTATAGAAAGGCTAGTGTTTCTACAACTGTTTGTGATTTTATTTGTGGTATATGTTGTAGCTTACTTAGATTATATCATGAGTAAAGACGTTCCAGCCATAACTACTCCTTCTGTTTTAAAATTATATATCCAAACTACTCTATATCCAATGCGTCCAATTGGAAGCGGATAGGGTGTGATGCGAGTAAGATTTAGCTATGTATACTAACAAAATCGAGCGACCGCGTAGAGATTGTTTTGAGTGGCATGGTAGACAGTAGTAGTAATTGGTGGGAGATGCTAGTAGTATTCGATGAATTGAAGTTGGTGGTGTTTGTTATGTTAAACTTCGAACATTGAAGTGTCATAAGAAAGCCGAATGTCTGGGGAATTTATCACCAGCAAGTTGCATATATTACAAATACCACTGAGAGAAAAATCAATATTTCGATCAATAAATCAATACGAAAAAGTTAATGGAGCTGCCTTTATGCATATCTATATATTTCACTCTACCGCCCACCCACTATCTCTCTTTCCCTTTACATATACATACATATACATACACACACACGGGTATAAACAAAAATATATATATATGAGTGTGTGTGAGCATGCCTGAAAGTATATACCTAAAGACTAGGCATATATATATATATATATATGTATATATATATATATATATATATATATATTATAAAAATTATTTTAATTCTTATATATATATATATATATATATATATATATATATACAGAACTGTTACTATAAATAGATACATGCTGTGCAGCTGAAGTTCACCATATTGCAACATGTTATAATAATATGCAGAGTTGATTGATATCGGTAGTCGGTACCGTTGTCGTGCATTTCCTACCTCACAAATGTCACGCTCTTTTGTAGTCTGCATAAACTTCTTTATGGCCTTTTATGTATATACATGACACAACATCACACGCGCAAACAAAGTACACGAACTCTCACACACACAGAAACACACACTCACACACACTCACATGAACCCCCCGCCCACACACACACACATATATATATATATATATATATATATATATATATATATATATATATATATATATATATATATATATGTGTGTGTGTGTGCGTGATTGTGATATATGCATATGTATTTATACACATGCAGGCACACGCATATATATATATATATATAAGTGTGTGTGTATATATATATATATATATACTAGAGACTGTGTGGGGGATGAAGATACAAATACACGTATCATTATCTTAAAATGTAAAGTGAATCTTCAAGAATATCTTGGGGTTCAACTAACTCCATTCATTGAAATATAGTGTAAATGGTTTCGTTCTGCACACACACGTGTTTCGAAATTCGTCAGGCATATTCATCGTAACACAATGTTTAAGAAGCTACAGCTAATTTATTCAATTATAATCGCAGATCACCCACGGGTTAATTTACCCATTTAGTAGTATATCGCGTTGACGTAAACTAATTTGCAAAACACTGAAGAAATTATCGGAATAAATATGTTCGTATTCTTGGGAGAACAGACCTGTTAATACTCATCGTGAATTTCGCCTTGCAGGTGGCTGTCTTGCACAGCTTCTACAATAATAGTGTCTCTATATTGAAACAGCTGATAAACCATTCAAACGTGCATATTTTATACCACGATTTTACAAAGTCCTTCAATAAAATATGATATGATCGTGACATAGTTAGAAATTAGATGAATGGATTCATGGCAGAGGCTAGATTTTTGCATTCGATGGAGTTAATTTGAAGGAATCATAACAGAAATATTTCTCCTAAAATAACGATTATTTGGCACCATAGATATCTCTGTCTTTTCAAAGTGATTAAGGACGTAAAAATCGGAATAATTTGCCAATGTTTCCTCCGGACATAGAATCATATTGCAGTTCAGCTTCCAAAGCAACTTGTAATTTATTCGATACATTCAAACAGACGAAATATTTTCCCGGCGTATTTTGCAGAGAATTATACACGATTTTGGTAGAATATGACATACTTACTGTAATCCAAACTGAAGAATTTTCAATCATTCTTCAATCAATTTTTTAGTCAAAATATCTTGTTAATGATTTCATTTTATCATGTACTCTAATTATCGAATATTTTGACAAGTATCCGTAATATTCATATTTTTGAATGAGTTATAGAGTGACAGCTTTAAAAGTTGATAAACTAATTAGCATCTAGTAAATAAAATATTGTTTTTACTTTATCAATGATAAAATATCTATTTATTAAATTATGTATTTAATAAAGCGTGCAGTAAGCAAACTGTGAGATTTGAAGGGTGGGCACAATTATTCTATCATGACAGAGAACGTCCTAAAACTGCGATTCAATGCAAGACGAACGAAACACCAATATTCTTCAGGTGAACGACCTAACGTATGAATTATTTCATATATCTAGCAATGCTGATGGGGAGGAATCCTGTAACACCTCACTAAGTGCATTGATAACAAAGCAACTTGTCATAACCATTCCTTTCTATCACATTATAACTTCTATTGAATACATTTTGCATTTCTGTTTGCCTCAGTGATGTTTCATCTACTTCAATGAATATTTATTGTTATGTGAACTTGACCAACACAGAATTACGGTGCATTGGTAAAATGATAAACGCTGTATAAAAGGTGTAAAAGTTATGAAATTAATATTTATGTTCAAGTAAAAACGTCAGTATATGGGAACTGCAGCAACTTCAAGTTTGATAACGGGTATCTAGGAATATACCTGAGAACAATGTTGATTAAAATAAAATACTTTAATAAGTTTCCTACTCAAGGAATGTTATCTCATGAAGTTGATATCAAGTCATCAGTAACCGTTTTCTTACGCTTTTCACTTACACACACGCACACACACACGAACACACACAAATATATATATATATATATATATATATATATATATATATATATATATATATATATATACAATACAATACAATCCAGCGCACTCTGACTCTTGTTGGATAAAGCCCTCCCAGGTTGGCTTACGCTGCTTTCCATTTGGCTTTGCCCGTTTTCAGGGTGTAGCCGTTCTCAACACGCTTGGCTAATTGCAGGTTGGTGAGTCTATGTAACCCATAGTTGGGTGAACACTGGATCACTCTCTCTCTCTCTCTGCTCAACTTTACATAGAGGAGGGATCCATATACATCAAGGAAGGATGCCTGCAGCGGCATTTTTCTGTACCACGACCCCAACATTCCTTACAGAGCCCACATGGCCTAAATACGGAATGAGATCTGGTTATACAGCAGAGGCAGCGAGAGTGACTGGTGACATACTAGAACGGAGGAGTTCCAATGAAGGCTCACTGAAAACGGCGAAAACGGCTACTC
The DNA here is from genome assembly GCA_964016885.1 of Eledone cirrhosa. Lineage (NCBI taxonomy): Eukaryota > Metazoa > Mollusca > Cephalopoda > Octopoda > Eledonidae > Eledone > Eledone cirrhosa. The sequence continues at coordinate 56,937,135 of OZ024745.1, forward strand.
TACTTCTCTCCCAATACACCGAAGTATCAAGGCAGCAACAGGTTAAAACAAGGAGGATACGTACCACAAGGGTAACATATGCGATCTAAAGCTGCCAAATCTCTCTGAGAAGACGACAGTTGCCATCAAAGAAACCATTCATAGGAAGGAACTGAATATATGGTTGGCGCACACGGGACCCCAATGGAGGAGACCGCTTCACCGACACCAACCCACAGAGCGATACATGCACACTTTATGATTGTCAGGCAGAAATGTGCGTGAGAGCAATGTTGTTTATATGATCATCTGCAAAACATATAGTTCCCTATACATCGGAAGGATTATAAGGAAGCTACACATACAGATCAAGTAACATAACAATGAGAGCCTCTTCTCCGTCAAACAACTTCCAGATAGATGCCGTGACCAAATCATTGAGGTCACCATACAGGTGACTGAAAGGAACTTGGAAAATATAAGGATTAAGTAGGCCCTGCTAAAATACACAGTCAGATATTCCTCTTTGTTTTTTGTTTCATTTGTCATCATTTGCACTTCGTATTTTTTCACCGCATTTTACCGGCGCAAAATAAAGATATCGTTGTTTTACTACATCTCTCACAGTGATTTGTATAACCTACACTATATATATATATATATATATATATATATATATATATATATATATATATATATATATATAACTGTGTGTGTGTTGTGTGTATGTGTGTGCGTGTGTGTGTCTGTGTGTCGGTGTGTGTGAGAGAGAGAGAGAGAGAGAGTAGTAATCATTTTCATTTTTATGGTTCGTATTACGTTTTAGCCTCCAGAGGTATCGTTTAAGCACCAATGATTACAAATTTGCCAAATATCTTTACCAAACGAGATAGTATTCCAATCGTTTCACACAATAGTACACAATCGAAACGAATTTACGTGTCTTTGGTGTATCATTATCTCTCCAGGATTACACCATCAGTTTCTATTGCAATGTACCAATGATCAATGTTGCCGTAAGATTCATGAGAAATTCCTCATGAAACTGCTGAACCACAAAATATATAAAAATAAATATCCGCTCCGTTTTTTCCTGAGTAGTGTGCTCTCTGATTCCCAACTAAAATGACGACCACCGAGTTAAATTCTTTCTCTTCAAACATCAAATTGCATAGCAGCCACACACTAAACGTAACAATGCATATAGGGGTTCTCTCTTATCAAGACCGTGCAAATATATGAATATATATATATATATATATATATATATATATATATATATATATATATATATATATATATATATATATATATATATATATATATATATATATACATATTTATATATATATATATATGAATATATGTGTAGTATATTGGGCAATATACGGTATGTTTAGTTAAAAACATTTAGAAGACCATACGCTATCAGTTTTAAAGTAGTGACTATGTCACTTACTTCATTTTTTTCGATGAAAGAAGGGAGAGAAGCTGATTGTCTGTTTCACGCTGGTTGGCGTTCATCAGAGCCACGAACTTCCCTGCTTCCGCCAAAAATTATAGAAGCTGGATTCTTATAGAATTCAAGTATTAATCAGGAGCTGATTATACAGAGCGATTGCCGGTCCAGCAAAAATTAGGTATTAGGATTGGTGCTTTGAAATAGCGATGTATATTTCGGCGGAAGCGGGGGAGTGCATGACTCTGATGAACGCCGACCAGCTTGAAACAGACTGTCAGCTTCTCTCCCTTCTTTCGCGGAAAAAATGAAGTAAGTGACAAAGTCACTACTTTAAAACTTATTGCGTGTGGTCTTCTAAATATTTTTAACTAAACATACGGTATATTGTCAAATGTACTATACATACATTCATATATGCATCGCTATTTCAGAGCACCAATGATAATATATATATATATATATATATATATATATATATATATATATATATATATATAGAGAGAGAGAGAGAGAGAGAGAGAGAGAGAGAGAGAGAGAGAGAGAGAGAGAGAGACAGAGACAAAGAGAGAGGGCGAGAGAGTGAGAGAGAGAGAGAGAGAGAGAGAGAGAGAGAGAGAGGGAGACTCGAAAGTGATATTTTTTTAATATATGCGAACGGGTAAAAATGTAGTTAAAAGAATTTGATAACTCAGTTGGAGTCTTTCAGAAGGTTTCATAATTTTCATGACTTTCGAGAGTCAAGAGAGATGGAGAAATGTGTGGCTATTCAGGCATGTAATAGGTGTTAAGAATACCATTCAGTTTTACACACAAAATGTGACTCAGATTGGTATATATTCGAAGTACAATTTGATAGGTTGAAGAAGATCACATATATTTCTATATCTATCTATCACACACACACAGGAAAATAGTCAGGACGTCAATGGCTGAGCTCCGGCCGTTTATACAGCTAGACCCAAACCTTTCCTATTAGCCAATCTACTAGCCTAGTTATCGAGTAGTCTGGTGTGTTATTTTCCACATGGTTCCTTACCATAATTTCTTTGTTGTATATATATAAAAAGTATGACACCGGCGGCAGAGCTCAAGCCGTCTCGACGGCTTCGTTATATATATATATATATATATATATATATATATAGATAGATAGATATACGCATATATATATATATATATATATATATATATATATATATATATATAGATAGATAGATATACGCATATATATATATATATATATATATATATATATATATATATATAGGTAAGTTATTCCGGGTTGTACTCAATACATAGTACTCAATCCATAGCTGAGTTTTAATATAGAAAAGATTCTACAGGACTAGAACTGTTTCATTCGTGAGAAATCATCAGCAATCTGGCTATCCAAGTAATTATAGTGGTATTTATATCTTTTCTGGTGGGGAGTGGAATGGGTGGAGGTCATTGGTTGAAAGAAAAGGGAATTCATTAAAAGCTAATTCTTTAAAGCTATAATTTATATTTACAGTGAGAAAGGCAGACTGAATTATATAAACAAGTTCAAATTTTGCGTGCCTCTCCTTATTGTGAAGTTTCACTCAGGCTATATTTCAGGTGTCTACAAGCACATTCACACACACACATGCACACACACACAAAGATATATATATATATATATATATATATATATATATATATATATATATATATATATATATATATATATATATATATATATATATATTTTTTTTTTTATATGTATATATACATCATATGTACATATATACACACGCATATATATACATACATACATACATATATATATATATATATATATATATATATATATATATATATATATATATATATATATATATATATATATAAATGGAATAGAATGAAACGAAATTTCATTTCTCACTCTTAGTACGTCACTTACTTAATTCGGGCTGTTTGTTTGTTTACAAACAAACAAACCGAGCATTATAATAAATGTTCGGTAAACCGATACGTGCATATATATATGTGTGCATGTATGTATATATATACATACTACTGTACGTCTGTATTCATATATGTATGTACGTATACATACATACTTACATTTAAGTAAGTGCCGTACAAAGAGTGAGAAATGAAATTTCGTTTCATTACATTCCATTTATCATTTTCGGTGTGCCCGGCCGACTGAAATCACTCGATATGAAAATTAGGCTGCTAAGCCGTTAATATGCATAAGGAAAGTATATATTTTCAGAGGTTCAACCATCTGGCAGGAATGTATACGATGCTGATGATAGATACAAACAAACAGACCGAGCATTATAATAAATGTCCGGTAAACCGATACGTGCGTATATGTATGTGTACATGTATGTATATATATACATACTACTGTACGTCTGTATTCATATATGCATGTACGTATACATACATACATACTTACTTTTATATATATATATATATATAAATATATATATATATAAATATATATATATACATATATATATATATATATATATACATATATACACATATACATGTAAATAGATATATATATATATACACACACATACACACATATACATACCTACATATATATATATATATATATACATAGACACACATATAATTATATATATATACACACATATATATATATACATATACATATATATATACACACACACAAATATATAAATATATATAGTTACATACACACATACATACATACATATATATATATATACATATATATATATACACCCATTTACATATATATATATATACATGGTGGTGGCTGCCAACTTGTTTTCGAGTAGGCCACTACTTTACATCCATGTAGGAGAACCCCTACTGATGCGCTGAACTAGTTTGACTTTTTAGTCCAGCCAGCGACTTGAAAACTCCGGTACAAACACTACATTTGTGACAATTATTGACACATAGTGCTGGGCCCATGGTACAATGTGACGACAAGTGCAGAGAGATCTCCAGATATAAAGCAATGCCTGTGCCGTGAAGCTTTTATAGTGAGCAAAGGCACTGCACAAAGCCAGTCCCACTCTCTTAACCAAGATGATATTTACCAAAAAGAAGAACAAGTCAATATCATTGGATACCATCAGGGTTGCAGGTGTTATAGCAGAGTTTTCCTTGTCCTAGAATTCTGCCTTGACAAAGGCTAAGGGGTCATCTCTCCTGGTGATTTTGGATGGCCATTGATTCTTAAGAGCTCCTTTGCCCTTTGACAGGATTCGTTTTTAGTCCTATAGGATGCCCAAAGTCACCCTCCTCAACAAGAAACCTTGGTGTGGTTGCCAGTTTAGTCGCCAACGACCCGACCATAAGACAGGTTGTATATATATGTATATATATATATATATATATATATATATATATATATATATATATATATATATATATATATATATATATATATATATATATATATATATACATACATTTATAAATATACATATACATATACATACATATATATATATATACATATATACGCACATATATATATACACACACATACATATATATATATATATATATATATATATATATATACATATATATACATATATAAACACACAGGCACATATACACATATACACTCGTATTCACATGCACATACACACACATATATACGCACATATATATATATATATATTGTTATACTTGGGGAGGGTCATATTTATGTAATAATATTGCCAGAATTAATAACAGAACACACTCACTGTTTGGTTGGTTTTCGCTTCTGTGTCCTTTATATCGGTTAATCTAATTTATTCGGTCCTCAATGTTACCATTGACTGACCAACGTTCAAAAATACAGATACAATATAGACACAAACACATATATATAGTCTAAGAAAGTTCTTTCGTTGCACATCTGCAACATCGTGAGTGGTGCTATTATGATTCCTCCCGTTGTATTGTATGCTTACGCCATCTTTATTTAGTCTGTATATTTATTTATTTATTTATTTATTAATTTAAACTTCTCTTAGGTCAGTGTTGTATGATTGGGTGTTGTTGTTATTCCATTTATTCTTTCTGTTTAGCCTTGGCCTTCTAAATTCTATTTCGCTGGCCTCCCTGATTTGCATATCTGCTGGGTCATTTCTATGTAATATACATATATAAATACATGCATACACACACACACACACACACACACACACACACACACACACACACACACACACACACACACACATATATATATATATATATATATATATATATATATATATATATATATATTACAACATTATTTACAACATTGACATGTAGAGGTAGCTAAGTTTCCTCGGGTTGTTCACCCCAACTCATTTAGTCTGTCATATCAATGTGTGTGTGTGTGTGTGTGAGAATTTATATATATATATATATATATATATATATATATATATAGAGAGAGAGAGAGAGAGAGAGAGATGTGTGTGTAAGTGTGTGTATGTATGTGCTTGTGTGTATATGTAGAATGAGAGAAGACGTGGGATAGTGAGGGAGAGAGATTAGTGTCAATGTTACTTACTGAAATGAATTGTCATGCACTGCTTTTTATTCATGTTTCACGGAAGTAAGACTTGCAATTAAATACGTTGTACTCTTGATGTTAACCACAACCAGACGAACCCGAATAACCAGATATGTTGTGGTTATTGTAGCAGTGGAGCTTGTGAATCATGCTGATCAGAATTCTTATGCAATGAGTTCATTTATTTTAGTCCTTTGCTAAACTGCTGTGTAATTGCGAGATATCAGACACACCCTGAATATATTCATGGAACACCCAATCTATCTCCCTCAATATTTCTTTCTCAGATTACCTGCATTCCATTTCCTTCAAAGTTTCTCTTTCTCTCTCGCGCACGCACACACACACATACCCCCCCCCACACTCTCACACATATATATATATATATATATACGCACACATATATATATATATATACACGTACACACACATTTATATATATATATATATATATATATATATATATATATATATATATATATATGTAGGAGGTGAGTTTTATTGTAGTACAATAAAGCAATGCAGATATCGGATAAGAAGCACTCTACAGTTTGTAGGACTGGAGTATACATAATATATAAGATCGAGATCTTGATTTAAAACTGCACTATCCACAAGTCTTTTTAACCTTCATATCATGTCTTCCTATTTTATCTGATGAAAACACAAATGTTATTGCATGATGATATTTGTTTTTGAAATGCGCATAATAAAATACATGGAACTCTTTTAACCATCTTTTGATCTTATATATTATATATATATATATAGAGAGAGAGATTATATATATGCATGTGAACATACATCTTTATGCATATCTGTGAACGAAGTTAATTACATATATACACACACTTAACTGTATAAACTTTTTGTATTTTCCTTGGTCAATTTGTATTCTGTTCCCAAACAGACCTGTAATTTTGAATTGTGTTATTATCAATAAATATATTTCATTATTTCTGAAGACGGCATATATATGTGTTGGTATGTATATTTAATTTTGATAGTTTGTATAATTTTGTATAATTTTGTACATAGATCTGTTGAATATGCATGCCAATTCTAACACATATATATCCTAGAAACGATCGTTAAATAATGAACTTTTTTTGTTTAATATAAGGAACTGTTTCATTGTTTTATTCATTATTTTTTTAATATTTTATATATATATATATATATATATATATGGCCGGTTGCATCCCTATGACACACTAACCATACAAGTGTTCGTCTACGTGGTTGCTTAGCAAGCACATATGTGACAAATTACACAACTGCAAGGTCACACACACGTTAACGTAAACACTTGCACACACATCTCTGAATATATATATATATATATATATTCAGAGTTGTGTAATTTGCTCTACTGTTGTTATATGTTTGATATATATTTATCCTTATCGAGCCCTCTTTGGATTTTAGTCTTCAAAATGTATTATTATTACTATATATATATTATATATATATATATATATATATATATATATATATATATATATATATGAGTGTGCATGTGTGAGTATATACACGTATATATATGTAAAGAGAAAGAGAGAGAGAGAGAGAGAGAGAGAGAGAGAGAGAGAGAGAGAGACATATGTACGTACGGAACCGGAACTATTGATCGAGTCGTTAGAGCGACTTTCTGACATAATCTTGCCCCTGGAGAATCCCATGTTACACGAGTTCTTTCAGTGTAGGAGATAGATAGGTGAGAATGAGAGGTGAATAAACATATATAGAGGAATGATCGGACCCAGTCCTGGACTGGTACTTTATTTATTGACACATGAATGGCTGAATGGCAGATTTGACATCGGCGCTCCCGGTATCATAGCACTTCCCCAAAAGATATATATTAAACACAGATTACAAGCGGCCCCCGATACCTTCACCTTTAATCTCATAAATGTAGACATCACCTGGTCTCACCTCTTGTGGTACTCACTGAAGGCAGGCTAGTTAATCGTTTTCTATCCCAGGCGGTTGTCAGGAAAGGGAAATAAGTTGCTTGAATAGAATTACCAACCGAACTCGCTTACCTCTCATATTTCATATGTGCGAGGTTGCTGAGTTTACGAATAATATACTGCGTGGAATGTAACCATCACAGTAATTCCAACCAGCATGGTCGCAATGGATGTAAGGACTGTGTAACACGAATTCGTCACTTCCATAAGGGCATTTTAAAGCTTTGGGGGATGGCTCAAACATAGCATGTTCTTGACGAAACTACACATCATTGAAGCCTGTGTAAATATTCACTTGAGTGTTTCTTCGTGAACAGAAACCAGGTTGTTTTGATCGAAAATGTACAATCAAGCTCCAGAAACATTATTAGCGGTGTCACGCAAGATTCTGTGTTAAGTCCACTCAACTCCATTATTTACATTAATGAATTGGCATTATCGGTAGAGAGTCGGACGCCATGCTTTCCAGCATAGAGTTACGCCCTTTATGGTCTGAGTTCAAATCCCGCCGAGGTTAACTTTGCCTTTCATCCTTACGGGGGTCAATAAAATAAAGTACCAGTAATACACTGGGATAATTGCTGGCCTTGTGCCAATAGTAGAAACAATTATTTACATTAATGATATAGATGACATGAAGCTCAATAAACTAACATTCACCGCAGATATCACTAACCATCATAAATTAGTCAACATAACGGCATTAATATACTGTTATCAAATAGGTAGAAAAATCATGCTAATAAATGAGGATATAACTGAGATTATTTACTTTGGAGTATAAGAAACGTTTAAATTACGATGATCTTCACTTTCATGTTATGCCCTCGTATCATCCAAAAATGTTAGAGACACAGGAGTAAATCTCGATAACAGTTTGAGTTGGAGTGCGTATATTCAATAAAGTTCAAATGGGCCGTTGGATGAGCTCCTGGCTTCTTTTTTAATTTTCTTCCCATCTAGTCTTACTCATAACATTATCTTTATTTCTTCTACATATGTACGGATCCACCACGAATAATGTTGTCCAATAGGGTATCCCCGCACGGAACAAAGCATTAAGGAAACGGAAGCAGTCAACAACTCAATTGCAAAACTGTAGATAGCGTGTCAAGCTTGATTAATGTGGTGAACTATAAAACTCTACTTTCACCAGAGCTAATGTGAGCGTTGCATAATACAAAATTGTATGATGTAAAATTATATTCTATAAATATTTACCAACTGATGTTCGCATCAATTTAAATTCCTCCAAGACGTGTTCCCCTCTGTAGAAGATTTACCTCACATCACTCAACAATATTACATAATAACTGTTTCATCTCAATAGCCTTGCTCCCTTTAATATCATACCAAAATGCATAAAAACAGGGAAAGATGATATAACTGTCAAAATATCCCTAGACAAATTTATTCAAGTACTTTCAACTGAAACACATACATCCATATATACATCTACTAACAACAACAGACACATACACCCACACATATGTATATATATATATATATATATATATATATATATATAGAGAGAGAGAGAGAGAGAGAGGGGGAGAGATAGTGAGAGAGAATAGAAATGGCTGTGTTGTTGCTATTTAAGGTAACTTAAAATGCAGTGGGAATACGAAGAAAGCAAGAACGGGGGGGAGGGTTCATCATCAGTTGTCTACTGGGGATCTCGGATATTTCTATGCTTTAAAGGTGTGTGTGTGTGTGTGTGTGTGTGTGTGTGCGTATGTGCGTGTGTGCGTGTGTGCGTTTGATAATGTGTATATGCATGATATTACTATATTTCATCAAATACACAATTCATATGAATCACTAACCCACACAGACATGAAAACATACACTTACTCTCATACACAAAGGTTATGTGAATTATTTTAACATGATTGAGAAAATCTTCTTGATTTTACACACTAGAGTTTTTATAAGTATACTATGATTTACAACTCGTAAATGTTTTCCAATTTATGTAACAATGACGTCACTCAGACATACTATAACTTCTGTTACTGATTATCGTAATAATAATACAATTTGAATACAACTTTACTATTTCAAGCAGGTCCAACCATTCGCCAGCTGTGCAAATATTAATAAACTTTCAAATCGACCTGCCTGAATCATCAGACCTCTCTAAGTTGTTAAGGAAAACTAACACGTTCTCACTTTTTAAACAGTTTTAATTTAATAATTTCCAACACTGATCATCAATATTTGCTCCAGTTTCTACTGTTTTATTTTGATATTTTCCTTTCCTATCCTGAAACACTATTCTGTCTTTCTTTCTTCCATCCAGAGCTTCCATTCAAAAACTTTCATTTTCTCTTTAGCCAACGGTGTCTCATAACAAATAGCCTCAGGTCGCAGATGTTAAATATACGCAATATCACATAAACCTCGGAATCATTGGTACAAAAATAACATGGTCATGACTAAAACGCTTTTGATGAGAGTTCTACACAAATAGGGGTGATATAATATTAAACAACAATACTTGTTTTTGATTTCCAGTATAATTCTAGCACGAAACGAGAGCAGTATTCGAAAGGACTATAAATGCCAAAAATGAGAGGAAAATAAGAGGAATAGCAAGGACTAGGGAACAAAGAAGGAACGAAAGTGGGAAGGTGACAAATTCTACATTTATGAGCCCCGTGGACAATGGCCTGCAGCTACCCCATTTCGAGGGGCTGCCTCCTCAGATGGGTTGTTAACGATCTAATTTTATGGAGGCGCTCAGCTGTCCGGGATCCCAGGACGCCTGGGGTCTCAACGGCGATCCGTGCAAAGAGGAAGCTGACGGACAAGTTCCGATAATCACTTGAACATTCTAGTACTGCTATTGGTTATCATTAGATTCTAAAATAATGTAAAGCCAATTTTAAACTTTATATAATTTCTTAAATTCAAATATTCATTAGACGTCTCCAACATAACATGAACAATCTTTTATTAATGGGTCCATCGAGCCTAATGGGCGAAGCTAAGCCTATTGACGACTGGAGAACTGAAGTGAAATGCTTGATGGAATAAAACATATTCAGCAGGAATTTAATAACATTACATTCATTATGTCCGAATCCCTAATCAACGTTTCATTTACTAAAAGTAGCCCCGAAATTTCATCGTATTAAATTATTAAAAACATTAACCTGTAAAAATAATATGGCTTTAAGAACGGTAATATCACTAAGGTGGTAGCTCTGAGTATTTCAGTTCTGTCAACTTTGAGATGTTGCTTGAAAATAACTACATCTAATATGACTAGAATTAAGACTAGCGAAAGAATTAATTTCTAATGTATCGGCCCACAAAACATAGTAGCCAGACCGTCTTTGAAATCAATATCAACTCCTAAATTGCCAGCATATCCTTCAAAACAAATCTACTAAGTATATTATTCTTTTGCTCTACCTTTCAGATGCAGATTCCTCTATATTCGATTTCGGAATCATAAATCAGCTTATGAAATTAACACAGGTCACCTACTTCATGAATCTATAGTTACTGACAATCAGAAGCAATAAATGAATAAAAGTGGAAAAAAAAAAAAATCAAAATCCCTGCCGCTTATTCCTTATCAAATATCATATATTGCTAGAATATTAAGGAAATTGCTACTTGACATATAATTATTGAAAGGAAACCCTGTTAGTCAACTATTACGATATTTGTAGATTGAGATATGGAAGAGTAAATAAAGGTTGGGTTTAATTATCATTTAAAAGGAATGTTTCCTTTATTATGCGGAAAACACACATGATTACACATAACAACACAGACGCATAAAAGCAAGCGCGCAAGCACACCAGGACTTATATCCGAAACGTTGAAACTTCCTCCACTTCCACCAAACGTGAACCTGATATAACTGTGTAAAATTGGCTCCTGTGTTTTGTTTGTTTCATGTGTGTGTTTGGGGTGGGGGGTATGCGTGTGTGTGTGTGGGGGTGGGTGTTTGGCATATAAACCTGGGTGTAGGACATGTATAGCTGTACATTTCCTTCGTAAACTAAGAAACAAAAATAGCTGGAAGTTGGTAAATTACTTACTGCAAAAGCCTTTACACAGCATACACATACACACACACCGAGATATATTCATACCATTGTAAAATACAAAATATATTTACATAAACACACACATACAGTACCAGTAGCGTACTGTGAAAATTGCTGACCTTGTGCCAAACAATTATTATTATTATTGTAGTAGTAGTAGTAGTAGTAGTAGTAGTAGTAGTAGTGGTGGTGGTGGTGGTGATGGTGGTGGTGGTGGTGGTGGTGGTGGTGCTAGCAGCAACAGCAGCAGCAGTAGCAGCAACAGCAGCAGCAGCAGCAGCAGCAGCAGTAGCAGTAGTAGTAGTAGTAGTAGTAGTAGTAGTAATGTAAGAGCGTGCCCGTTAAATGACATTTGATATAAAGTACTGGTTTAAATCAAGTTTGTTTCCTTCCGTTAGTGGTTTTTACTTTGCTTTTTTTTTAGCTCTTGAAAGTAATATTTTTAGACACAAGTTGTGTATCTAATATGCCACCGTCAGAAACAGGCCAAATGAATGTTTAACCGAATAATAATTAAAACAGCCATGAAAAATCATAGTTACATAAGAGTATAAAGAATACAAAACACGTACATAACAAAATAGAAAGTTTATGGTTAAAGTTTGTTCGATTGACTAGATAGGAATACTAGCTGCCACCTGCCTGTCATACCACACCCTTTTATATTAACACAGGAACATTTTATTGACTGATATAATTCCAGGTACATTCTGTCTGAGAAACAAAAATACTAGGTATGTTTGATTATTGCCTACCTGGGATTAAACGACAACAAATCTAAAAGTTTATTTCATTTACAATATCATGTTGCCATTTAATATCACATTATGACATAAATATCATTTATTTTCGCGTGTTAACAACTGTTCTCTACGACCTACAAATCTATAAATTACTACTAGACATGCTTAGATTTATCAAACGCAAATAACTTCGATCAAAACAACTTTGATTTATAAATTTGGTGGACTTCCCTGTAGCCACGTACCATTAATAATATATATTAATAAATGAATTAAGTGTCATAAAATTGCATGTCTGTTAAGTGTGCTATCTACAAGCAATGTCTGCATGAATATTCTGCATCTTTGATACGGAAGCTATTAAAAGATTCAGATTTGTCAGATCTCCACATGTTATTTTTGGGGTTTAGAGCGTACATATAATCTTTTTTTCATTTCTAGTGTGTCCCAGAGCACATCATTCTCTGATATCAGAGTATGATGTGCAGCAATCAGACTGATATATCTTGGATGTAGAGTAATTACAAAAATCCAGACAGTACGTCCGGTCCTTGGAATTCAGAAACTCTTTCCTCTACAATACCTCAGTCCCATGTTGTTGCAAATATGCTGATAAACACTGAAGCCCCGTCATTTACCTCCACTCTTATGAAGTCTCCTTACAGATGTGTTTTGACGACATTTTATTTTCCATTGATTGATCTACTGACATCAAAGGTAAAACCCACTCTTTATCTATTCATTTCCAATCCATATTTTCCCTTCTCCCTCGAACTTGTCCATAGCTACTGTTTCAGAGTATGTTCAGCATTCTTTATTTTTCAAAATCGGTTGCTTTCTTTTCCAGAACCATTAGATTGTCCATCAAATCCTGCTGAACACAGGACAGATATCGTTGTCCTCGATACTGTATGCAACAGAAAGTGACCTCTATACGCAGATCAATTACACATTCAAAGGAGCAGTTATCGTATGACGTTTAAGTGAAGACATATGCATACTAATACTAATGAGTCAACTTTTCCATGCCGAAGAATCATATGCACGCACATACATGGACAGGCACACATAAGCACACACACACTCACAGACTCACTATGCGAGTATAGTTTTAAATTTAGACTCCATCGGTGTCTTATCATTCAAAGGAAATCTGAATGGACTTATTACTTTGATAACGTACATGTGTAGTCTAGATCACAGGGAAAATGGTGATGTCTGCGTTCTTATTCCGATCACTACTTGAAGGGAATTTGTGGGAAATATTTCCTATTACGCTTGAAACAACAACATCAACAGGAAGACACGGAAAAGCTTTACCCTTTCTCAATAAATCTGCTAATATTGATGATTACATGTAATAATATATACTATTTAGTTTAAATTACTAATATATTCCTTGCAGTTGAGAAATAATGTTAACTGATTTCGCCTTGAGTCTTACGTTTCCATGTTTCTGTACTCATAAGATATGCAACGTACAATCTGAAGGTAAAACAGGAAAGCCTTGCGCTTACTTAAGCATGATTGGCATTTTCTAAGATTATATTTAAACCCGTATAAAAGTAGTAAATTATAAATAATATTATTAAACCACATACCACGATATTTCATATTCATATATTTTTCATTAACATATCTTGTTTTAGATAGGGCTTATTTGCGGTATTTTATAAAAACGATAAGACCGGATAAAAACGAGCAGTTTTTTACATTCACTATTTTAAATTTAATAAAATATCCTCCTTTTTTTAGAGATTAGAAAAACTCGGCTACTATCGATGTGGTTTCATACATAACTGAGAAATATATTAATAGTATGTGAGCGATATATACAAAAAAATATAATATACTCACACTTATTCATATATATCGGCATGCATACGCGATAATATAGACATAAGAAAATACATAAATATGCATAGGTTCTTGGCCAATGCCAAATTATAACGTGGATAACATCTCTGAATAGAGTCTGTGTTTGCAACAGTAAACATATACAAGATTATTTTAAAGTTCAGTGTGTGACAGTTTCTAAACGTCAATTGTTTTCTAAATACCAAAGAGAGAAGCTTCTTCCGTTTGAGACCAGTTCAAAATATAAAGACTGCAATAAATTTTAATAACAAAGGCTTATTTATAAATGTGTATGTGTGTTTCTGTCTGAGAGTCCGCGTATACGGGTGAGGGAATGTATGTATGTACGTAAGTATGTATGTATGTATGTATGTATGTATTTATAGATGTATGTATATACGTATGCAGGTATGTATATATGTGCTTTTCCTCGATGAAAGGGGAAGGGTGCAACTAGCAGTTCTGAACGTTCATTTTAAATCGGTCATTTGAAAGGATGGCTAGAGACCATTATACTAATAACAAACTGTAAGACATTTCTTGGAAAGCACGTAATATAATTTACTGATGAGAAACCATTTGTTAAACAAACAGTTGGCCTTTCCCTACAAAGTTGTCTAGGTGGCTACGGGTGTGCCTTTGATAATAGAGCAGCACTGCACTACCATTGTTTATGTGGGCAGACTGATGGGATATTTGCACACGAAATGTGAGCTCATGTATTTCACACACATACCTATATATATATATATATATATATATATATATATATATATATAGTAATAATAATAAATTTGAAGACTAAAATCCAAAGAGGGCTCGATAAGGATAAATATAAATCAAATATATAAGAACCGTAGAGCAAATATTTATTAAAATAACAGATTAAAGTTTAAGCAAAGAATCGGTGCTTTCACCCTTAACGGTTAGTTTCAGAAGATCCCGTTAAGGGTAAAAGCAGCGATTCTTTGCTTAAACTTTAATCTGCTATTTTAATAAATATATATATATATATATATATATATATATATATATATATATATATATATATATATATATATATATATATATATATATATATGTATATATATATGTATATATATGCAAAAGGCAAACCTAGATATCAAAGCAGTACAATGAAGAAACATTTTTGTTTTAGGATTCATATAGTAGAAAAACCCTAAAGTTTAGCACGCTAGTCCTTCACCAGAATATAAAAAGGAGAAATAACAAAAATACAAAGATAGATGGGAGGGAGTAGTGGCTGGAATGATAAAAATTATTCAAGAAAAAGAAGTCTATTTAAAAAGACTATATTAAAAAATTGTTGAATCTGAGGTTAGTGTATATGAAAATTAGTCTTGCTTGAAACGGCTGTGATGAAAGCCTACAAACACTGGCGTCACACCGACCAACAAATATAAAGAAATATAGACTTCTTATATATGTGTTTGTAATTTGGTCATCTCTGTCTCTGGCAGAAAATTTGTTTCATTTTTATGCGGAAATGAATCAATGGTTTAGGTTTCACGCTACGTTACTGGCAATCAATTTTTCTCCTGGAAGTCATTGATCTTTGGATAAAACAGTGTAGATGTACCAAGTCTAAGTACGTTGTTTGCAGCTGAATGTATAGCATACTCGTCACTAGCATCTAGGAGATGAAAAAATATTGCTCTGATAGAAACGAAAATATATACTTATATAAATATATATGTGTGTGGCGGGCTATTCATGGTTGTGTATGAGATTATGATTTGATTTTTAATACAAACTCAGACGTGTACATTGCTGTTTAAAGTGCGTAAATTAGATTAATTTCATGTACAATTAACTATTCAAACAAGATCCAGGTACAGAAGCGCAAGACGTATAACCAGTGAGGCTATTGTTCTCAAAATGTAAATAAATATATAAGGTATATAAAATAGTCGTATCTCCTTTCTCTATTTTTAGATTTACATGTCCTACTGGGAGATACAATATTATTTTATAGCCCGCTTATATTACCAAATGCAAGAAATTGTAATCATGAGATTGCGGGTTGATTGAGGCACAATTGTATATGAATGAGTGCTTAATCTTAACCTTAACTGAACTCACACATAATCGAATGCAAACATTGAAGGATTCGTAACCAAATTTCATATTTCTGAGTTCGTGGGAAATCAGCCTGCACACAAACGTGTGAACATATTTGCAGTTATTAGAACTAAGGCATTGGACATGCTTGTGTGTAGGCAAATGTATTAAATTTGTGTGTCTATGTAATTTTTTTTAATGTTTAATTGCTTATTAGAAAAGCAAATATTGATTATTCAGGTAGAAAGAAGGGTTATATATATATATATATATATATATATATATATATATATATATATATATATATATATATATATACATACATATATATATATATATATATATATATATATATATATATATATATATATATATATATGTATATGATATGTGTTTGTGATTGTATGTGGATTTGAGGAAATACATGAACAGATGTGTGCGAAATTAAAGATCTCTTCTTTAACTCGCGGCATGTTAGAAAAAGAAATAACCACCATTTTAATTATTTTTAGATTTTTTTATGAATATCCTCATTATTTTGACAGTCAAATCCCTGATGTTTGAGTTTGCATTTGCTTGGATCATAATGTTGTTTCACATATTATCCGATAAGTTCTATTTTTCAAGTTTCATCGGGAAACTGCACACACATGGTCATACACACATTGACACACACCTGTTCGAACTAAACAAACACACACACAAATACACTCTCACAGACATACACACATATTCTATTCGTCTGCTTCGCTCCTTGTTATTTCTCTCACAGAAACACACACACTCTTTTTTCTCTCTCTCACACAAAGTATAAATAGAGGTATAAATAGAGGTAAAGATTAATCGTAGGTGGCAAATGATTTCCCATCATTCATAAATACAAAAACAATTATCAGACACTTCATTCTATAGAAATACGGAAACATTGCTCAACATACACAGTATCTACTCCAAAATCAACACATGAATACAATCACGAACGGATACATGGGATCATATGTAAGAGGAGGGTAATATGCCAAACTAAATACATCTAATTTTCTACATGATGATTTCTTTTGTATGAAACACTTCTATTCCTATAGAAGCGATTTTTATATTAATCTTTATGTTTACATTCTACTAGTGTATTTAGTACCTTACTAACTGTGGTTACCTCCGATTGAACCCCTGACATACTAACACACACACACACACACACACACACACACACACACACACACACACATATATATATATATATATATATATATATATATATATATATTGTTATTCTTTAGGAGGGTCATGCTGTAATAAAAACACACGCAGCTGTTAGTTTTCACTTCAATTTATTATAAGTTTCCGGTAGGTTGTTTGTTTGGTTCGATAACCGGATGGTTATTTATATATTGTTCTCCACCATCTTGGTGTAGGACAAAACAAAGAGGGATACAAATAAGAACCCAGTAATTCTGGAGGCCACAGAATGTGTGACGAAAGTTATTTGACAATATATAAACAACCGTTCGGTTATCGAAATAACGAACCAACCGGAAATTTATAATAAATTGTAGTGGAATCAACAGGTGAATGTGTTTTTATTGGCAGCATGAGCCTACCAATATATGACAATATATATATATATATATATATATATATATATATATATGTGTGTGTGTACCGTGATAGTGTATGTGTTTTCTGCCACAACATCTATTATGCACATATTGAATATTACAAATATAAGGAGGATGCATACACACGCACACATACATGCTCATATATGTATTTATGTATATATATATATATATATATATATATATATATATATATATATATATATATGTATGCATCCTCCTTATATTTGTAATATTCAATATGTGCATAATAGATGTTGTGGCAGAAAACACATACACTATCACGGTACACACACACACATCCACTACATATATGCCTATATACACAGTAATCTAACAATAGAATATCACTATATAGTTAAACATGCAATGAAGTGAGAAGAATAGTTTTGTTTGATATTTTCTTTATATATTTTTTCAAATTAGTCACGCTCCACAGCAGATTATCGATTGTTATTTCATGCCTGTTATTGGCACTACCATAACCAGCAGCATAAAGATCAATAACGACACCGACAGCTACCAACGCTTCTAATTTCCATGGTATTTTCTACTGTTAATCCTCTATTTATATTTATAATACAAGTCAATAAATGCGTTGGATGTGTTTGCTGGGACTGCTAAAGTTAAAAGCTAAATCTTTGGCAAGCCAGATTCTACCGTCTTAGAAAAGAACACTACAGCACGTCATTGTCTTCAAAGTCAGGATGATTCGGTGAAAATGCCTTTTATGTTTGCTTTGCTTAATTTAGGTTGATCTTTGGTCAATCAAGAAGAATAACGAAAACGATACTAAAGCCAAGAAAGGGGACGCTAGTCCTTTATATAAACAGCGAAAAT
>OZ024745.1:56961299-56978799 GCA_964016885.1 Eledone cirrhosa
GAATGAGTGTGGCTTTATAGTCCAGCCAGCGACTTGAAAACTCTGGTACAAACACTACACTTGTGACAAATATTGACACCTAGTGCTGGGCCCATGGCACCATGTGACCCGAAGTGTCGTGTGAGATCACTACTCAACCTGCATACCCTTCCACAAACATCACATGTCGTCGTCTGATGAACACTTATAGCTCCACAGATGCCTGCTTCCCTGTTCTTGCGCACTCTCAGATGAGTCTTTAGAGCTGCCATGCTCAGACAAACACTATTACAGGTCTCACATGTCAGGTCAGGCCGTCTGAGAGTGCCTTCGGGGAGGCCAACATGGATTCCTTTCCGGACATCTCTTTTTAGTGTCGCGTGCCTTCTTCTTGTTTCCTCAAATAGACTCTTGCCACTAGCCACTGCTTTCCTCCACTGCGATCGGTATATATATATATATATATATATATATATATATATATATATATATATATATATATACATACATATACTCATATATACATATATAAGTTAAAACAATGAAACAATGAAATAAAAATTCAAGTCATTAGAAACATACTTCACTGCTTTACGATCGCTTCTAGGTGATAATAATACACATTATGCATATTTCGTTATCGATCTCTGTAGGGTTAGTTACACAATATCAAATAAGGAACATATTTACCTACGTGTTTATCATCAGCCGTTGTCAAAAGCAATGAACATTTTACATATATATATATATATATATATTATATATGCATATATATATATATATATATATATATATATATATATATATATATATATATATATATATGTATATATACACATACATACATACATACATACATACATACATACATACATACATACATAGATACACATATATATACACACACATGTATATACATATATGCAAATGATAAACTGAAATTACAAAGCAAACGACACATCACAGTTAAGAAATATATTTGTCTAAGGTTTAATGCAGTAGAACAAGAGAGGATACGTTTCGGACGCTATCACTTCACAGAAGATAGAATGCAAAATAAAAGATGAAATTATGAAATAGAATGATAAACAGTGAGAAGAGGTAGAAAGAGAAAAAAATTGAGATGAAACACGAATTTATTCAATTAGCTATTTCAGATAAATATATATATATCGTTGCTGGAGTCGGATCCATTGCTTCCATTAGGGATCCTAAGCCAGCCATCTGTGAAATGTGCGAACCAGGATGAAAATCATCACATTTTCATTATCTATGCAGACTGTCGATTAAACATATGTAATAAATGGGGATGTTTTCCGACATTACAAATTGCACTAAAATAACAATGTATCTCGACTTGTACATTTGCGTGTTTTTTTCTGTATTGCAAAATATGTAAAAACACGTCCATATTATTAGTGTAATATTCACATATATATGAATCTTCTATAAGCCTTATTATTGGCAATGGCTTAAATAATTGAATCCAGCAACAAAATATTCAGAATCATAAATCGTGCGTAAAATATAGGCAAATGTCTTTCATGTTTGAAATGTTATAAATTATTCAGCATATATATATATATATATATATATATATATATATATGTGTGTGTGTGTGTGTGTGTGTGTGTGTGTGTGTGTGTGTGTGTGTGTGTGTGTGTGTGTGTGTGTGTGTGTGTGTGTGCGTGCGTGTGTGTGTGAGCTCACGAATATCTTTGTGTGAGTAAGTGTGTGTGTGTGCGGCTGTATCATGAACATTTCTTTGATATTTAAATTTTATTTTCACATTCACCAGCAATTGCGGAAGATAAAATTAAAATGCATTGAAGCAGTCATTGATATACCTGTGTTAATGTGTGTGCTAATATGCACATGTCCGCGCACATACTACTATATATATAATATATATATACAGAGAGTGAGAAAGAAAGGAAAAAAGAGAGAGAGAGCGAGAGCGAAATAGTTAAATAGATTGATAGATAGCTAGATACATTTATTAAGGCTAAATATTGAGTTGTGTTACTCTGGGGCTTCACCTGCTTGCCACAATCTGTGATAAGCGGGTGAGGCATCAGAGTAACAAGATCACTTACATATAACAACTGTTTAATTCAATAATATCTTGATTACAATATTCTATTTAAAATGCTTAAATACCGGACTTTTCCTTAGCTTCCCTCACGTGTCTCTAAGGCCATTGCCGAATTTCATTATACATTCCTTTACATCAATTTCAATAACTTTCTACCAGTTTCGTTGAATCTTTATCAAACATATATGCAATGAATCCCGATAATTCGATCTACATAACTATGTATCCCACTAAATATTTATATATCTATCTCATGAGCTCTATTTTCATTCATATCCAAAGGTAGATGCATTGGTTTAAATATGCACATAAATAGATAGCGTGAATACCCACTTCCGATATATATATATATATATATATGTGTGCGTGTGTGCGTGTGTGCATGTGTGTGTGGGGGGGGGTGTTAATATATATATATTTATATATATATATATATATATATATATATATATATATATATATATCAACAGCGGTCCTTAAAACGAATGATCTCTGCATATTTAACCATGAAATTCTTCGTTTGTATTTCCTTATATCTATGCATGATTTTTAACTGCATCATGTGCATATATGTAAATATGAGCAAGCATTCATACACACACACACACACACACATACACACACATACATACACACATACATACATACACATATTATACCAGCTACCCTGCGCTCGAGTATTTCTATCGCTTGGAATGTTCAACCATGCATATGCATGTGTGCAGCACGGATGTGACATTTTAGTGCAGCAAGATTCTTACATTCTTTGGCATAGATGTTACAGACATGGCCTCTGGCAAGAAGAATCGCTACCTGGATAACATGTAGTTTTATGTGCCGCATCAGGCTATTACTGATTGCCATAATGTAGCACATTGATGCCAGATTGTAATACCAAAAGCACCAACGTAATCTGCATCGACCCTCTTTGCTTGACTCTTTTTGTATGCTTTTAATCCGTGTTTGCTAAGACAGGAAACTCCACACCCATTGCTTGACAGGTCTCCTTGGTCGCCTTCGCTTTCTGGTAATACCTCTTTCGAGCGCTTCTTCACATCCCTTCTTCAATCTTCTTCAGGTTGTTTCAAAGTGTATTGTCTACATATATACATTTTCCCTCCACATAGTTCCATTACTGGCAGCTTGTTCCCAGTCTTCATCAAAGAAATCCAATCTACCTCCAGTACCAACAGAAACCACCTAATATTCAATCTTCGTATGATCAAGAGTACTTCATCTTCTCCTGTTGTAACATTACGCAATAAAGATAGAACATTTCTTCTCAAACAAAAAAGGATATACTACGCATGTAGCAACAGTAATTTGGTAGACTTTTAAATCAGCTTTCAGAGATTGATGAGGAGTTTCGAGAGTCAATAAATTACAGACTTCTGAAGGTTTCTCTGGCAGAGATTCCTCCAATCGAGGCCTCTGTTCAGAAAAGTAACAGTGAAAAATCTCCCGGTATGGATCGCTTGTTAGCAGAATTCTTTAAATGTGGAAGTGAAAAGTACGACGTTCATTGAATCGTCTGTATTTTCTTCGAAATCGTAAAATTACAGCTTTGGTGAATTCTGATGTTATGTTCACTGTTCCAAATAACCACGTTCAGATGTTCCTCTTTGGTTTTGAAAATATACAGTGCCCTATGCTCGTAGCTACTGGTGAAAATCCAGAGAATATTTATAATTTACCGACGTACAAGACAGAATTCAACCGTCAAGCGGATAGTCTCGCATTAATATTTGTACCAGCGCAGAACCGAGTAAGTTATGAAGAAATAAATCTTCAGATTTAGACTCTACTGCATTTAAGAAATGCATTTCTCCAGTTTCATAATCATGATGTATATGTACACATATGAACACATATATGCTTACACACACACCCGCATACACACAGATGAACAAAGCTGCACTGACCTATATGTGTATCTGTCGCTAAGACACAGTGATGTCAGCACTGTTAATGCTTCTTAGGAATAGATTAATATTTTGAGACATAAAAACAGAGATCGTTTACAAACAGGGAAATATGAGGTCATATTTGTACAGAATAATGCTAAATAGCGTAGTAGTTTTTCAGTAATGTGACCTCATGGGACAAAATAACATGCACATGCACACATACACCTTTATACACCCGTGCACACGCGCACACATATTCATACACAAAAACAGACACACATACGCACATATACACACACATATATATACATGTGTGTATGGGCGAAGGCGTTGTGTATGTCTGCATATATTGCCCATCCTTTCCACACCGTTATTATTAGACTAATTTTTGTCGATATTATGTCGAGATCTAATTTTACATACATACATATAATCACACACACACACACACACACGCGCACACACACACACACACACACACACCGCACACCCCGCACACACACACCAAAGACACATATAAATAAATAAATATATATATATATATATATATATATATATAGAAGAGCTTCGGCAGGACTAGAGTTCTAGTCCGGTTGAAGCTCTTCTATATTAAAACTGTTATACTCTGCCATGTATTGAGTACCTTACTTACTGTGGTTACCTCCGATTGAACCCGGAATAACTTATATATATATATATATATATATATATTCATTAGTTAAGCAAAACAAGACCACAAATTTCACAACGAAGACATCATTAAAAGATTGTCAACATATTTTAGATTGATGTAAGGAAAGTAGAGAATAATAATAATAATATTAATAATAATAATGTCCGTTTACAATTGTTTCGCTACCCCATATAACATTTCTGGATCAGATGACTATATATCATTATTGATCTGGTTCAATTGAAAATAATTAACATATTTAAAAACAGAGCGGCTCATCGGAACTTCAAAGGAATATAAATTAAAATAAGGAGAGAATGTTACATAATGTAATGTTCCATATATTGGTATTTCACTATGGTGTCCTGGTTGTATCAATTGTCAGCCATAATCAAACAGTATTCATCTCTCGAGGCAGTATAACTCCCACACCACGGTACCACCACCCCTATAAAATACACCACGCCACTACACCAATAATTACTCTAGTAGCACATTTCCCCCATCTAATCCTTCTAGCACTCACCAACCGCTTAGCTTGAACTACCCTACTCTCACTAACCGCAGAAGCAACTGCAACTGCCGTTACCCTAATGCATGCCCATTAAATGGACACTGCCTGACACCCAACATAGTCTATAGGTGCACGGTTAAAACTGCTTCGAATACCAGCTCTTATATCGGGTCTACCTCTAACCCTTTTAAGGTACGCTATAACGCGCACTCTTTTTCCTTCCGAGACCCTAGCAACAGATGTTCGACATTTCTAGCTAGGCTCATTAAAAACCTTAAATTAAGCAACATTGAACACTCACTAAAATGGGATATCGTAGCTAGGGCCCAACCGTTCAATGGACGAAGAAAATATTGTGATCTCTGTATTACCGAAGCATATTACATAACTCTATCACGACCTCTACCGATTAACAATAGAACGGAGGTAACTATTAGCTGTCAACATCGAAGGGCTAATTCCTTCGCCAATAGAATATTTGACCCAACATAGTCATCTAGCCCCATTTTTACTTATAGCTAATAAGTTAAATAGCTATAACTAACTTAGATAATTATAAGTTACCTCCCCTACATTTTCTCTCAATTAAAAAATGTAAAAATTATCACTTAACTATAAAACTACACACAATTTCAAATCTCTCGAGGAGTTACTTCCCCTGAAACCACCCTCTAATTAGTAAGGTAAATATATCCTCTGGCGGCCATCTTGTTACCCATAGGCAGATCTCTCACAATGCAGCCTCGACTGATGAATACAGCTTGATTATGGCTGACAATTGATACAACCAGTACACCATAGTGAAATACCAATATATGGAACATTACATTATGTAACATTCTCTCCTTATTTTAATATATATTCCTTTGAAGTTCCGATGAGCCGATCTGTTTTTAAATATGTTAATTATTTTCTGAACCAGATCAATAATGATATATAGTCATCTGATCCAGAAATATTATATGGAGTGGCGAAACAATTGTAAACGGACATTATTATTATTAATATTATTATTATTATTATTCTCTACATTCCTTACATCAAACTAAAATATGTTGACAGTCTTTTAATAATGTCTTCCTTGTGAAATTTGTGGTCTTGTTTTGCTTAACTAGTGAATATTTCCAGCTCTGCACGCCTAACTTCTGCATGAACCCAGCCACCTAGCTGCTTTCTACTGCATATTGCACATTGAGCACATGCCTTTACGCTTTAGCTTCTAACTAATTCACCAATCTCTCCTCTCCTATCTCCATCTCTCTCTTTAAGATTGGTTACTCTTGAACTGTATATATATATATATATATATATATATATATATATATATATGTTTGTATATATATATATATATACATATATATATATGGCGGTGTCCCAGCATGGCCTCAGCCGGATGGCTGAAACAGGTAAAAGAGAATGTCTATATATATAATATGTGTTTGTGTGTGATTTTTTATGACATTGTATTCCAGGAATGCGGTCGGCGCCACTCTTAAACAAACCAAAAACTCATTCTTCCATGACATAACCGTGCTAATACTGATATTGTATTCTGTTAACATTTGTATGCGTGTGTGGCTGTATCTATGCGTGTCTAATAGTGATTTATTATATGTATAAATCAGTGTCTGTATGAATTTTGAAACCTATAAGAGCAGAATGACATACCAGTTTTGTATTCTCTTTCTCTAACTTCTCTTCCATTAATGCATATATATATATATATATATATATATATATATATATATATATATATATATATATATATATATATATATAAACAACCCTACCCTCATTTACTCAGACCATGTATATCATTTCCCCGGATCTAACTTACTCTGTCTATTTTTATCCAGTGAGAAAGATTTTATTAGGTTGTCTTGACCTTCTATATGCAGAAAATATCCTTCGTATATATTCTTGATTCCCAAAGAAATATTATATGGCTGTTGCATATCTCTAAGAAATTTAGGAAATGAACCCCCATGCTGTCGTGCAATCAGGTAGAAATAACAGTGGGGTATCGCTTCAATTCCATTCTGATGTTTTAGAAAATTAAAACAAATCTTGGATTGTCTAAGGTTAGATTTTCAAAGTGTTGTTAGCCAGGTGTAGAGAGGACGCAACTAGCTGTATGTTTATTGAAATATAACTTAAGATTAGTCAATGAAATCAATATGTATACGCACACAATGCACCCACATATGTACACACACACACACACGTGCACGCACACACACACACACACATATATATATATAGATTAAATCTTTGATGTGTTATCTCCCGTTCCCTGTACCACAGTGAATTGGCAGTATCGGTAGACGGTCAGACGCCATGCTTTGACGCATACTTGCAGCTCTTGCTATTCTGAGTTCAAATCCCGCCGAGGTTAACTCTGCCTTTCATCCTTACGGGGTCGATAAAATAAAGTACCAGTAATGCACTGGGTAATTGCTGGCCTTGTCCCAAAAGTAGAAACAATTATATATATATATATATATATATATAAAGGAAAATGTTTGACCCCGAGGGCAGAGCTCAAGCGGTTTCGACGGCTATTCTGTACTCCAGAAATAGCCGTCGAAACGGCTTGAGCTCAGGCGTCGCGGTCAAACATTTTCCTATTACCCACTCTACTACCCTAATTATTGAGTACTATGGTGCATTATGGTCCATCTGGTCCCTTACCTCTCTTACTTCATTATATATATATATATATATATATATATATATATATATATATATATATATATATATATATATGTGTGTGTGTGTGTGTGTGTGTGTGTGTGTGTTTGTGTATTTATAAATATATGCGTGGGGAAAATGTAAATAGAAATTAACAAAACAAACGACATGGTACATGGAAGAAATATATTAATGTAACGCTTGAAATAACAAGAAGAGTGTCTTAACGTTTCAGACAGTAGAGCTTCATTAGAAGATAGAGTAAGAAATAGAAGATAAATACAAAGTAGGGTGATAAGAGCAAGGAACAGGGAAATCAAAGGGGGAGAAATAACATACATCCGTATTCAGTCAGCCAACTTGGACGAATTTTTGGTGTATCAGTGTTTTACGTGTTCCCCATTCCCCCATATGTTCGTTCCTCCTATTTGTTTTTATCATTTTTTTTTTTATTCCTACCTTGTTCTATACAGCTCCTTCTATTTATTAATAGCTTTATTTTAATTTGCTGTTATTGTTTTTACAAAAGTCAAACTGTTACTTAATACAAATGGTTATTCGACAATATTTTCTAGTTTTCCTTAGAACTCATTTATGCACTGACACCAAAGTCTTTGGCCCTTAAGATCAACAAATTGAATTGTTGTTGTTGTTGTTGGTGTTGTAACTATTAGTTTTGTTTCGTAAACTAACACACAAATTTCAAATGATAGAGATGGTCTTTATTTTGCCATCCTCCTGCTGCTATCAGTAAATTGCTAAAAATGTGTTTTCTATCGATTCGTTCCATATGCCATGCCCAGAGAAAATAAATAGAAATAGAATTTCAAAGGCTTTAATACATTATCTAATGCAATATATCTCTTTCGTCCCCTTCCATTTCAATTCTGAAGAGGTTTCCCTTATCTTCTGTCTTTTATATATTTAAAGGTGGAGGAAGGGATAGTTCAGCAGAGTGAAATGTAAAGGTGGGATTGTGGTGCTGTAGTTAATGGGATCACTTGTGTAGTAGTAGTAGTAGTAGTAGTAGTAGTAGTAATAGTAATAGTAGTAGTAGTAGTAGTAGTAGTAGCAACAACAGCACCTAAACAACAACAACAGCAACAGCAGCTTGTTGCCTGCTGTTTTTCCTCGAGAGTCTATTAAAATCAATCATTTTATATAATTGCTAACCTAATATCAATATACAAATTAGCTCCGCTACTTGTAAGCTAAGCCGCATTCGTTTATTTTATTTTCATGTAACTAACACTAAGCTTCAGTCTAACGTCAAAAGAACGACTGCGAGGTTAAACAATCTCTGAGCATTGTTATATAATTAAAAACTTAATGGTTTGTCGCAGAATAGCTTCTGGTAATGTTAATAGTGTACATCGCCTAGTCGGGCTTCCTGGTAAAATAAATAAACATATTACATATCAGGTATCACTGCTTGCTGAAAGGACTTTTAATTGATATGGGTATTACACAACTCATTTTACTGGCGGGCCTGATACACACACACAACTGTACATCGTATAATATAGAATTGCATCTTTTGTTTAGAATTCTCGGACACTCTGGGCGATACAAAATCTATCGTGAGGTCTTATCAATATATTTTGTTCGTTATACCGTTCTATCCGCAAACTCCCACAACCTACCAAGGCTATATATATCGTAGGACGTGTGGCATATTAATTACCTTTGAAGTTTTGATGGTTCTATACTATTGAATCCATTGATTATTGCATATATCATAATATAAAGTACACCATTATAAAGAGTACATGTAATAGTGAATAATTTATTACTTTAAATCTAGGAAATATCAATGTACTATATTATCTGAATCATTAAAATATTTAAATGAACGTGATTCATTTTGAATAGCAGCTGCAGAGTAACAAAGTAGTAAAAGTATAAAAACACTGAATCTTGTTGCATCTCAAAACATAAATATACGAAATTGATGTTATTGATACTATTGTTCTATGATTTCAAGTCAGAACAGCTCGACTAGATCTATGATAAAAGGCGGTATATTTCAGCATAATGTACGCATGGTTATATTTATCCTTAAATGTGATCTTCCATTATTAAGACGATCATATGTGAATTGAAATATGATTTGCCTGCTATGTATGTTATAAGAGACAGTGAAGATGATTTCTTTTAAGTTCTGGTTCACATCGGTTGTTGTTGGTTAGCCCTGACTAAGCCAATCTATGTTCACAACAATTTCAGTTGTGTGTGTCACCATGTTGTTTTCTTATTTAAGAATGAGATTTGAGGATTCGGTTGCTACTTCGAACATGTTGGCCGACTACGTACTGGTTCGCTTCGACATCATTTACTGGCGCCTAGGAAGACATTTGAAATAACTTTTGTTTCAACTTTCGTATGCAAAAATTTGTCGAGCCAAGCGGCGGAGGCTTCAGCAGTATTTTTCATTTAGCGCCATCGACAGAAATTTACAGTTAACTCTCATTGAAATATGTGATAGACATGTTGGATGACATAGTTGTATAATAATATCTAAAAGAAAAATAGGAGGTTTGGTGAATGTTAGATTGCGTTGATCATAGAGGCTTTCGGATTTACACTAACATACGGTTAAACAACAAATAATAACCAGTCATTCTATTTTACAAATATCATCGTTTACAGAATTTGAAATATTAAATAAATACGTATTAGAGAATATCGTGTAAATATAGTAATATATCACATCAAAGAAGACAAAAATGGTGCTTTCGTCTCTGTTAAACCAGATTGTTAATCTTAACGGTTTGGTGGATAAATATTAACCTGTGGCTAATCAACAGATCTTAGCCTTGTTTCTTAATCAAGTGATTTCAGTAAATTCTAGACCACCAAACACTAGCTGTCTTGTCTTGATTTGTTTAAAATGCTGTGTGCTATTTCTTGTTCTCCCATCGCTATTAATATTTCAATGATTCTTTAATTTTTTCATCCTGTTTATTTTCCTTTTCCTCTTCTTTTTCTTGTTTGTCTAAATTTATCATTGTTTTGTATTGTTTTCTACCCCGCATCTAATTTTCACTGATTTACCCCCGTTACCACAACACTTTTAGTTAAAAGTATGTTTTGCTTTTTGATAATTATAAATGTTTGTGTTTTTCATTCTTTCTTTTTCTATTGTGTCTTCCTATTGATTATTTATTATTAGGCAGAATATGGTAGATGTGTAGGAAAAAAAAAAAAAAAATGTTGAACAGCTGAGAAAGATTTGCCGTCCAGGATTTCGCAACATGAGTCTGGATTTCATTCGCAACAGAGATCGGTTTTGCCTTTCAGCCATCAAAACGCCGATAAAATGAATAAATTCAAGTAATGAGGGGCAATCTTAGCAAATAACTCCGCCAAACAGAATCCACATTCTGACTATGTTAGAAATTATGTAGATAATGTGGATAGATTGTGTCATTAGCACATACAACAAAATAACTTTTGGTATTTAGATGCGCCTCTTTGCATTCTGGTTTCAAATCCCACCACGGTGAAAATTAGTTTTAATCATTACAGGGCTGATGAATAAATTACCAGTGAAGTACAGTGTTGATTCAATTGATTAACTCCTAATCTCAAGCTTCTGGCTTTTCGCCTACATTAAAAGAAATGATGGTATTATAGTGGTTGTTAAAATTGGTTTTCGTTGTTATTTCTTCAGTCAATGAACTTTCTCCATAGCAATAATATTTGTATTCACATTTTTCATTGTTAGTATTGTTGTTTTGTTTGCATTGTTTGCAGTTGTGCTCCAAGTCAATGCTGGTTGTACAGCTAAGTGAACAAGATAATACTGGTTTGGTTAGTGTTATTTTCATTTACTCACATGGTGGCTTATGACAAGTAATCCTTTATTTTTTCAGATATAATGTATCTAAAATTACGCTATGCTATGTGTTTTACAATAATATTCTTAGGTGTGGATCTATAGGATGTTATTGTTGTTGTTTGTTGTGGTGATAGTGTGAAGAGTAGTCGATGGAGTTCCGGCTGTTATGTTGTTTTACTCTCGATGTTGTGGTGTTCATGGTGTAATGTTTCTCTAACTATATTCTGTTGTTGTTCAAACTGCAGCAATAATAGCAGCAGCAGAAACAGCAGCAGCAGCAGCAACAGCAGCAGCAGTAGTAGTAGTAGTAGTAGTAGTAGTAGTAGTAGTAGTAGTAGTAGTAGTAATAGTAGTAGTAATAGTAGTAGTAGTAGTAGTAGTAGTAGTAGTAGTAGTAGTAATAGTAGTAGTAGTAGTGCCTCCTTGCCTGTTGCTTTCAACGAGGGAGTAAATTTCGATTTGTATTGTCATGGTTGCTGAATTTCATTATTAACTGGTTCAATTGATTCCTCTATTGAAACCACTAGGCTGACTGCTACGGTGTTGGTGGTGGTGATAAATAAGATGGTAGTATGGGTGTTGGTTATCTGGTGGAAGGAAAGTAATGGTGGGCTAAGAGTGATGGTTATTGTTATGGCTCGGAGCTGGTTCGATATGGGTGTTTTTGTTGGAGACAGCATAATTAGTAGTAGTTTAGTGGTTGGTGTATGGGAATAGAGGTAATGTATGAAACTGAAATAGAGATGGCGTGGGCGCTAATAACTTTGGTGATAAAATGTGGCTGAAAGTAATGAGAGATGTGATGCTAATTGTGGTAACAGTTATTGTAACAGCGTTTTAACATTATTTAGAGGTTGGTGACGAGATAATGTTTATAGTGCCGAAGAGTGAGCCATTTGTAATGATAGGGTCTGTGGCTTAACGTCTTAGTTAGTGCTACTACTACTTTCAAGGGGTTGATGACAAGGAGCATTTATAAGGTGTGGTGCTGTGGTGTATTGTGGTCGCAGTTCGATGATTATATATATATATATATATATATATGTATATATATATATATATATATATATATATATATATATATATATATATATATATATATATATATATATATATATATATATGTGTGTGTGTGTGTGTGTGTGTGTAGAAGCATCTGCTTTTCATTAATATTTGTTAAAGTATTTGTTTACACTTAAACAATTAAACACCATAGTCATTAAGTTGCAGTGTGGGCCCACATATGATAGAATTTAATATAGTCTAGTGTATTGAAATGTAGTGTAGTGCGTGTTTGGAATAGATCCAAATTTAATGCTTCTATTGACTTTATTTTAATTCCAAATCCACAAGGTGTGGCAAATAATTCCATCTAACAATAAACACTTAGATAAATGATGTGTTGGGAAACATTCATATATTTATTTATATGTATGTTTATGTAAATATATATTTGTTATGTAAATATATATATATATATATATATATATATATATATATATATATATATATATATATATATATATATATTAAGAAGAGGAATTCCAAGTTTGTCTGATTTACTCGTTTTATTTACAATCCTTCAAAATTTATAATGGTATTATAATGAAATAGTATGATAGAATATTAAATTCTAAGTGTTAATTGAACAGGTACTTTCATGCTTTCGCAATCTTCAGGTTCATAATATGTGAGCTTGTGTGTACATATGGTATTGTATTTGTGTAAGCAGGAACACTGCCAGATTAATAGTGAACATGTGTTGGTGATTGATGTTGTTATTGTCGTGTTTGGTGTACTAGTAAATGTTGATTTACTGTTCGTCGTCGTGTTGGACGCAGACCAATTGTCAACAACTTTTCTGGCGTGACTTTGGGAATTTTTCAGACCTTGTTAATATATTTTATGTGCCTATATATCATTCTATGGTAAATAGTCAGGATGTGCTTTGTGCATTTCATATATGTGTCGGTATTTCGTCGGTCGAAAGGAACAAAAAACAGTTTACTGAATAATGTTTCAAACGGCGGGCTTTTGGTATCAAGTTACAGGAGTATGTGTAGGTGCGAAAGAGTGTGATCCATATAGCGTCAAAGATTGTTGTCTATAGCGTCAACAATTATTATGTTGTTTTTATTTGTTGTTTAGTTAAAATTTAGCTATGATAGAGAAAACACACCAATGTTAAAAATGTAATTCAAGCTTTGAGCATACCACCCCTTCTGAAATACTGCAACCAAATGTGAGATGTCATAACACTGTAACAAGTGACTCGAGGCAGATTTGGAGGCTATATCCGGCAGGTAGAACAATAGTGTAGATAATCCTTCATTGATTTGTTTTTGCATTAAATCAATGATGATGAAGCTGTCAATATCGTATGTCTGGTAATCAGTAGATACTGTGCACTAGGAACAGTAATGTTCTGGCAGCGATATCATTCATTTTCAAGATATTGAACTGAATTTGATTGTTTAAATAAATTTCATAACCGGGCTGGAGAGGAGTAACCCATGAAATTCGAAAACCAACTGCACAGATAGCGTTTCATCGTTCGTAACCTGGCCTGATGTTACTAAAGTCTTAGTCTATCTAGCCAATACAACCACAGCGTTGTACATGTTTTCTTCTAAGTGTCAATGACTCTAGCAGTTATATCCTAGATTAGATATCTAATTAATGTTGAGACTCTTTGTTGGACAGTGCTCATCTAAATTTTCGTTCGATTACATTTGTCTGTATATATATATATATATATATATATATATATATATATATATATATATATATATATATATACACACACACACACACAAAATAATGTTAAGACAGATATTACGTTCACATAATTGCTTTATTGCATAATACTTATTTCAATGACATGTTGGTTAGTATCATGCAATTGTTACATCATTAATGAGCCCCATAAGACATCACCAGATGCTCATACAGTTATATGAATTATTTAAGTTGGCATGTAGAAATTCCACTGGTAAGGCAGTACTTTCCTTGTGTAATGTGAATGATCATATATATATATATATATATATATATATATGTGGGTGTGTGTGTGTGTTTGTGTGTGTTTGTTTGTGTATGTGTGTGTGTTCGTGTATATATATATATATATGTATTGATATATCGATTGCTCGAACAAGTCGATAAGTACCTCTTAATTTTACATTTGAAAATCAGAAGAACTGTGAAACCGTAAAGTAAATAAATAACTATCCTTAAAAGACTCCAGTTGCATTTTCAATTTCTTTTCCTGATACTTTCACCCATGTGGGGCATCTCGTTTAAAAAAACAAACCATTATATATATGTATATATATATGTGTGTGGGGGGGGTATGCGTGGGTGCGTGTGTGTGTGGGGGGGGGTGTATGTGTGTGTGTGTGTGTGTGTGTGTGTGTGTGTGTCTGTATGTATATATATGTATTTAAATTTCGTACTTCTAAAGAAATGCGGTATGTTTATGGATATATATATATATATATATGTGTCTGTGTGTGTCCGTGTGTGTCCTTGTGTGTGTGTGTATGTGTGCGTGTGTATGTGTGTGTGTGTGTGTGTGAGGACCCAATGTATTTTCTGCAAGGGATGACTTGCAATGAATCGGAACAAGGTTCTATGATGAATTACATCTTTTCTGACGCCATATATTTTAACATATAACTGGCCATCCATGGATACAAAATGCACACATTCATAAATACGAACACCCGAATACACATTTACATACATGCAAAACAATTTGTGTTGTTTGTTTTTAATGTTACCGTTCCGTTAATTTTTGCCTTTGTTATTATTGCTCATCGATTTTTTTATGAAAATTTAATGTATTGTGTGGGATATATTCAATGCTGTTTCTGAACGTCATCTTTGATCTGCTACTGTTAATATACTTTCTGTTCTATACACACGAACATATATTTCTCTGGAGAGCAGTACGGTCGAATGACTCACATCCAGTAATTAACTGCCACGTACTTTATGGACGACGCAATGGAACGGGGAAACTCCTCATTAGTGTAATATTGATTTGAAATTAGACTGCGAATTAAAGGGACAGACCTTCACCTCTGCCGATTCTATAGTTCTGTAAACATTGCTCTTTCTCTTGTACTGGTTTCGCTCCGAGTAAACACTGATTATTCTGAGATATCAAGTATATTCAACGTTCATATCGTCGGTTGAAGTAGTATGAATGTATATCTAATCTAATGAGTCTTTCCCTCTCATTTAACAACTTTAAATGATATTTAAGGATACATGTATCTATAATGATTACCACTACGCATGATTACAGATAAGTTCTCTAGATGTCTCCTTTGCTCAAGCTAAAACATGAAACCTGTGAATAAATTAGTTAATAAAGCACAGTAGTCTAATGCTGTCAGCCGCTGTCTTTAGTAGCAATATATATTGAATTCATAGAACAAAGAACAATTGTTAGGACACGTTGACATTTGTGACATAAGTCAACATATATTATTGTGGAAGGTAACAGTCGGTCATATCGACGCCAGTACTTGGTATTTACTTGAAAGTCAAAGTGTAACTTAGTTGGATTTGAATTTGAACTGTAAATGAAGATAACTAATATAATAAGTTATGTAACCATTCAACAAGTGAATACATTTATGCAGAATCACAGCTTCTATTAAACTCTCGTGAGATTTCAACCTCGTTCGTCGTGATAGATATGATAGAAGCATACACGTTCCGATGGGATTATTTCCTTGAACAATATACTTGGGAAGAATAACGGTGATTTACAAATTGTACTGGGAATCAGAGGACGATGCATCACTGATATCACAGTCTTATATGAGAGGAAAGACCCATGTCAGAATGGAAGAGAAATTTAATTTCATAAACGTTCCATGTGGTTCCTGCTACCCTCTGTGTGGGGAGTGGCCTGCATATAAACTGGTTAATATAAAAATTGCTGTTATGGTTGTCTCAATATGGATAGGCATCACTGAAATATGTGATAATATCTGGAAGTCAACACTTACTAAATGTATGTCCTACAGTACAAGTTGTATGTAAAACATATACGATAATAGGAGTTTTATTATCAGTAAATTATAAATAATTATCAAAAAATATAATACCTAATTTCAACATTTCTATTAAGGTTGGGAACATTTAATTAGATTTAGTAGGACACATATTAAACTGCATTGACTAAGAGAATTCCATTTTGTGATGTTGTCACCCTGACCTCCTGTGTACTCAGTGACCAGACCAATGTTTTCGTGCGGCAAATCCGGACCTCGAACCCGAGGTAGGTTCCCCGAGAGGAGGAAAGGATGCAGTGATAATCGGTAGGTGATCTCCACGGTAACACGTTCAAAATATTCTCAGCTGAAATATCCCGAATAGCCAAGGGTGTAGACTCTGAGAATTCCAGACATTTCCCGCCATCGTCTTCTTTCTTGTTCGTCTTTGTTGCGGTTCTTATTGGTAATTCAGAAAAGGATGTCGACATCGACAAGAATAGAGCTAAATATTTCAAGGGTGTTCCTGAAATTCTACACAGAGAAGGTAATTATCGTCATGAAGCAGAACATGTGACGAGAGGAGAATATATATATATGTATATATATATATATATATATATATATATATGTATGTATATATATATATATATGTATGTGTATATATGTATGTATATATATATATATATATATGGATTTTAGTCTTCAAATTTATTATTATTACTATATATATATATATATTTATATATATATATATATATATATATATATATATATATATATATATATTA
>OZ024745.1:56998799-57001299 GCA_964016885.1 Eledone cirrhosa
ATGTCTGTGTGTGGGTGGGTGTGTGTCTGTATGTGTGTATGTGTGTGCGTGTGCCTGTATGTGTGTGTCTGTGGGTGTATGTGCGTATGTGTGTGGGTGTGTGTATGTATATGTGTGTGCCTGTATGTGTGTCTGTGTTTGTGTCTGTCTGTGTGTTCACGCTGTGCTGTGTCTGTGTATGCGGGGGTGTATTTCTGTCAGTCAGTGAGTATGCGAATGTGATGTTGTTTGATGTAATGTTAGTGAGATTATAGAGTTACTCTGAACGTGAAGTAAATACATTGAATTAAATAGTGTATGTTTTGATGTGTGGAGGATGGCACGTGTTCTTTTGTCCCGGTGGGGTAGTTTCCTTATTCATTTCTGTTAGTATATATATATATTTATATATATATATTTATACACATACACATGGTTACACACACACACACACACATACATATATATATATATATATCCGGGAGCTTCCAACAGAAATGGTCGCATTCTTTAAGGGTATGTCAATATTTATTTACAAAACTGATCTATATTATATTTTATCTGATGAAAGCACACCATAATTTAATTTGGTGTCCTTGAAGTATGTATAATGAAATAAATATGGTTTTATAAATATAGTTTCCATTTGTTAATATAACGTATTTTTACTCCAATAATTTGTTGAGTGCTTTATATCAGTTATAAAAATATTTGCTTGTTGTATCCTAACAATTTAAATAGAACTTCTACATATATATATATATATATGTGTGTATGTATATATATATATATATACATACATATATATATATATATATATATATATATATATATATATATATATATATATATATATATGTAGAAGTTCTATATATGTATATATATGTATATATATATATATATATATATATATATATATATATATATATATATATATATATATATATATATATATATATATATATATATATATATATATATATATAACTATTGAAGTTTCCGTTAAAAATTGAAAAAGTCATAGGAGTGAAGAGTGCTCTATGTAAGTTACAGAGCTAAATTTAATGTATAATACACAATACAATATAATTACCTCATTACTTGTATTCGTCTTAGTCGGGAAACCTCTGGTAATGAGGTAATTATATTGTATTGTTTATTTTACATTTTATATATATATATATATATATATATAAACAAATATATATATATATACATACACATATATATATATACATATATACATACACATATACATATATATACATATATATATATATACATATATATTCATATATATATATATATATATATATATATATATATATATATATATATATATATATATATATATATATATACACGCACACACATATATATATATATATATATATATATGTATATATATATATATATATGTATATATATACATATATTTATGGATGTATGTATGGAACGACTTAGCTGAAACTTTAGAGGTACAGCTAATTTCAACACGGAAGATAAACTTCTACACACTACACTCCAATATTATTGGTTCTCATTCAGTTAATGTTTGAATATTTTAAACACTACACAATTTTTAAACGCCAATTCTAATATTATATTATATATGCATATTGAAAACATAACATATAAACTGGGCGGTATATAGAAATAACAGCTACATTCACTTA
Organism: Eledone cirrhosa; assembly: GCA_964016885.1. Classification (NCBI taxonomy): domain Eukaryota; kingdom Metazoa; phylum Mollusca; class Cephalopoda; order Octopoda; family Eledonidae; genus Eledone; species Eledone cirrhosa. Next base: position 57,000,455 of record OZ024745.1, read on the forward strand.
TTTCATACATGTTGAAATAAGAAACCTTACATGGCATCATATCTTCTATACAGTTAAATAAGTGAAAAAAAATAATAATAGCAGAATATCAAGTGTTGGATCAGTTTTGAAATCCAGGCATCTCAATGGGGGTTGAAATAAAGCTAGATAACATCAAAATTATGTAAACTGTGATCTATAGCGTGGTAAGGGAAAAGAAAATAGCTGGTTTGTGAAACAAGTCTTGCTTTCGACTTTCACTGTATCAATGACATAAATCCTGTTTCGGTGACGCCCTAATCTAAATAAAGCTTCGTAGTTGCCCCCTTGTTAATCATTTACACGAGAAGCATTTCGAAAAATGGAAACACATATGAATTTTCTTGAATTTCTTTTTTTTCTTTTTTAATTCGGGATGTAGGTTGTGAGACACTAATTTGTAGCTTGTTTAGTTTAGGCATGACTAAGTAAGGCACTGCCGGAATCCGGTGATTTGAAAAGGGTTGAATATATTTTTCTGATAGCTGCCAAATACTGTTAGATTTGGGATTTCTATGCGATCAGAATCAGGTTCGTACTAAACAACAGCAACATTTACATCCCACTAGCTACAGATGAGACAAACAAAAAAGGACAGCCAATCCACCCTCAAATCACACCCTAAAAAAATAAAAACAATGAAAATGTGGGGTCATAGCTTGAAAGAGTTTGGATATAATAGGCAGATTGACCAGAACTGATTATTTATGCAAAAACAAGTCAACTCACCAGCACAAATTGCTAGAAATAGTGGTTAAAAATCCTTTAAAGTAGTTTTCCACATTTGACAAAGAACTAAGAAATTAAGTTTTGTGTCTGAATAATCG
>OZ024745.1:57016299-57023799 GCA_964016885.1 Eledone cirrhosa
CGCCTTTGCTCACTATACAAGCTTCACGGCACAGGCATTGCTTTATATCTGGAGATCTCTCTGCACTTGTCATCACATGGTTCAATGGGCCCAGCACTGTGTGTCAGTAATTGTCACAAGTGTAGTGTTTGTACCAGAGTTTTCTAGTCGCTGGCTGGACTAAAAAGTCACACTCGTTCAGCGCATCGGTAGGGGTTCTCCTACATGGATATAAATTAGGGGCCATACTCGAAAACGAGTTGGCAGCCACCATATGTATGTATATATATATATATATATATATATATATATATATATATATATATGTGTGTGTGTGTGTGTATGTATATGTATATGTATGTATGTGTGGATGAAGTGATGTGTGTATATATAGGTGTAAGTGCACTAAATCCCTTTCTATCACTCTCCCCTCTCCCACTGATCACAGGGAGATATATGTATGTATATATCTCCACCCCCTCACTGAACAGCAGATGGCCATCTGGCCATTGCTAAATCTGACCTTTATAAAGTAACCCACACCCCCAAATAACTCCTCATTCACTACCAGAAAGTCACACAGCAGTCAGCTTGCTGCTACCAAGATGAAAACTACTATGAAATCCCACAATGAATTTTATACTTGAATTTTCAAATCTCAAATTTTAACTCTTCTTATTATTAATTTTTATTAATTTTTCTTAATATTAATCAACATTTCAAAAGATGGCTTTTGCAGACCCATCGAAACCGGTCATTTTTTATACCCTTTAATATTTCCTTACCTTATAAGATTATATGTTTTTTCACAAAAAAGTATTCTGTCTCTTATATATTCCATGTGCCATTACCAACCTCAATTTTCTCTATAACCTTCGTTTTGTGTAGAAAATTACACAAAATTATATATATATATATATATATATATATATATATATATATATATATATATGTATATACATATGTATATATATATATATATATATACATGTACATACATGCACACATATATATATATATATATATATATATATGTACGTATGGGTTTACCGAACATTTATTATAATGTTCGGTTTGTTTGTAAACAAACAGCCCGAATTAAGCTATACAGTGTTCGGCAACCATCGTTGCCATTTTGTTCAACACTGACAAAGAACGATGAACTAGTTTCGAATTTCTTACCTGTCATCAGCAATCTATACCTTTCTGTCATATGATTGAACGTTTGAAAGTATATACTTTCCTTATGCATAGTAACAGCTGAGAAGCCTGATTTGCATATCCAGTGAATTAGTCGGCCGGGCGCACTGAAAACGATAAATGAAAAAATGAAATTTCATTTCTCGTTCTGAGTACGGCTGATACTTAAATTAAAGTATCAGCCGTACTATGAGAGAGAAATGAAATTTCATTTTTTCATGTTTTCCATTTATAAATATATATATATAGTATATTGCTCTGATTATTTAATTTATTAATTCATCATTGAGCCACATCGTTAATGGTTGCCAAAAACATATATATATATATATATATATATATATATATATATATATATATATATATATATATATATATATATATATATATATATATATATATATATATATATATATATAAATATATATATATATATGACTTTGTCTTGTTAGTGTATATGTAAATCTTTATATTTGATAATCTCCCACAAGGTTAAGATGCAATTTAGGCAACATTGGGCTGTGTCTTTAGCAACCAGCCCACTCGCCGTAAGGCACCACTCACATTCTTTCTGACTTGCCCACTGACACGTCACAGTTCTTAACCATTTTGAATTCGTTTATGGCGGGGATCATTTAAGAAAAATCTTCGTCCAAGTGAGTTTGTTTCCTGATGATTTCGAAGCTCGAGAATTTATCCTTGATCGGATATTTCCAAAAGACAATGAAATCGCAAGGGGTAGAAACGTAATCCTGGTATGTTTATATACATTTTTTCTTCTAACTTTAATTTTATATCTAATTGTGTTATACCTAATTGTGTTGACGATATATTTAATCGGTTTCCACGTGCTATTGAAATGGTGGGTAAAAATTCTATAGCTGTTGATCGCGAATAGATGGGTATCGTTTATTTATCTATTATTTCTTCATAGGTAACTTTTAATCTTATAGCCTGCTTTCATTGTTTTTTTTTGTGTGGTTGATTATGCTGATTGGGAGAGGAAATGGTGTATATATCTTATCAAACGGTTCTATGGACATAATTTATAGTATATATATATATATATATATATATATATATATATATATATATATATATATATATATATATATATATATATATATATATATATATATAAATATATATATATATATATATATACATATATATATATATATATATATATATATATATATATATATATATATATATATATATATATATATATATATATATGTATTGAAGTTTCCGTTAAAAACAGAAACAGTCATAGGAGTGAAGAGAGCAAAGTTTAATTTATAAAAAACAACAATACAATATAATTACCTAATTACCAGAGGTTTCCCGAATAATATATATATATATATATATATATATATATATATATATATATATATATTGGTAAACGGAATAGAAAATGCTGACAAATTGTTCACAGTTGAAAAATAGTTTAATTAGGAATAAAAGAGTATTAGTAATTGTATTGGTTAGTATTCAGTTGTGGTTTTAAGTTTTTAACGGTTGCGCATTTCTAAATGCTTTTCAAAAATAATGTTGAGATAGAGCGTCCATGTTTGTTTGCTCTGATCTGATTAGTTTTGGGAATTCTACCTGTTTTTATGTTAAAAAAGGGGCTCCACCGGAGCAACCGGCAAAAACTTAAAACCACAACTGAATACTAACCAATACAATTACTAATACTCTTTTATTCCTAATTAAACTATTTTTCAACTGTGAACAATTTGTCAGCATTTTCTAATCCGTTTACCAATATATGATAACTTGTGTGTTACACCTCTATTCTTTTAACTATATATATATATATATATATATATATATATATATATATATATATATATATATATATATATATATATATATATATATATATATATATATATATATATATATATATATATATATACGTATATATATATCTTAGTCTTAGATACTTCCGCGCCGTTCGGCGCATCGAGCAATAAGTACTCGCCAACGGTCACGATCAGCGGCAACTTTTTCGCGACCGTGCCAGGTGATGTTGGCTGCCATCAGGTCCTTCCGGAACGTTCGTCGCCAGGTGATCCTTGGGCAACCCTGCCTCCGTTTACCGCCAGGTGGAGTCCAGTTCATCGCTATTTTCGAATGCCGTTCATTGGCAGACGCAGAATATGGCCAGCCAGATGGCACCGACGTGACCACTCTCTGTAGCGTCCACGACTCGGCTCTCTGCAGGATCTCTTCGTTTCGCACTCGGTAACGCCAGGGCACACGCAGGATCTTTCGCAGGCACCGCTGGTGGAAAGCGTTCAGCCGGCTCTCTATTTTTGCCGTACTCTTCCAGGTCTAAATCGCATAAAGCACTGTCGGTAGTACGATGCTCTTGTACAGGCAGAACTTGGTATTGGTGCTAATGAATGAAGACGATCAGACTGGGCACATCCGCTGGAAAACTGTGGCTCCTTTGCCGATCCGACAGTTGATGTCGAGCTCCGTGTCGCCTCTGCTTGTCAGGATGCTGCCCAGATAGGTGAAGTGATCGACTTCCTCGAGGTCCTGTTGGATGACTCTGATCACTGGACCTGTGTTGCTGGCGTTTCTCATGACCTCGGTCTTTTTAATGTTGATTCTCATGCCGATCTATCCGTACTCTCTTGTAGGGATGTTGTTAGAGCCTGCAGATATGCACTGTTTTCAGCGATCAAAGCAATGTCGTCGGCGAATGCCAGGTCCCTCAGCCTCGACTGCCCTCTCCATGGGATTCCTTGACCGGGTCCTTCATCCATTCGCCTTAGTACGAAATCGGCTGCAAGCAGGAACAACATTGGAAAGAAAATGCAACCCTGTCTGACTCCGGACAGAATGTCAAAGAACTCCGTTACACTGGACTCAGTCCGCACGCAGCAGCTGGAGTTTTCATACAGGGCCTTGAAATGGCGATGAATCTTGCAGGAATGCCGTACAGTTGCGCAACATTCCACAGCGACTCCCGGTGTACACTGTCGAATGCCTTCTGGAAATCAATAAAATTGACCGCCAAAGGTTGTTATAGCTCAACGCATTGTTCGAGAATGTTGCGTAGTGTAAAGATCTGTTCCGTGCAAGATCGATTTTTTCGGAAGCCGGCTTGTTCCTCCCGGATCACAGAGTCGACAGCCTGCCGGAGTCGACGCAGCAGCACAGTGCAGAACGCCTTGCCTGGGACTGACAGCAATGTGATACTACGCCAGTTGTTGCAGTCTGCCAGGTTTTCTTTCTTCGACAGTTTGACGATGACACCGCGCTGCAACTCAAGGGGAACCCGACCAACCCTCTAGCAGTGATCCATCAAGTCTGTCAACGCTGTTATCGTGCTCTCCTCACCGAATTTGAGCAGCTCAGCAGAGATCTCGTCCAGTCCGCCTGCTTTGCCTTTCCTCAAGGGGCTAATCGCATCTCTCGTCTCTTGCTTGGTGATATGGTCCTCGCAGACTTTGAGTACGTCAGTGGTTGGTGGAGTCTCTGCGGTCAAGTCTATCAGGGCGACCGGTTTTGATTGGTTCAGCGTCTCCCGGAAGTGGTCCATCCATCTCTGCTCCTGTTCCGCTCTAGTGGCCAACGTCTTATATATCTATATACATACATGCATATATATATACATATATATATATATCATTTGTTTATAACCTGGATATAACAAAGAGTTTATCAAGCAAACCATGTTCCCTTTGAGCCAACAATTGAACGAGCATCAACAATATCAAAAAGTTGCTCTGTGTAATATATTCTAGAAAATAGTGTTCGTTTCACGTGAGAACAACACATTAATTCTTACACTTATATACAATAGATTAACATAGATATGATGTGAAATCACAAAGCATTATGATTACGTAGAACGTTGACCTTACCAACCTACACATGCATACACAATCACACATGCTAGTGATTCTAGAGACAAAAGACCCACAAATATTCATTCAAACACCTAATATAATATTCCTCGTATAAACTATACATATAAACGGACATCTATAAGCAACCAGAGAGACGCATATATATATGTAAACAAACACGTATATGTGTACACACACACACAATCATACACATACACACACACACATATATATATATATACATATATATATATATATATATATGTATATATAGTAATAATAATAAATTTGAAGACTAAAATCGAAAGAGGGCTCGATAACGATAAATATATATCAAATATATAAGAACCCTAGAGCAAATATTTATTAGAATAATAGATTAAAATTTAAGCAAAGAATCGCTGCTTTCACCTTTAACGGGATCTTCTGAAACAGAAGATCCCGTTAAGGGTGAAGGCAGCGATTCTTTGCTTAAACTTTAATCTGTTATTTTAATATATATATATATATATATATATATATATATATATATATATATATATATATATATATATACATATATATACCTATATCCCCGTAGAGATTCATGAACGGAGATGCATTGTTATATGATGTGTTCAAGATATATGACGGGATGTGTTTCAACCGGACACAGAAGATCGGTACAAGTTCTTCTGGGTAGGTAGAAACGATTATTAGAAGAGCGATACGTAATATAATTGTAGTAGTCAAAAGATGAGAAAGTATAAGAAACGTTTGAGTAGGCTTAGCTAATACAATTGCTTCTATTCTATCTATATATATTTCATTTGTAAGTGGATGTATTTGTAAGTGGATGTATTTGTAAGGGAATAAAATATCTCTTGTATGGGCTTCATCTGCGGAAAAACTCGATGGCGAATGACGAATATTAGTTTTCTTTCTGGTGTCTTTAATTGATATCTTGGCTAACACCAGGGTGGATTCCAGTATGTGAAATGATGATTTGCACTTCGTGGGAAAATTAAGAGTTATATAGGTTCCTTCTGTCTGTGGTGCAACTTATTTGCCATTCTATATCCCAAACTTCAGGAAACAGACCAAATAGTTGGTCCTCGAACACATAATCGAGATTGACTCTTCTCGCCAAAAAATGCGACATGCAGATGATCGAAAATACTAAAATATTCAATGGGCATGAAGGTCCCCCACCCCACACCACCAACACCACGACCACCAGCAATATATTGCAGATGAAAGATAAGGAGACATACTGGATGAAGCGAATGACAAGGTGAATGAAGAAGTAGTACGTATAACATAGATGATATGTGGGAACTCCTTCAAGACAAACTACTGAAGGCCTCAGACGAGTGCTGCGGACGGAGGCAGGTGAGCTAGACAGAGGGTTTCCTGGCAGTTGAATAGTAATGTAGATATAGCCATAAAATCAGAGATGAGCTTGAATTGCCTGGATGTACTAGGAAAGAATACCAATTAGCTAGGAGAGTGACTAAGCTCCAGTTTAGTAAGAACGGAAGCAGATGTAAGAGTATGAGAAAGATATATGGTTTGGCGATCAGAGGTGCAAAGAGGTCGCAAGACTGCGTACATGAGAGAATCAAGTTGTTTTGGTAAGTTTGTATGGATGGATAGCAGCTCACTTAATCTAATGCTGAATGAAGGAAATGTTTGGGAGACTGGGGGTCTACCCGAACTAAATCCAATCGAGGGACAAGCTGTAGTAGATAAAACAATTAAAGACAAGAATGCAGAGAAGACAGCAGGTCCGTTTGGGAATTGTTACTGTGATGGTTAAACTATCCGTAGAGCAGGACACAGGTTAGTCAGTTGTTTAATAATTCGGGTTGCAACCTCCTTGCCAACTGCAACTAATGTAAAAGGGATGTGGTAGTCTGAGACAATTACAGATTTATTAAATTGTATCAATATATGAATGTTACAGAAAAGGGTTATTTAAAAATTGAAAATTAAAGGTAATGGGATGCAATTTGGCTTCACACCCATGAAAGGTGTTCCTGAGGCGTTCGGCCTAGTGAGGGAACTGAAGAAAAGTATATTGCTAACATTAAGTTAAGGAAAAACCTTGACATGTGCAAGATCAATTTATCACGCAGCTTCTCACGCCATGAAGACACTACTTATGTAAGCTCATATCTTCTACATACGCTCAATATAATTCTAGAAATTAAATATTACTTTTCAAAGTTAGGCTCATTGAGTAAACCATTTCATTCCCAGAGATACATTCACTTCACCAATTATAATTTTTATAGATACACATGACCTTCCACTAGAAATTTCGCAAAATCTCATTCGGAAGCTCTACACGTTATATGTAGAATGTGGCTAGCAAAATCGCTCTGATCCCAGAGAAAATATAAAATATACTAGGAAATATTACGCTAGACGTCCCCAAACTAATGAACAAAGCTTATTAATTGTT
>OZ024745.1:57028799-57086299 GCA_964016885.1 Eledone cirrhosa
TGTGTGTATATAAATATATATATGTATATGTATAGTGTGTTTATATATATATATATATATATATATATATATATATATATATATATATATATATTGTTATACTTTGGGAGGGTCATGTTGCCAATAAGAAACACACGCACCAGTTGCTTTCACTTCAATTTATTATAATAAATTTATAAATTTAGGAATTTATAAATTTCTGGTTGGGTGGTTGGTTCCACAACCAGATAGTTGTTTATATATAGTCATAGTTCTTTCGTCACACACTCTGTGACCTCTTCAGTGACTGGGGATTCTTTTCTTTGCTTTTGTGTCTCTCCTTTGTTCTGTCCTACGCCATTTTGTTTCTGTGTATGTGTTGTGTGCTCAGTCTGCGCATGCGCCACATCCGGGTGTCTGTGTGTGTTTATGTTCATTTATTTATTTGTTTATTTGCATGTTACTGGTTGGTTGTTTGTTCTGTGTGTGTGTGTGTTTTCATTTTGTCCTTAATTGTAAGTTGTGATGTTGCTGTTCCACTCATATATTCTATTTAATTTTGCTTGTAATTCTTTTATGTTTATTGCCTCTGTGATTTGTCTAAACATTGCGTCTTTTCTGTGTGTAGATTCTATTTTTATTTCTATGTTCTCTAATTTACCCTTGTGTTCTATTTTAGCATGTTGGTAGAGTACAGATGATTCTTTACTATCTTGAAGGTCTCGCCAGTGTTCATTTATCCGTTCCCCTACACTACGAGCTGTCTCACCTATGTACACTATATTTTTGTCTCTACATTGTCCTTCAGTACATCTTATGCTATACACTGCATTTCTAGTTTTACAGTTAATATGGGGGCTTATTTTACAGGTTATACATTTCTTATCTATACATGAGGGTCTTTGAAAAGGGTATGTCTTGCTAATAAGTGTTTTTACGGAGGTACCTGGTCTTTCTACTATCTTAATATTGAGTTTATGTTTATCTAGGGCCCTTCTAAATTTGTAAGCTAATTCACCTCTAGGGGTTGTATCGATGAACATTACACTCTGGTATTTATTGCTATCATACCATGAGTTTATTCTATTAGCCTTATTCCTAGTTCTTTCTATTCTATTCCAAAATTTGCTCCTATACAAGGGACAGGTCCCATTTATGTCATTATTTACCATTTTTTCCCATTTGGTTCTGGCTCCTCTATACACTCTGATTTTTTCTCTCTGATTGTAACCAGAGAACTGCATACTGTGGATGAAATGTTGTATGTGTCTCTCTAGTTCTTCGGGGTTGCACACGCGGGACACATTTCTCATCACCCGTACCAAATCCGCAATCAGTATGTTGATTTTGGTATGGTCAGAAACAGCCGAGTTTCGGTGGATCAGATGTTTGGAAGTCATGGGTTTGGCATAATGGGAATGGAGGATTTGTTTTTTGTTATTAATGGTATCTAACCAAAGCTCTGTGTCTAGTACAGGTAATCGATGGTTGGGGTGTTTACTTGGGTAGTCTATAGTAACTCTAATAATCTGGTGGATGGATTTAGCTATTTGCTGGATGCTTTCCATTGTGTTTTTCTCTAGTTCCTGACTGTTCTCTAGTGGGGGTGTCTTAACTACAATGTTTATATCATCAACGTAGCGGGGGTACATTATCAGGGTTAAGGGGTGTTCTAATTGTTCTTTAAGTTTAAGTTTAAGTCTACTGGCCCACCATACCATGAATAAGTTAGCTATGTCACCTGCAATGCTAACACCAATGGCTGCTCCTTCCTCTTGGGCATATGTTTTTCCATTAAATTTGAACATATGTTCCTTAAGGGTTAGTTTTATGCTGGCCCCTACCGCATGTGCAATCATTTTCTTGAGTTCATCCTGGTTTTCGGGTGTCCGTATGGCTCTGGTCCACCCGTTCCATCTATCTGTGTGGGTTTTCTGGGTCATTGCGGTAATGGTAGGTGGTCTGCCTCTTGCTGGTCTTGTAGGGCACAGGTTGCTAAGGTCATATGTGTCTAGGTAATTATTACAATAGGTAAGTTTAAGTAGGAGTCCCAGCTCACTGGTATCAATATCACGGAACTCAACATTGCTCTCACTGATCATTTCTACGCATTTCTCCACAGCAAAATCCACGTCAATAGATGGATACAGGGAAAAAACATCCATACTACCTATTATGCAGTTTGTTAGGTCCCTAGATCGGTTACTCTCGCCGATTCTGCTGAGGAGGTCCTCCGTGCTGTCACATACATCTGGGGACATTTCAATGATGGGGCGTATGATCAGGGAGAGGAAGTAGGACAGTCTGTAGTTACTAGCAATGTTAGCTCCACAGACTGGCCGTGTTGGTGGTCCCGTGACAGGGTCACTGCCCGTTTTATGGTCTTTTCGAAGCCCATACAACGCCGGCACGTCATTGTTCCAGGCCTGGAAGTTGTTGGCAGTCCTTTTGTTGGGCTGCATTATATTCGTCCACAACACCATATGGGCATTGAGGGCTTTTTCTCTATCCTCATGCTCTTGTGGTGTTACCTCTCTTGTGTTAGTGATGTGGGGTTGCATTGCATGGATGTAGTTTGGCAGGCTGTCAACCGAAATTCTGCCAGAATTGTCTGTTGGAAAGCATGCTGTCTCTCCATTACGCGAGCGCTGCATGAGCTTACCCAAGCCATTTGCAGATTTTTCTCCCAGTTGCTGGGCCTTCATTCTATTATGCTTCTTGCTATACTGTTCTATAATATTTCTAAGTTCAGATCTAGCTATACTAAATTGTGCTTCTGTTTGTTCATCGACCTGCGACGGCAATTGCGTGCGTTTGTTAAATGGTAACGTGGTGGCGTGGACTCGTCGCAGATCGAACGATTTATCGGAGGGATTATAAAAATTAGAGTTCCAGGCTGCTGCTTTATGTGTACTAGTGCTATTGTTATTGTTAGTTGTGTTGTTTCTATTTCTATTTCCACCAACAGCCTCATGGTTGTTTCTATGTCTCTCATAATTACTCCTGTCTCTTTCCACTGGCTCATTGTTGTTATCTACCCTATTTTGTGTGTCTGTGTGTTCGCCTTGGTTATTTTCTTTGTCCTTAGTCTCCCTTGTCCTTTTAATCCTATTACTTTCCCTTATTTCTATGATTTCTTTGCTACTGTCATTAATTGTTTTCTGTGTTTGTGTGTTTGTTAAGATTGTGGTGGTGGTGAGAGGCATTGAATGTGTGTGTGTTGTTGTTGTTGATGTGTGCTGTTGTTGATGTGTGTTGTTGTTGTTGTCTCCGTGTGTGTTATTATTGTTGTGTGTGTTGTTATTGTTGTTTGTGTCTGCGTGTCTGTTGTTGTTGTTTCTGGGTATGTTATTATTGTTGTTGTTGTTGTTGGTGTGTGCGTTGTTGTTATTGTTGTTTGTGTCTGTGTGTCTGTTGTTGTTGGGATGTGTGTTGTATATGTGTGTGCGTATATTGTTACTTTTGTTTTTGTTTTTGTTTTTGAGGCTCCAACGTAATTTTGTAAATGATTTTTCTATTTCTGACAGACGACTAATCATATTTACCTTCTTGAATGTCGCAAATTTCGGTGGTAGAAGTAATACAGATAACTCATCGTCATCTATTGCCGTGTTGCCGTATATATTTGTGTTGTTGTTGTTGTTGAACTCATCTGTTAATGAGGTGTCGGCCATATTTATACCGTCAATTTTGTCGGGATATCTATTGGTATTCTCTACAGTATCCTGATTTAGCTTTATCTGCTTAAGCCATTTTAGTTTCTTCTTAAAGTGCATATCACATTCTTGAGTAATGTACTGTTCTTCAGGACGTATAAGGCTTATAAATATTAGTTTCTCTCTTGGTGTGGTGATCCTAGCTATTTCTTGTATTAGGTTACGCTTATGTTTTTCTTGATGACTTAATTCTCTATAGATCTTCTTTTTTATGTTTAGAATTAGTGTTCGTTTTAGCCTATCTGCTTGTTTTTTGGTGAGTTGTAATCTTCTTACGTCGGTGTTGATGGTGTTGGTGTAAACCCGGGACGAGGCACATTCTTTTATGAAGTGTAGTTGTCGAGATGTTATGGTTTTTTGTAGACAACAGAACATGGTGGTTTTCAGTATCTTGTTAGCCTGGCTAAGGCTTACGATATTTCGTTTCTGAATTTGTTTAGCAAGATTCTTTATCTGAAATCGTTTGTTGAAACCGATATTGTTATACTTTGGGAGGGTCATGTTGCCAATAAGAAACACACGCACCAGATGCTTTCACTTCAATTTATTATAATAAATTTATAAATTTAGGAATTTATAAATTTCTGGTTAGTTGGTTGGTTCCACAACCAGATAGTTGTTTATATATTGTCAAAGTTCTTTCGTCACACATTCTGTGACCTCTTCAGTAACTGGGGATTCTTTTCTTTGTTTTTGTGCCTCTCCTTTGTTCTGTCCTACGCCATTTTGTTTCTGTGTGTGTGTTGTGTGCTCAGTCTGCGCATGTCCACACCCGGGAGTCTGTGTGTGTTTATGTTCATTTATTTATTTGTTTATTTACATGTTACTAGTTGGTTGTTTGTTCTATAAATTTAGGAATTTGTAAATTGTTTTATAAATTGTTTTATAAATTGTTTTATAAATTTAGGAATTTATAAATTTCCGGTTGGTTGGTTCCATAATCAGATGGTTGTTTATATATTGTCAAAGTTCTTTCGTCACACATTCTGTGACCTCTTCATTTTTCAAAATGGCATAGAACAGAACAAAGGAGAGGCACAAAAACAAAGAAAAGAATCCCCAGTCACTGAAGAGGTCACAGAATGTGTGACGAAAGAACTTTGACAATATATAAACAACCATCTGATTATGGAACCAACCAACCAACCGGAAATTTATAAATTCCTAAATTTATAAATGTATTATAATAAATTGAAGTGGAAGCATTTGGTGCGTGTGTTTCTTATTGGCAACATGACCCTCCCAAAGTATAACAATATAGGTTTCAACACACGTTTTCAGATAAAGAATCTTGCTAAACAAATTCAGAAACGAAATATATATATATATACAAAATTAAGATAATTTATATGAATTTAATCTATTCTGGTCAACTTTATCTAGTTACCTACCTAGCTATGTGTGGTTACACACTCGTAAAAATTATCTCCTGTGATTATTCATATTTATATATATGTTACTCAATTTCTAGTTATTATATATATATATATATATATATATATATATAGTGTGTGTGTAACGTTTTTCGAAATATTTACTTATGCGTTCACAGATCGATTTTTTTTATTTCAGAAGATCCCTTTAAGGGTGAACGCAGCGATTCTTTGCTTAAACTTTAATCTGTTATTTTAAAATATATATATATATAATTATATATTCGTGTACAAATATTTTTGCATACACAATAACAAAATATAAACAAACGTATTTAATTCACGAGGCTCGATAAGGATAAATATATATCAAATATATAAGAACCCTAGAGCAAATCCCATGCAACGCCGGGCCATTCTACTAGTATATACTAATATTTATATAAATATTACTATCAATATATATATGAAATTAATTATGTAAATTTTAATCTCATAGGACTCAGGTTGCGTTGTAGAATGGACGCTGATTTAAAAAGCTATTTGGATTACATAACTTGCATTGTTGTATTCCTTGGAATATTGTTCCAAATGGCTCAATGTGTAAATCCGTTGGCATTAGAATTCATCCTACTAGGAAACAGCTTTCTCTCGACACATTGCTTAGCGACAGCATTTTCTTTACAATTAGGATCCACATCGTGTGGGGCTAATGCTTTAAAACATTTTCATTTTATAAACCTACGAAAAGTATATATGGAACTGGTGCACACACACGTACACACACACACACACACACACACACACACACACACACACACACACACACACACACACACACACACACACACACACACACACACACACACATGCACACGCACACACATACACACACACACACATACACACACACACACATACATGCATCCGATATATATATATATATATATATATATATATATATATAATTAGTAAATTTGTATTCCAATGTTACTAAGTAGTTGCATTGGATGGAGTCAACCGACGTCGGAGATTGCTCAACGTATAATAAAGTGTGTTTTAAAATCCGGAGAAAATATGGAGAAGAAGTTTATGAAACGGAAATGCGGGTATACAGAATTTATTAGGTAACAATTGTTTCTATAGTGTATGGGTTACCTATACCTGGCTATTTGAATAATATAAAAATATTATCATACACCGATGGTACACTGCAAGCAAACACACCATGTCGTCAGACCTTTGTATTGGAATGATATGAAAATATTTTATACACTAGATAAAGAGAAAGAAGGAGGTAGGAAGAGAAGGGGAAGAGGGAAGTGAGTAAGGGGGAGGGAGTCCTAGGATTTAAGACTGTCAGACTAGTAGAGATTGTAGGAGAGAATGTTTTGGCAGCAGTTAGCTTAAAATAATTTTATACGTAAGGAATTACATAGGAAGTACAAAAAAACAAACGCAACTACACTAACCAACATTAATAACGCAGCATGTGATATTGTTTAGAAACTGAAAATCGACGACAGAACGGTACCCCTATCTCCAGCTACACCGAATTTTAATCTGAAGGACCATAAGGATAACTTCGATACTAACCCTAAAATTAGATTAATATGTCCTTCAAAGTCCGATATAGGTAGAATCAGTAAGTACATATTAGATCGTATTATCCCCCAAGTTAAGGCTAAGGTAGATATTAAATTATGGGGTAATACTCAACAGACAATAAGATGGTTCAATAACATTAGTGACAAAAACAAATCTTCTTTTATTCAATTCGATATAGATGAATACTATTCCTCTATTTCAACCGAAACCCTGCATAAGGCCCCCTCATTCGCTAAGACTAACTCGGACCTCACAAACGAGGAAATTAATATTATACTTGAAGCTAGACGCACAGTAGTGCATTTTGAAAATAGTTATTGGGTCTGCAGAGATAGGCCCTCGGAATTCGACATTACGATGGGTTCTAATGATTCGGCGGAGGTCACGGATCTGGTTGGGATCTATATAGCCCACAGACTCCAGAGCGAATTTACGGACCTCCACGGCGGAATATAACGCGACGATACACTTCTATTAGTCAAGACTATGAACAAACAAAACCTAGAAAGGCGACGTAAACATATTAGGAAACTTTTCTTAGAACTAGGGCTTAATATTACCTTCGAACACAATCTTAAGGTGGTCAACTTCTTGGATGTCACCTTCAACCTTAATAACGGTAATATAGAGCCATTTCACAAACTTAATGAAAATCTCAAGTACGTTAATTTAAAATCGAACCATCCCCATTCCATTATTAAATCTATCCCTAAAAATATATCCATAAGGATCTCCCGACTGTCGTCTAATTTGCAGACCGTCAACGAGCATGCTGAATATTATAATGACGCACTTAGAAAAGCTGGTTACTGCGAGAAAATAGAATATCTAGACGATAACCACATAAGTACTATGAATAAAACACATCTAAGTCGAACTAGTATTGCACCACACACACACATCAATAGGCATATTAATAGGTGCAAACCAGCAAATAGAGTCAGACGTAGAGAGTACATATGGTATAACCCCGTGTACAATATTTCTATTAGCACTAAGATTATCTCACAATTCTATACACTAATCAATAAACACTTTACAACTTCACATAAATACTATAAAATCTTTAACTCGCGCACCATTAGACTCTCATACTCCACTGCACCTAACATAGAACAAGTAATTAAAAAACTCAACTCAGCAATACTAAATAAGTACATCCCTAATGACTCAGCGCACCAGCATAGCAACATACAACGCACTAACACGCAACTACAACCCCACCAAACTATCCAGGATACTACTGCAAAACATAAAAATAATTGCAACTGCACCAAACCAGGTACGTGCCCACTGAATAACCAGTGCCTAGCACGCAATATTGTCTCCCGATGTACAATAAATTCCGGAACCAACAAATTGTATTACGTCGGATGTACCGCAACTTCTTTCAAAGCTCGCCTATACCAACATCGATCTTCGATCCGGCACGAGAAAATGCGCTCCGTAACAACCCTCGCCGATAAAGCCTGGCAGCTCCGGAGGAACAATCAAACATTCTCCCTTGATTGGCAAATTATTGCAAACTTCGCCTGCATATGAGCAAAATCAGCGATTCTGTAAATTATGCAATATGGAGATATACTGCATTTTAACGTCGGTAAACAAACTTTTGAACTGCAAAATTGAACGTTCACTGTACTGTAACCATCGTTTGAAAACGACTTTTTCTTTTTTTAAATGCATGTAATGTTACCATTTTACACCACCGTTTGCAAATTTCTGTTTTATATGTTTATACACAAGATATGGCTTTCTATAATAATAGTACTAAACACTGTTTCTGGATCCCTTTAGAAATAACCTGCTACTATAATAGCCCCAATAACTTGTCTGTAACGCTGTACCACTTTGACCCCTTTAACTAAATTTTGTCCAAACAACACCACTAGAAGAATTTACAACCCCCGCCAACCCTAACACGCCTCATTAAGCTAACTGCTGCCAAAACATTCTCTCCTACAATCTCTACTAGTCTGACAGTCTTAAATCCTAGGACCCCCTCCCCATTACTCACTTCCCTCTTCCCCTTCTCTTCCTACCTCCTTCTTTCCTTTTTATCTAGTGTATAAAATATTTTCATATCATTCCAATACAAAGGTCTGACGACATGGTGCAGTGTACCTTCGGTTTATGATAATATTTTTATATTATTTAAATAGCCAGGTGTAGGTAACCCATACACTATAGAAACAATTGTTACCTAATAAATTCTTTATACCGGCATTTCTGTTTCATAAACT
Source organism: Eledone cirrhosa (assembly GCA_964016885.1). Classification (NCBI taxonomy): domain Eukaryota; kingdom Metazoa; phylum Mollusca; class Cephalopoda; order Octopoda; family Eledonidae; genus Eledone; species Eledone cirrhosa. The sequence goes on from OZ024745.1 coordinate 57,037,719, forward strand.
TGTTCTCTCTCTCTCTCTCTCTATATATATATATATATGTGTGTAGGTGGGCTGGTGTGTGTGTATGCGGCTGTGTGTGGGTGGGCTGCTGTGTAAGTATGCTGCTGTGTGTGTCTATAAATTGTATAATCATTACATAAATTCCATCTTATTGCCACTTCATTGTATATGTTGTCTCTACTTGTTTTACGTGAAGTCTTGTCGGTACATGGCAGACTTTTGGAATCGTCTAATCAGGCTGAATCTTTCCGCCTCTGCTTCTATCTGCTACGCTAACACTATCCCAATACGCGTCTAATGTCAAGTTCCAGTCTCCCACTAACTGGATGAGGCATTCATACAACCACATTTCAGATTGCGTTTGTGACCGGAAATTGTGATAAGAAAAGAAGACTTCTTTCCACCCCTGTGCTGTGAGAGGTTGGGTGGTTCAACCGCCATAATTGGTTGGGTTCCTCTGGGCACCTCTTTTAACCTACTGGTATCTTTTAAATTAAAGGTTCCCTAATCGTACGCGAAGCTCTCTTTAATGCCTTTATACGCCTCTATAGACATGCACTCTCTCTCTATATATATATGTGTGTGTGTATGTGTGTACATAATATATATATATATATATATATATATATATATATATATATATATATATATATATATATATATATATATATATATATATATATATATACACATATATATATATATATATATATATATATATATATACATATATATATAATCATAGTTTAACTTATGCTAATGTAAGAGAGCTTTGCATGTATCTTGTCCATAAATCCGTTTCTGATTTGATATTTTTAGTGATCTTTTCATTGAGATGTCCTGTGTATATACGTAAACTCTAATATAACGCTCGATTAAGAAACTGAGATTAGAGAAATAAATCAAATACAGAATTGCAGATGCTTAGGAATCCATGTACTAAACGGATTTCAACACACGCAGATGAAAGAATATATTAGAAAGGAATAATATAGAAGGATAATATTGCTACTTGTAAAGAATAAGTTAAAAGACATCAATACGCTAGTGGTCCCAGCACTAAAATAACAAGCAAGACTAGACAGAAATACAAGATAATGACTTCATTTAGAATAGATCACCCCAAATCAATTGTATGAATTTTATATGTAACATATAACAACCTTATTCAAATAGAAAAATATTATAATATAACTTCTGTTGGATTACAAACATATTTTATGAAAAATAAAGGAAAGTTAATATGAAACATTCAGTAAAGAAAACAAAAATATTTTCTATATTCAAGGTAGCCAACATATCCGAAACAGATTCTGGAATGATAGATAATGCTTAGGAATATGAAAACACAGAAGAAATAAGTAATTGAATCTTTTTAAGAATCTCCATGGTACCTAATACAAAACTTGGCATCTTGGACATAGAGTTTTGATAAAAATAAATCGATGTAGTGACACACATGATTTGCTGAAGATCGTGTTCCTGTAATATTTGGCCACAGTTTGAGAGTAGCTGGCCTCAGTATTTCTATGTATTTATGTGTAATTTTTTATAGACTACTGTATTTTCGAGCTGATGTATGTATGTATGTATGTTCTTCTGGTTTTATAATTTCATAAATTTTTGCCAATATGGGTGTAAGTCTGTATGTGTGTATGTATGTATGTATGTGTGTATGTATGTGTGGATGTATGTCAACGGCCATCCAAAAGTGTGTAAATATGTATATACACATGTACATATGTACGTATATGTATATATATATATGTGCATATATACATGGGTGCATGTGTATGCATATGCGCGGAGACATAGAAATAGTGGGGCTGGAGAACCGATCACGTGGTTAAACCACTGGGAGTGAAGGAACCCTAGCCTTTGCCAGGGCATTCTTCTATGAGAAGGCAACTCAGGAATCTGGGATAACTCCGATTTAAAACCTGCGGCTCAGTAGTTACCGATGATGTTGATCTTTTCTTCTTTTCGGGTTATAGTTACAGTCGCTCAGAGAGTGGGATAAGCTCAGTGCACAGTCTTTCCTCACTTTATAAAATATCTTCACGCACAGGCATTGCATGATAGCATTAATTAATAATTATCAATAATGTTATATCGTGCAATGGCCATACTCGATAACGAGGGGGCAGCCATCATGTATGTATGTATCTATGTGTGTATGTATGTATACATGTATGTATGATTTGCTCTGATGATCTGGGCTTGTCTCAAAGTATACGGACAGTATATTGTCGGTGATATTGCAGTTAATGCCTATACCATGTTTTGAATCATGTCTGTTTATTTGACATTTTATTATATTCTATTAATATTATTTTATTCTTGTTTTTGATTGAAATAACAAATTCGTGAAACAGGTTTGTCTTCTTCTTCTAATGATTGTACTAAATAGATTCTGATGGGAAACGAAAATTAAAAACGAAGATATCTGAAATTTTACATAAGAACTTTATGTTAAATCTAACTGTTAACACATACGAAATTTCATACTCAAGCACGAGGCAACATTGAAAGAAAAAGAAGAAGATAATGAGAGAAAGATTGGAAAATATTTAAATTTATTTTAATTTCATCGATTTAGGTTATGGAGAGAAAAACTTGATTATACTTGTTGTAAAAAAATACTTTTAATTCATTTTGGTTTAATTTGTAGTTTTTGGTGCAATACAGATTGAAACAATTTTACTACCTTGGGGTTGAAATCGCTACGGTAGTTGCAAAAAACTCGTATGTATCCGCCATACAAAAACATGAAAATACTGTAAATGTCTGGACCCCATATTAACAGTTCAAAACTTTGTACCAGTGTGTGAAGTCATAAAACAACTTGAACTTCAAAAACGAGGTCTTCAAAATTACTTCCCTTCAACATGGAAATACAAAGGCCCGGATACAGTCTCCATGGACAGACGTACTGTACCTGCATTAATTCTGAAAATACATATTGAACTGTATGAGACATTTCTCTTTCTTCCCCCACGATTTGAGCTGCATAACAAACAAATCTAACATTCTGAAAAACAAGAACATACACATACAACCATGCACACAAAGCCCATTTACACCAGTTCATATTTATTTCGAATTACTTTTCTTCCAATCTAACAATTCGCCATTAGTGAGTATAGACTGTGGGTGTCATCAGAATAATAATGTAGTTCACGGATTACTTAAGATAAAATTAATATTACTTTGCTGAAGATCTTTATATTCAAATTCTTTTTAGAAAAGCTGTTGATACAAATGACACAATTTTTTAAATGTAAATTCTAAAACACAAATAACAATAAATTTCTTTCAGACTACAATGTTTTGAAATGTATTTCTAACTGTAAACTTTTGTCGAGATACTTTGATGGGTCATATATATATATTATCTATTCTGATAATTTTCTTGAGTGACATGTATCGGAATTTTAATTAAACTCTGATGACACCCACGGTCAATACGCACCAATGGCGAATGTTATATGTAGCAAAACCCGAGTAGAAACAATTGTCAGTTAATAAATGCCTTAAACCTTGAATTCATTGGTTTGTAAACAAACTGTAGCTATATAACAGCTCTGCATGATCATATCATTGCATTGAGCTAAACAACACCTAGTAAATGCGTAGAATTTACTCTCATTAATATAACTATTATATATATATATATATATATATATATATATAATTGGTGTGGGATGCTTAAAGCGTCCGTATGCGGTAGGCCGTTTGAGAACTCGATGCTTTTACAGTGCAGAGTATAATATCACATAAGAAACGGAGATCAGTGGTGCGATGAAAACAAATTTATTAGACATATTACAATCGTTTCTATGGCGACCAGCTCGAGGCACGATCGATGCAATGATAGAACCTGACTCTGAAATCGCAAGGTCCTCAGATACGTCTCGATACTTCGAATACCTTTATTTCTATTTGCAAAAAATAACTGTTTTATGTTTTCCCTTTCAAAAAATTGTTTTTCGTTTGGCCTTATTTTCGTTCATTGTCTCGTTTTCTCTTTATAAAATTCTCTAAGGTTATATATATATATATATATATATATATATATATATATATATATATACATGTATATATATATACGCATATATATATATACATGTATATTAGGGTAAACATTGATGCAATTCAATTCAAGCACTCAAAGTACTTTTTCCACATAGGAGTGACGGAGTAAATATCGAATAAGTAAAACCGAAGTAGTTTCGGATGTTCAAGTCCTTTAATTATTATTAAAGGACTTGAACATCTGAAACTACTTCGCTTTTACTTATTCTATATACATGTATATATATATATATATATATATATATATATATATATATATATATATATATATATATATATACACATACATAAATGTATGTGTGTTTATGACTAAAAAGCACGTGCTGTTGACTAGGAAAGTAACTGAACAACTCAGCCACGAGTCTACACACGCAGACACAAACACACACACTCACACACTCACGAACACACACACACACACACACACACACACACACACACACACACACACACACGCACACACGTATAATTATATTTATGTATATATGCATGCTGAAATATGTATGAATGCATGCGTATGTGCAAACATGTGTATTAGTGGCTGTGTCTTTGTATGTATATGTTAATATATATGTATTTCTGTGTGAATGTCTGTGTTGATCTTGTTCAGGTAAACATTCTATTGGCTAATTTGGTGTCAAAATGTGTCAGATCCTCCGAGGGGCCATGGCACGTTGTTTCCCCGCATTTAAACTGGTACGTTGTACAATTTCCAAAGGTGGTTCTATAATGGTTTCTTTTGGTAAATAGAATTGTTAATGCTTAATATACACGAAAATGTGTCCCATTAAGCGTCCTTTTAAAACAGATTAATACATACAAGCAGAGGAAAAGACTACATAAACACAGCCTCACCCACACGAAATTTCAAGCTCTCTGACAACAAAATCCAGTCCTCTTCCTACTGACTATCTCATTCATTTTCTATCCCTATGTCCCTAACCATTAACTACTTTTATGTACAGTTTTCCTCTCATAAAGTTGAGATATCTGTCCTCTCACTCACCCCTCTCTCTCTCCACACGCACACATATATATATATATATATATATATATATATATATATATATATATATATAGATATGTGCGCGCGCACGCGCGCGCGCGCGCGCGCGCGCGTGTGTGTGTGTGTGTGTGTGTGTGTGTGTGTGTGTGTGTGTGTGTGTGTGTGTGTGTGTGTTTATCTGTCCCTCTGTGGTTTTTACTTCTTTATATTTTCCTTTTTCTCTCACTTAATCAATTCTCAGTTGTCGAAGTTCATTGCATTCCGGCGTCTGTCACGTGGCACGAATGGTAATATAACCAACAACAAAACCGCTGTATTTATTCAATAACATTGACATGGAAAGAACTCGAATTTTCAGGTCGTGTGGTTAGTATGAATTGGTTATTGTATGAACGGGCAAGAATTACAAAAATATATAAATATATCGAATGCATTTTAACTGTGACGCATTTTGTATGTGTCGGCCAGTTTATTCAATGCTCTATTTATTAAGACTTTTCATTCTACCTGCTTGTGTGAGAGGTGGCCTAATGGTTACAAAATTATATGCGTCGTACTGTAGTTCGCTTCATAATTTTAATGGGTTGATCTTATGTTAAGTCAAAGGTTTGATCTGAATCTTCTAACTTAATAGCTAAAAGGAGGCCCTAAATAGATGAACATTGATAGATGAACACTGGATGATGAACACTGGATAGATGAACACTGGATGAAACTCAGCATTCTGGTGAGCTGTATGTTAAGCTTAGCCACCGCGAAGCGATTTACTAAACATGTATAAAGAAAACTGGGTAATAAACAGCTATCTGTTGGTTATGCATGACACACAGACACACACACACACACACACACACACACACACACACACACACACACACACACACACACACACACACACACACACACACACACACAAACACACACACACACACACACACACACACACACACACACACACACACACACAAACACACACACACACACACACACACTACATGTTTATCGAAACACATAATTTTTTTTTAAATATATTGATTTGCGTTTTAGCCGTGGAATATTTATCATTTATTTCTTACTGGCGTTTGAGCTGCTATATGTCAACAGAAGGTTATTTCTATTAAAGATCTTACATAAAATTCCTATAGAGTAATGCTTATATATGTGGGTTAGGAAATTTTTGACAACAATGAAACGAAAATTTAATCTATATGGAAAATTATATAATAAAATATATCGTGTCCTATTTACTTTTCGTTTAATTTTTGCTAGTATTATAGTAAAATCAGTCGGCTAGAATTTGCAGAAGACATTGTGTTACCTAACTCAGCGTTCCACTGAAGCAGGTAGAGATGTTCAAGTATCTCAGGGCCGTGCTCATAAGTGGTAGAAGTCAAGAGACTGAATTAAGTGTAATAATTGTAGGAGCTGGTGCAGTAATGCGCCATCTTCAACATTCAGTAATCAGAAGATACAAGGTAGGCGTAAAAGCCAAACTCGCTATTTTCAATTCGGTATTCGTACCAGCCATGGTAATAAATCTTGTTTAATGATCGAAAAATATGATGGCGAATAAAAGCGGTCGATATGGGGTTCCTCCGACGGCTCTCTGGGGATATCGTTACTTGATACAGTGTATAGCTTGGAGATCAGAGAGGCACTTCAGATAGAACCACTACTCTTCCGAATTGAGATATCACAGCTCCGATACTGTGGGCATGTAGTTAGAATGTCTCAGGGAAGAATCATTTGATAGATTTTACGGGGAAAACCAACCTACAGGAGATACAAGTGTAGACTTCGAGCAAGATGTGTGGATAACATCCATGAGCTAAGCGTTTGAGTGTTTGAGGTGTCTGCCCCCACGACCGAAAGTGAAGAAGAAGAAGAAGAAGAAGAAGAAGAAGAAGAAGAAGAAGAAGAAGAAGAAGAAGAAGAAGAAGAAGAAGAAGAAGAAGTGTTAAAGTAATTCTGTAAATAATGTATCACATCGGTGATGCCTTAGTTTTTTGTTTGTTATTATGATGATGAGTATAAAGTAAAATTATTTCTCGCAAATCTAGTTATGTGTTCAAATATTATTATCTAATTATCTGAAATGTTGTGTGTGAGTTGGTAGGAATCTATTTTAATTTCACGTTAAGTAACTACAATCGCAATATTAAATAAAACCACATACAGAGCTATAACCTCGTAGTTATGATTCCTTTCCATCTTTAGATTGATTACAATATACTCAAAATTAAAATATCCGATAATGAAGAACTCAGTGAAATTGTTTTTAATATATTTGAAATAATATAAATGGAGGTGGAATGTGAGACACAATAAAATTGACAAAGCTAGCCTAATTGTCTGCCGAAGTGCGTTCTGAATTTAATGATTTCCAGAATTCCCATTGGAATTGAATTCAGTTTCGCAAATTCTACTATGGTGCTGTCACACATGAGCTCATTGCTTACTTCACAATTTTTTTTCCCACGCTGTTGTAAATAATGATTTGGCAGATGGCGTCTCGTAATAATTTAATTTTTTCTAATACTCCTTTCTTCTATGCCAATGCATATCACTTTCTCTGTGTTTACTTAAAGATTATATCGCTCATACTTCAGCATGTTACGGCGAATCGGCAATAACGCTGATGTGTTCCATCTATAAAAACTTCACATTACTCATCAAACCAACAACGAATCCTTTATTTGTTCACTCGACCGACTAGAAATAGCTGCCGATTTTCTTCTCGCCATCTGAAAAATATACCAACATATTAGATGAGTGTATCCAGGGATAACAATGCTTCAAAAAATATGCGATGGTCACAAGTGAGACGCATTTATTTATCTGCTAGTCAAGTCGGGGTTGGAGTTAAGTAACATCAACATATCACCTTACACCCGATGGTGAAAATAATATACTCGTTATGAACTAATGTTTATTTTATTTTACAGCATATTGATTGTTGCTTTGTCGTATTAATCCTATAAGTATGAAATAACATTTCTCCTAATTTACTGTTAGGTGGAATGAGCCACTTAAATGTGTAAATCAAGATCTATCTAAACAACCTTATTTTACCAATGGGTATCACCATTCTTTTAAATGAGAGATGTAATAAACAAGTAATTAAACTATGAACATCGCTGCACATTGGTCTTATGAATAAATCGTCTGATATATTTTAATAGAACAAATAAAATGAGTTAAGGGAAATAATATAAATGAGCAAACGGCATGAATTTGGATTAATATATCGATGTATTAAATGCTGTACTTAAAAAACAAACAAACAGAACCTTATTTAAATACCACTTCTTTTTAAATTGATTAAATAAAAGAAAGACTTTCAAGAAATTCAGGCATAACCACTCAAACACAATTTACATGATTATGATTATGTTTAATCTTTATTTGCTGGCAAAGAATAATAATGTAAATCATGAGGTGTCTTGCCTGCAATGTTCAGATACGAATGGAAACATCCGTAGTGCGTCACAAGGATACGATGGAAGCGGAAAGCCTGAATTTATTTAGATTGGGGCCGCATTCCATGTTAAACCTGACATGGTGTGCTGAACATCTCAGTGGGGGAGGCACACGGAAACAGTTGTGAATTACAGAAACGACGTAACCGTGGATTGAATGCCGTGTCACATATTGGACGTATACAAGGACTTCGGCTTTTTAGATGAAACTAAATAAGGAGGTGTGAGCAGCACTTGGTCCTGCGTATGCCACAAAGAGAGCGATATCTCCGGAAATATATGGTGTAATATTGAGTTAGGATGTGCCAAGTGATCTTTCGATCAGTGATACGTATGGTTCTATGAACCGCGCGCCGGAAGTATCAGAAGTGCAACATCACGTGAGTGGGCGGGTGAAAGGTGGGAGCTTCTTTCCAATGAAACCAATTAATCCAACCAGTCTCTGGGCGTCAGTCGCATTCACGCTCGCCTTCCCTCCCATCCATTTCACTGTCCTAAGCTTGGTAAATGCAACGTGTGGCAATTTTAAGAACGCTTCCTTCACGTGGTGTTCGCTATTTTTGTCCTTATTTTCCATAATTCGGAAACAGGTCAAGGACTTCTCATGCAAACACTAAAAAATACCCAGCCATGAAGCCAGCCATAACTTCCATCTGTTGTATACTCTCAAACAAAGTAGTTTCTCTAACAAAGTCCTGGAGATCCCACACCTTTCGCTGCAAGCTACTTTTACCGCCGTTATATAGATTGTAGACTGGAGAAAAAAAAAAGAAACTGAAATACAAACAAAGCCACACGTTGTCAAAATGTTTTGTTGGCTGAAAACGTAAAATCACACATATTTTCATTCGTCCTCGAAACACGTTAGTTGCGTAGTGCATGGACTCTATTGACGTGAACATTCTGGCCAGAAATCCCAATTTTTCTGTGAGCTCACAGATGCATGCCTACTCACCTCTCTCCCACCAAGAGGTTTTGCTCTTCCAGTCATTTGAGGTTGTTGCTCCCATTACTTCCGAATCAACATCACGGAACAGGGAAGGATCCACTGCAACTTCTACCGAAAGGCAGCCTGCAGGGACCTGTTCGTTCACTACAAGTCCGCCCTCCCTAACAGTGCCAAAAGAGGATACATCACGAACGAGATCGCGCGAATCAAAAACAGATGCAGCGATCCCGCGAGTGGTGTCACTCATACCAAGCGATTCCTCGAGGTGCTGGAGACGAACGGGTACCCTACCTCGATCACAGATAGAATAGGAGATACCAGACGCAAGAGACAGAGAGGCACCCAAGGCAAGTGCTTCCTTAAAATGCCACACCTGGGCGAGAATACCACCAACGCTATCCGCAAGGCTATACGGAGGAAGGGCCTCGACATCCACTTGGCCCACTCGGGCCCCTGCCTGCGAAGATGCCTCTCCAGGAAACCCAGGAAATCTACTGACGCATGCTCCCTCAGAGACTACCCGATACGCCATGCGAACTGTTGCCTACGCACATACGTCGTGTATAAGATAGAATGTGACAGGTGCAACCAATACTACATAGGTAGCACAATCCGACCTTTGCACATCCGGATCACGGAACACACTAAAACCAGGGCCCCGTCTTTCCGGAAACACATAGACAAATGCGGAAACAAAGACGGAAGGCCCATTGTCACAATTCTAGCGACTGAAAGAAACGTCGGCACGTTACGTATCAAGGAAGCGCTTTTTATAAAACGTCTGCAACCGCAAATAAACAACCGATCAGAGAGAAGCGAAATGAGATGGCTGGTTTAAGCTAACAAACGATGCAGCAACACACACACACACACAAACGAGACAACTACACACACACACACGCACACACACACAGTAGCATTCCACCATACGAACATACTACACTGCCAATACAGAGGAACAAGACAACAACACACGCACACACACACACACTCAATAGAGACAACAACACACGCACAACACACACACAGTAACATTTAACAAACAGGCAGAGAATGGACGGACAGCTAGCGCCACCCCACTGCCTCATTCGGCCGCTGTCCTCTGCCCGACCGACCCCATTACACGCGCACGCGCGCTCTGTCGAATACCTAAGATATTCAAAACAACAAGCAGCGGAGGACGCGTTTCGCACCTGTCCGACAGACAACTTTTCCCCCACCCCGGAAAATCCCCAGTTGATGGATGTGAATCCGAAATATATAGCGACTATTAAATCTCTCCCAAGGTAACTCTCTCTCTCGTGTTGTTATTTTTATTTTATCCTTTATACTCTTCCCTTCATTCTACACATCTCACACATCTTATACACACCACGCATCTCAACGTACACCCACTTACATCTCTCTCTCCACCACCGGATCTTGTTACCCGGAGATTTACCCATTAGCATTGTCGAGGCTTCCAAACGACTTAAAGATATTTACATATATATATATATATATATATATACGAGTCGTATATATATATATATATACATGTACATATACAAGTCGTATATATATATGCATATATATATATATATATATATATATATATATATATATATATATATATAGATATAGATATATATATATAGATATATATAGATATATATATACATATATATACATATATGTATGAATACATATGTATTTGCTGACGTTCATTAATAAAGCATATTTTATTTAATCTAGTTAATGTTTCGACCGGCATACTTCGCTGTATAGGAAATCTTTTCTTTATTTTTTCTTCATATTACTGCTAGAACCAATGTTTCACTGACAAGTGTGCATATTGCAACTTCCGAGATACAAAGCAAATGGCCATCACATGATCGTGTTTTATATATATATGTGTGTGTGTGTGTGTTTCTCTGTGTGTACATAGTAAATGTTTATGCTAGAATACAGTGTATATTTTTCGTTTTGAATTAAACATAAGCTAGACAAAAACTATCATTTAATAAAATTAGTCCCTTTTGCTATAAACGAGGATAAAGTTTAAATACATCCCCCTGTTCCTTCTTTCATGGAGATACATGGAAGATTATTATGATTCATTAAGATATAATCGCCTTCATCAGAAAATAACTAACATTAACATTCGGGGTACAGGGGAATATTGCTTTAGAAACGTATACATTATAGAGAAATTCCTCAAATACCTTGACTAGTTTCTGCATGATATGCATTGATTTGGCGCCGTAATTAAATATACAGAAACTATTTATGCATGAACGCAGCGTATATTTGAAAATGTAGAGTACATTTGAGGTAGATATAATAATTTTTTTTTTTTATAATTAGAAATATTAGATGTAAAAATGAATAAATGCTATTGTGTATAGGAAAACGATAAACAAATATTTTTATGCGCTTCAAATACTATAAAAATTGGTATATCTACATTGAGCTTACCGTGTATATATATAAAGGTGTATATATATATATATATATATATATATATATATATATATATATATATATATATATATATATACATATATATATATAACGAAGGAAGTGTGGTAAGGAACCAGATGGACCATAATGCACCAGAGTACTCAATAATTAGGGTAGTAGAGTGGGTAATAGGAAATGTTTAACCCCGACGGCAGAGCTCAACCCGTTTCGTCGAGGTTAAACGTTTTCATATATATATATATATATATACACGTACATATATAAACACACACATACACACAGTCACTCATTCACACACACATACACTTATATTTACATATATACATATTTATAGATATATATATCACAGTGATATATTTTGTCTGCACTGTTTTTGTGCGTAATTAAACCACCACTTTTAGAGAATGATTTATCGCGCTATCAGAGTGAAATGGCTTCTCTTCTGTACGAAGAGCTTACTTTTAGTTTCTTCCTCCTGAGAATGATTCAACTAAGTTGTGATGTTTATATCTGTTGGCAATCTTTACATCGCGACTCATAGAAACTTGCGAGTGTGTTACAAGAAATCAATTTTTTTTTTGTTAGAATGATTTAATATATTGTATATGGAATATATCACATAATATATCTCTAGAAAAGTCATTGATAAATTACAATTTTGCTTCTCGTGGGTTATGTATTTAATGCAATATCTTTGTCTGCCAACGCTTCAAAGATGTAGTTCTTCTTGCTACCAAACAAGTGAAATAAGCATCCGTATGCCACGTGATCATTACGAATAGAGTAGTATGCATATGATACTAATTCTATAACTTTCCAACGAATTTGATTTGTATCTGATATTCTTTTGTGGCAGATTAGTATCTATCGTATTGTTTAAGTGTAGATGAAGTTAGCCAGTTTTCCTTGCCCTTTAGGCAATTCTAAAAACATCATCGTCCCCATCTGACTCTCAGATAATATTCAAGGAATATTTAACATAGGATTGTCTTAGTGACATCCCCTATATTTAAAATTTAGCTTTCTTAATATCTCATTATTCGTGAGTTGTCTCATTAGAAGATATACATGATGAAGAGTAGGTGATTCAACATAAAGTGGTGTAATCTTTGCACCTGATTTCTTCCAACACAATGTCCAATGCAACGCAGTTTGCTTCGTCATAACAGATAGTAAACAAACGAATATTCTTCAGGTCTTGCACGTTATTCTTGTGGTAATATAATGGATATGAAATATCCATAGTCACCGATGATTAATACCTTCACATTTGATACTTAAGTTGTGTGTTGAGATAAAGCATCACTGGAGATAATGAGATTTGGAGTATTATTATCTCCAGAGTACTATAATCTCCGTGGTTGTTCTCTCAAAAGTATCACGGTTGTTCTTTTTTATCATTAGGTCATGTTGACGAGAAATGGGCACACGAAAATTGAATGAGAATGGAGATGCCAATGCACATTGTTTAACATTTTTAGTAAGGTTTGTGAAAACACCTGCGTGAAAACACTTGCCAAATTTGCAATATGCATGTCATTCAAACATCGTTTTTTTTTTTTTTTCGAAGGTAAACCATATTCCTTCAACTTAGTTATACATAGCAGTAAATACAGAAAGGATATCACTTTTCCTTTCTACACTGTTCTACTTGGATTGTCAGTGGTAGAATATCATGCTTACTGCGGTGTCTGTTCTCTGGTTTCTTTGGTTGTGGTTTGTAAGTATGATATCTAGCCCCTCTAAGAACATTGTACGGCTGTTTGTTGGTGTGTAATTCCACAATAACATCTAAATACTGTTGTATCTCCTTTATTGATAATTACAATACTGTCACTTTCTTTTTACACTTGCTTTAAACCATTTGAGTTGGATGTTAGCAAGCATAATTCCTTCATTTATTCAGATTGCAGTCGCACATTGATACAAAAAAGACTGTTCTCTACCTTTTCACTGGTTCAGTTATATCATCAGAGCATTAGATGGTATTGGCGTGCTGACTATTGGAAAGTGTCTGGACGTCTGTGTTGAAGAGCTGTGATCATATCATTTCCCGTTCGGATGGTAAGTTGCTTTGTGTTCTTTATTGAAATCCTTAATGTCCCAAGTTCATGGTAGTTACTCTGATTTCCATAAACCCCATTTTGATTTCACAATTCTTATATGATTTCTAGTAGTCTCTAATTTTTTCCCCGTAACTTTCATGATTATCCAGTATTTCTATACGGTATCATTGAACTCTGTGTCCTATCTCTTCAGTTTTAACTGCATTTTCAATTCAAGTTCATTACAGTCAATACATTATTTGTGTCTGCAGCGAAACTTTACAATATCTATTTTAGCCTTCTTTCCTATACTATCTCGAGACACAACAACTCTTAATCGATAATTAGCTCGTTTTGCACCTCTCGCTAGGCAAATATCATGTACATGTTATGTATACCATCCAAGATATTCAGAGATGGATTTGAACTGAGAATACACGATACCAAAACGAAGACAACACTGCCGAAAATCTATCGCTTCCTACAGTTCCAGTGATGGACTGATGTTTTATTTTATCGAACACAAAACAGCTATGATGTCGGCTGCATTGAATATCAGAGCGTGAAGAGCTGGAAATTATATCAAATGGCATTTATCCAACGCTTTGAAACTTCAGCAAATTTGAACTCTTACTTATTGAAAGAGCCTTTTTCGTGGCCTTTGGCACAAATTCATTTCATTCTTCAAATTTACGTTTTGCGACCACTATATATTGTTTACCGGCGCAGTGGATTGTAGGGTTGCGCTGAATGTGAGCTGTAGAACTTCCTGGTCTTATTCCAGATGAGATGTAGCGACATAAGAGTTTTTATAAAACCACAGGTAAGTGAAACATTAATGTGTTGTCCTTAGTATTAATTTGTCACTTCAAATTAATTGTCTAATTCATATTTAAGTTAAGGTAGTTAGTCAGACCAAATATAGACAGCAGTTGATTGGTGTTAACACCTTATTAGAACCTACTCAAATTGAAAATGTAACGTTTGTCTTGTTTCCAGATTCACGTAACAGAATTGCACGTGAGAGGATTCCGTCTTACATTCTGGTAACGTGAAACCATTTATTCACAAAGAAAATAAAATATATATTTCCCGTTAATCACTTTTAAGTCCCAATTCCGATTCCAATTTCCCTTACGCCAACCTTCAAACAAACTATAAATTTTGCCCTCAGGATGTATCGAGATACATTTTGATTCAAGATTGTGAACATAAAAATATACATGCATATAATTATACATACATATATAGACATGTACATATATACACATACTCAACAAACAGGCAAATAGACACACACAAACAAAACACACATACATAAGCATGTACACACGCTGAGGGTTGATATAAGCGCGTGTATATTATATGATAACTATATTTTTTGTATGTAGTATTTACTATTAGCATTAATTCGTCCTCTGAATATATGAAACCAAATACTATGTGTTTTTGTTAGAGGCGCTGAGTTGAAATCCCGCCGAAGTCAACGCCGGCCTTCATCTTTAAAGAACTAATAGTAAGTGGGGCCGAGAGAATTAACTGCTCTCCTTCCCAAAATGTCTCGTTTTGTGCCTATGTAACAAATCAGTGTTATTACTCTTCTTGATTTATTGATATAGTCGCTGGATCGATAGAAAATGATTTTGCTGTTCTTTTTCTTTACAATCTCAACTGAATTCCCACCATCCGCGTCAATTCCTGTTTCCGCGGTCGCAACACAATAAACGAAATTATCGCTCATCTGCTGGAGTTGATAGAAATGAATTTCATATTACCTGTCTCGATAAAATAAAGTACCAGCCACACACTAGGGTCGATTTAATGGTCACGTGCCTAAACCAGGAACCATTATTAATATTATTGCTGGATTGGCAGTATCGGTAGTGCCTCAGACATTATACGTTACATCGTAGAGTTATGACGCTTTCTGTTCTTAGTTCGAATCTAATCGAGGTTAGCTTTGCTTTTCATCTTTACGGGATCGATAGAATAGAGCCCCAGTAATGCACTGGATCTATTTAATCGACTTTCCCCTCCCCAATTGCTGGCCTTGTGCCTGAAGTAGAAACAATCATTAATATCATTATCAGTTTCATCATCATCAACTGAAATATTGGGTGCTTACATTCGCTTATACGACATTTCTAGCGATAAAATATGCAAGACAAATTTAAGTGGTGAGATACTGTTGTGAAAATGTGTAAAATCTAAAAATCTAAAAATAAAACATATAAATATTGGTGTCCAGGCGTCAAACGATGCTTCAAATTAATTGCACAGGCTAGTGACTGGTACTTAATATTTATTCGTTCCACTTTACAGTTTTGCCTAATCTCATAACTGGCTAAAGTGTCTCCGAGGTAGTTCGTGTAATCATAGTTTATCTTCTCTCCCAATTCTCACTTGCTCTCATTTTACACCCACCACACACATGTATATATATTAAAACGGGTCACCGTCGGTTACGACGAATAGTATTACTCTTGATATGCTATCAGCAGAAGTGCCTGCTCGTGAAATTAACGTGCAAGAGACTGAGCATTCACAGATACGCATACAATTAACATAGTTATCAGGGAGATTCATTGTGACACAGAATGTCAGAAGGCCGTTTTTTCGAATTACACTTACAACTCATTTTGGCAGCTGAGGGGATTGGAGCAACGTGAAATAAATAGATATATAGTTAAATGTGGAGTATAGGTCGATTCTGTATAACACATACACACACACACATACACACACGCGCGCGCACACACAATGAAACACACACACACACACACACACACACACACATACACACACACACACACACACACACACACACACACACACACACACATACATACACACACACACCCACACACACACACACACGCACACACACACACACACACACACACACACACACACACACACACACACACACACACACACACACACACACACACACACACACACACACACACACACACACACACACACACACACACACACACACACATATATGAATTTTCTTGTGCTGGAAATAACGTCTAGACTGGACAGCTATCATAGCCAACAGAAAAACATAAGGTTATGAATTCATATGGTTTAGCTATAGTTATTCAGTATAAAGTTAAATAGCTATTAATGCGAAGATATATAGACATTTTATACATTGACAGACTCGCCGATGCACAATGACAAACACATATATTGTGCTCTTATATAAATATGTAAGTGTGTGTGATGTATATTTATTATATTTCCATTTATTATATTTCCATGATAAAAGAACATATCCCTGATTATATATAGAACAATATACTACCATATACAAGCGTATATCTCGCACAAACTTTATTCATTTATTTTATTATATTTCACCTTATATTTACGATTGTTTATATTTAACCTAATGTGATAAGGTTCATCATATATATACATCCTTTTATCTTCGATATGGAACAGTTTTCACCTAAAATGTCCAGATGTCCAGATATATGAGAAGCTAAATTGTAAGAGAAAAGAAAGAAAAAAAAAACGAAAAATACAATACAACAAAAGATTAAATAAAAAATATTCTTAGGATATTATAAATGACGAACGGATTTGTTGCATTTTATTTATGAATTTCTCGCCTGTCTACCATCCTGTATCAATACATATTGAGAAAACAATGGCTATGCTGAAAGAGTTAAAAGAGATAGAGGGCAAGATTGAGGAACAGAAAGAGTAAGAGAGAGAGAGAAAATGAGAGAGAGGGTGTGAGAGAAAGAATGGGAGACATAGAGTAACAGAGAGAGAGAGAGAGAGAGAGAGAGAGAGAGAGAGAGAGAGAGAGAGAGAGAGAGAGAGAGAGAGAGAGAGAGAGAGAGAGCGAGAGAAGGAGAGAGAGAGAGAGTAGGGAGAGACACAGAGTGTCTGAGACAGGGAGAGAGAGAAACCTCATTGTAGAAATTAGTGGGTTCGATAGATAAATCGATAGGAGAGTTTTTAACACAATGGAGGAGAAATAGAGAGAAATAATCATCAGTCAATGGGCACGTAAGGTTAATACTGATGAGTGCACACCCTGAAATATTTGATAGGGTAGAAGAAAGTGTGAGTTTGTAAAAGTTAGCACGTATAAAAGAGAAGAGGTGAAAAGAAAATTGTGTATTAGATATGTGAAGGGAAATTAGAGACGCTAGAGATGATATATGTCACAAGAAAAGGCAGCATGTGTGTTGAGAGAAAGAATTACAAATAGAGGTCGATTACATAGATAATTAAATAACTTTGAGGTAGTAGTAGTAGTAGTAGTAGTAGTAGTAGTAGTAGTAGTAGTAGTAGTAGTAGTAGTAGTAGTAGTAGTAGTGGTAGTAGTTATAGTAGTAGTAGTAGTAGTAGTAGTAGTAGTGGTGGTGGTGGTGGTGAGAGTAGTAGCAGTAGTAGTAGAAGTAGTAGTAGTAGTAGTAGTAGTAGTAGTAGTAGTAGTAGTAGTAGTAGTAGTAGTAGTAGTAGAGTAGTGTTGGTGATGGTGGTAGTAGTAGTAGTAGTGAAGCGACCTGAATGAAGCTTGCATTTGAAATTGTCTCTCTGATGAAAATGAAAGTATGGTAGGCATAGAGAGAATGTTCGAAAGTGACATGAAAGAGAAAAACATGTCTATGTAAAGGTGAAGTGTTGAAGAGATAATAGATATTCCTATAGAGATGGGAAATTTTAAAAAAAATAATGCGGTATGCAAGGAATGAGTTATAAGGATTAAACGAATGATAGAGAAAATGGCAATGGTAGAAATAAAGAATGAAATGAAGAAAAAGAAACAGAGAAAGATTGTAGAGAGAAATCATAAAATTGAAGACGAATGTGGTATGTTGGGAAATGAGTTGTAAATAGAAGAGTCACTTTATAATTGTTTCTACGTTAGGCACAAGGCCAGCAATTACCCAGTGCATTACTGGTACTTTATTTTATCGACCCCGTAAGGATGAAAGGCAAAGTTAACCTTGGCGGGATTTGAACTCAGAATGGCAAGGGCCGTAACTCTATACGTCAAAGCATGGCGTCCGACCCTCTACCAATACTGCCAATCCACGGTCACTTTATAATCAGAAGAAAAATAGATGTAGCGACATATAACAGACAGACACACACACACACACACACATATATATATGCGAAAAGCGTGAGGACCCCGAGGGCTGAGCTCCGGCCATTTCGACAGCTAGATCTGACTGTTTAGATCTAGCGGTTGAAATGGCCGGAGCTCACCCGTCGGGTTCCTGACTCTTTTCCTGTTACCCTCTCTACTTCCCTAAGTATCGAGTACTCTGGTGCGTTATGGTCCACCTGGTTCCTTACCACACTTCCTTCGTTATATATATGCATATAAAGAGAGAGAGAGAGAGAGAGAGAGAGAGAGAGAGAGAGAGAGAGAGAGAGAGACAGAGACAGAGAGAGAGGGAGAGAGAGAGAGAGGTGAAAAAGAATTAATGAACAGGTGTCGTAAGGTGTTGATGAGTAGAGTGGAGTCTCCAAATATATTACACTTAATTATAAGTCAAAGTGTAAAGAAAACTCAGTCAAAAATAGAGAAACTGCTCCATTTCGAACAGAAGAAAGAAGACATAAAGAAGTCGCTACTCGACATGAATAGCTAAGAAATGTTACAAAGCGTTGAAAAACACAAGAAGTACCAGGAGCGATGTTTGAGATATAAACAAGAAGAGAAACCAGAAGCAAATTGCGCAAGACAGTCATGAAGCATGAGTAATCAGTTGATTTTTACTATGCTTGTATACACGCACACACATATACATACATTATATATATATATATTATATATACATATATTATATTACATATACATATATTATATATATTGTACACACGCACACACATATACATATATATTTATAATAATAAGGGTTGACGGACCGAGCATATTTATCAATACCAGTACCGGTTGTATCTCAGCGCACTTAATAGGCAATGTAAGATACATGACCAGAGTATACACATAGTTATTTGCCTCAGCACAACACACGTAAAACGGGTGACAATAAGGTTCCCGGACTCGACTTTCTGGCGCACTAATGCAGCAGTAGGGTGCACTGCACCATCTGTCTGCATATGTTATGCAACAATGCACAATAGGCGTATGCGGCTTCATCAGCGGGTTTCGCCTAATCAATAACCAATCGATCGACAGAATCCAAACACCGGCCCATGCCGGACATGACATTGTGACAACCGACACGGTAGAGCGATTAGCAACTGGCAACCGTTATATATATAATGACTAACAACAGAATGTTTTATGTCTGCGTGTCTGATATGAATGCGTAGCTTTTGAATAAAAAATTCAAGGGATGCCGCTGGCCGTGGTGATGATTGTTGCCAAACATGTTTTGAAATATATCGTCTTATTGTCTAATTTCATCGTCTTATTGGCAAATAAACCAACGCGAGTAATTGTTGCTCAAAAGTATTCGCCATTTTGTTTGCACGTTTATTTATCGTTTAGCTTTCGAATCTTCCTCCTGTATTTCGTCTTTTATCATCAAAATATTTTTCTCGTTTTGGTAAGATATATTGTTAATTTTTATATATATATAATATATATATATATATAATATATATATATATAATATATATATATATAATATATATATATATAATATATATATATATATTTTATATATATATAATATATATATATAATATATATATATATAATATATATATAATATATATATATATATAATATATATATGGAAAAAATGAAACGAAATTTAATTTCCCATCTTAGTACGGCTGTTACTTAAATATAAGTATGTACACGTACATACATATATGTATACAGACGTACAGTAGTATGTATATATATATACATACATGCACATATATATATATATATGTACGAATGGATTCACCGAACATTTATTATAATGCTCGGTGTGTTTGTAAACAAACATCCCGTATTAAGCCGTAGTGTCTAGCAACCATCGTTGCTCGTTTCTTCAACACTGACAAAGGAACGCTGTACTAGTTTCAAGTTTATTAGCTATCATAAGCAACGTATACCTTCCTGCCAGATTGTTGAACGTATATACTTACCTTATGCATATTAACGGCTGAGTAACCCAATTTGCATATCGAGGGTATTAATCGGCCGGGTGCACTGAAAAAGATAAACATACAGTGCTCGGCAACCATCGTCGATATTTGGTTCAACACTGACACATATATATATATATAATATAGATATATATATAATATTTACAAGCAAAGGGATATTTAATTTGTTAGTAATTCAACAAATATATATATATAACAGATTCGAAGCACTCGACATTTTCTGAGCTCAACCTTTATCCTCTCCCTCCAACGTCGCTGTGAGCGCTACATTATCTGCATGATGTGCAAAATATGCCTTCAGCTTTGCCCAAATGAAGTTGGCATCACCTTTAATGTACACCCATGGCTTGGGCCCCGTGCTATCCGCCCACGACAAAAATCTAGCTCGCATCTCATAACAACAATACGGCACAATTATTTCACCTCAATTGGCCCTGCTCTCTTAAACATACACTAAAACACATCAAAGCAGAAACAGACCCCATCAAGTTCAAGAAGTCTTTGTACAAATTCCTTCAAGAAATCCCGGATAAGCCCTCTACACACCGATATGCCTCTGTAAACAAAAACTCACTGCCTGACTGCGCCATGGTGCCCGAACACCATGGCTGTAAAACTTCACCAGGTGGTGCTATTAAGTTAGACATGGCCTGGGCGAATACTGACCGAAACCTATCAAAGTTATCAAAGTTATATATATATATATATATATATATATATATATATATATATATATATATATATATATATATATATATATATATATAATACATATATAATATATATATAATATGCATATAATATGCATATATATATATATATATATATATAACTAAATATATATATATAATTGTTTCTACTTTTGGCACAAGGCCAGCAATTATCCAGTACATTACTGGTATTTTATTTTATCGACACCGTAAGGATGAAAGAGAAAGTTAACCTCGACGGGATTTGAACTCAGACCGTAAAGGGACGTAACTATGCTGGAATATATATATATATATATATATATATATATATATATATATATATATATATATATATATTCTTAGTGTATATTGATTAATGTTCAGAGCCATCCTCAGCATTCTCGTGTAGCACCCATCCACCATCTGGGTGAGTTTCTTGGTCAGTGTCCAAGTCTCAAACCCGTACAACAGCACAAACTCCACTACAGCAATGAAGAGGTGGATTTTCAGGTCTTTACGAAGGTCCGACTTCCACACTGATCTCAAGCTGTGGCACGCCGCCCAGCCTTTGCTCTTCCTCTCAACCACATCAGCTTCCATATTCCCAATCTGTGTTCCCAAATACAGGAAGTCCTCAACCAATTCTAGCGGCTTCCCGCCTAAATTAGTGATCCTCACTGGCTTCTCAACATTCTCTACCAAATATTTTGTTTTAGACTCATTCATTCTCAGCCCCACACTCATTGAGACAGTCTCAACCTCCTGCATCAAATCCTCTGCCTCCTTCACTGTATTTGTCACCAAAACTATGTCGTCGGCAAATTCAGCATCCGATATCTTTTTCGCCTTAACTCTCCTGCTCTGAGCCGGTGCTACAGTAAAGCCAGAGTCCTGTTGTTTCTCCAGTTCAAGGCGATAACAATAGTCCACTACGATGATAAAAAGGTAGAGAGCCAATATATCTCCCTGTAGCACTCCAGCCAGTATCTCAAAGATCTCTGTGATCCCATCAGGTGTAATGACTTGGGCTTTGGTGTTGGTGTAGAGCAGTGATATCAGCTCAAAAGTAACACAGAGGAGACTGAGATTAGCTGGACATGCTCACCAACATCCAGAGTTGACATTGCACTCAATGCTCCTGTGGGAGCCCTTACATGTACACACTGGAAGAAGAAGACCAAGGTTAACGTATGTTGATGCCCTAAGAACAGACACTGGTCTGTTGGAGACGCAGGACATGGCAGCGATAATGAGGTACAGAGACCGCTGGAGAGAACTCGTCCAAGGATCTCGGGAATTGTACCCGCCCTAGAATATATATATATATATGTATATATATATATATATATGTGTGTTTGTGTGATTGTGTGTATACACACATATATATATATATATATATATATATATATATATATATATATATATATATATATATATGTGTATTACATTTTTTTCTATCTTCTTGAAGGCTCAGATGTGGCTTAGCTGTTAGATCGCTGTGCTTACCAACCTGAGCTTGCTTGAACCTTTTCCGGACCAAGACATTTTATTTCACATTACTATATATATAAGTTGTGACGTCAGTGCTGGTAACCAATATCGGTCATTACGTTTCTCTTGGACCGGTGGCGTAGAGGTGAGAGACCGTTAGGCATGGGTGATTGCTGGTCTTCCACAAAAAACATCTAGCCGGCCATATGCCTCGGAGGGAAAGTTTCCAGGTGCAAATTCTATGGACATGTGTGACCGAATGTGATCATTTGCCCATTACTATTTTGCTACTCCGAAAGACGCCGGTTATGAAGAAATGAGAAAATACTGATTGGAAAAGCTTCGATTACCGTTGAAAAAACCCAAATCGATATGTTACTGTATTTATATACACAAACACACACACAAACACACACACACACACACACACACACACACACACATATATATATATATATATATATATATATATATATATATATATATATATATATATATATATATATATATCCAAAATTAAGTTAAATTAAGGGTGTCATGTCAGATAGACATGCGCCATATCACCCGTAAAATATGCTCCAAGATTCTAATGAATAGATACGAGCATTTTATATCAACTAGAAATTAATTGACATATAAATATATCTAAAATAATCATATGAAACAATCACAGGGGATAATTTGCAAAAGTGTGTAAGCACACATAGCTAGGTAGGTAACTAATTAAAGTTTAACTAGAACTTTAAAAATAGATACCTTATAAATTGATTAATCTTCCTTGTATATATTCACTAAAGAAATATATTTCACCAATTAATTGATTGGTAAACGACAGTAGCCAGAACCTGGATTTTCAACAAGGAAGAGATCCAACCATCTGTGTTTACGCATCAAATTCAAATCAGCGACTGGCCAGAAACACGTGCTGTATTTACTAAAAATACACAGATTGTACCAGCTTCGTCCCAGCGGCGTGTTTTCGACAATTAGAAATAGCAGTCAAGTCCTTTCAACTGAGTTAGCTCTACAATTAAGGAGCCGTATTTATATATATCCAAAATTAAGTTAAATTAAGGGTGTCATGTCAGATAGACATGCGCCATATCACCCGTAAAATATGATCCAAGATTCTAATGAATAGATCCGATCATTTTATATCAACTAGAAATTGATTGATATATAAATATATCTAAAATAAACATATGAAACATATCTAGTTGATATATACATATCTAGTTGATATATATGTATAATTTGTGTGTGTCTGTATATGTGTGTATAAATGCGAAACGCCAACCAGGTAAGGCACCACAGGAAAACAGTTGGATGGTGATATAAAATGGTTTAAGGCTTTTTATATTAGGGAAATAATTTTGACATATCGGTAGGTTGGTCTATCTTCGGAAAATAGTGTTATTGCTAGAAGAAATAGAAAAAGTGTCTAGATTATCTAAGGAATGTAAATATACATTCACACGTGTTTTGAGTTTGATTTTGTTTTCGTCTAATAAACATAAAATAGGTTTCGCTTGTAAGTATAGATATATTTATGAATACACACATTTGCATATTTACTAATTACTTTTCCTTCAAGTAATTTAAGATACTAACGAAATACAATATAATTAGGCCAAATTTTGGAAGCTGAATGTATGTGAGTAAATACATACTTGTATATATTTTCTTATTATTTTATTTTCATATTATTTCTAATATGTATATATGCAGGAATATATATCCATACGTAATTTTATGGTGGTATTAATTTTCCTATCAATTTTCTCTCATTATCAGATTATATATTTGCCTTTAATCTTCTTTCTCAAATTGCAATATACAAAGAGAGAAAGGGAGAGATAGATAGATAGAGAGAGAGAGGGAGAAAGCGAGAGAGTAAAAGACTGTAAAATCATATACAAGTTATAATTTCAGAAGGTTAACGCAATTTGTAAAGAAAACACTATACTTTTTATGGAGCAATGTAAAATTAACGTCCCTTAATTTAACAGCTAAATAATATTAACATTTTTTCAATTATTTTATGTTATTTATAACGTTTTTGTGACTCTCAATTGTTTTCCTCAAGGTGGTTTCGTACTCCTATTGTTTATATATTATTTTAATTTGTGTTAAGATCTTAGTGTATGTGTTTATTCTTATATACTATAATGCTTAAATGAAATTCTTCCAGCTAACATTTCTTCTGCTGAAATGTGTTGAAAACTAATTAAAGTAATTTAGATTCCTTCATAATTCTTGTTTATTTGCTCTGATACTACACGGTAAACTAATATTTTGTATATAGTGCAGACAGAAAACCGACTGGAGATGTTCATATCCATTGAGGGTGAACTAGAACGACTAGGAGTAATTAGCTGTATCACTAATACACTGTCCTATTATAAATCACACTACATTAGTTCTACAGTTGGTAATTCTATATGGTCAAGTTCGCAAATGCGTATCTCTATCCGACGCTTTAAACACAAAAGTGCATATAAGCTATAAGCTTCTGTCCTCAGTACCGAATGATGAAGTAACACCGATAATGAATAATATGCAGTATCATTTGCGTGATGTCTTTATAAATCAGCTGCGGTACATGTGATATGATTGCAGTTTAAAATATTCATATATATAGGAACGAGTTGGACCCCGACGGCTGAGTTCAAGCCGTTTCGACGGCTTATTCTGGACGTTGAAACGGCTTGAGCTCAGCCGTTGGGGTCCTACTCGTTCCTATTACCCACTCTACTACCCTAAGTATTGAGTACTTTGGTGCGTTATGGTCCACCTGGTTCCTACCACATTTCCTTGGGTATCTATCTATCTATATATATATATATATAAATTCAGTTTCTTTGAATAGACGGCCGTACAGTGTACGTTGATTAGATTGCTGAGGAATTAATCAAAAGGGAATTGAGAGAGAAAACAAAAGAAAAGGACGAGTGATTGAAAGTTACCTTAGCCTTTTATTATTCCCCAAATCTTTCGGATTAATCATACATTATTAATGGGGTTCCGTAGGAGAAGCTTTGGAGAAAAACACGAAATGAGCACGAAAATCTGGGGTTTTTCTCCGAGCCTCCCGATATGGACCCCCACCCACCTTGATAATAGATGGTTAATCCGAGAAATTTGGGAAATAATAAATTGCTAAGATAACTTTCAATGATACATCCATTCTTTTATTTTACTTTCTCTCTCAATTTCCCTCTGATTAATACCTTGGCAATTTAACCCACTTGCATTGCCGCGTGAAAGAGTAAATACAATATTTTCCGTCTAGATTCTTTGGCACGCAGGTCTCACCTGCTTTTCTGCAATTTGTTGTTATTACTGAACATGCGAAGTTTGCTAATTTGAGAGGCGTGGACATAACCTCCTGTAAACTGAGGTAAAATACTTCTACAAAAACATTATTTGAGATAACAAATGATCATATTTTGTAGATTTGAAATCAGATTTGTGGATAAGGTTTTCAAATCGAAGACGGGGATTTATGCTGGTCCAGCTGCTGTGAAGGATAAAGATCATACTCAAGTTTAAAAAAGTATCTTCTATTTAATCCAAAATTAGAAATATACCAGAATCGTTCTTAGACTATATGTCAACATTTACAGATTTCCAAGAATTTGCCCTTTTCGTTTATGCAAATCTCACCGTTTTAGCTTCCACTTTTGCTCCTTGTATAATGTTCTATTTAATGTTGTAGATGGAAATTGTATTCCCACTTTTAATTGCTAGAGATACTTGGCTAACTCTCTCCCCACTCTCTGTTCACTACTCCTTATAGGGATCCTATAATAATAGAATCTGAGATTTTACATATTCCGTGCTATGTCAAAGTTTAGTTTTGACATACCACCACTATCTTTTTAGTGAGTGATAAGAAACTCTCAGCGCAGAAGGCATACTGGCTTTGCATGTTATTTTTTTATTGTTTCAAACTTAATAATACATCTTCAAACTAATTTCGAAACTGTGTTTGCTAAAGGCTGACTATATTTATGGTTAGTACGAAGGTTCTTATCTATTAGGGTTAAACATGTTTTCGTTGTTTTAGATTTCAGATAAACAGTAACAACTATGAATATTTACATCGTTTAATTAAGCACAATATTAGATTAAATTATAATTGCGCGTCAAATTTGTAGTAGCTAATATTTCATCCATTCCTGATAAAACTGAAGATACATGCTTATGCCTAATAATCCATATCAATTAAATATATCTTCATAACAGAAAAGTGTTTCTGAGGCAGAGTCTACCTACGTACATCCAAACCTCGCTGTAAAAACCTCACAGGAATGAACGTACAAGAGTTACAGCCGCAAGTTCATTAACGTATATCAAACACATAATTACAATCGCATGGTGAGGCTACCTTTATTGCAAAGAAGAGAAATTGCGTTTAAATGCTAATTTAGTTTGAACATTGTTAAACGAGGAACGCAGTGCAAGGAAGGAATCAACATTTATTTTCTTTGCGGAGCTGAATAAAGACGAATACTCAATCATTTGCATAATCATGAACTATTTTGGGGCACTATATCCTCTCTTAGAGAAACATTTCCCGTGTACACGGGATGTACAATCTCCATCCGATAATTAAAAATACTCACCCTCATATATATTGATATTTGCATAAACATTCCTTGCTTTCTGGTTTGCTGTAATTATTGTTTCATTTATTTTCTATTTCTTGCAGTGCTTTTTTCCCTTTATTCTACTCCCCACTTCCCGATTGTTGATATATTGATCTGGCTCATGTATGCAGCAGTCGCTTTTCCCTATATTTTTACAACGCTGTCCCTGTTTTCGACGTTGTACATTATATTTCTGTTATACTATTTGTTCTGTTGATATTTACAAAAGTCGCCGACAGTTTCCATCTGCCAAATTCAAATATCACATTATTGGTAAAACCAAGGACCTGGTAGACACTTTCCGTAGGCGTTTTGGAGTCTCATGCTTCCTCCCTGTAAAACGATATTTTTTTTTATAAAGAGAGCTTTACTGAAATTAGAGATACTGATTAGTGGAGTCGCTGTAATAGAAAATGATGTTTGTTAGAGAATATTATAATTCTATTGAACTTAGTAAGGTTACTAAGCATTTGTCTAATTTAAAATGTAGCGAGAAAGAGCCTATCAGTTTAAAATGACCTTAAATTGGGTCTCTCATTTTCTACAATTCTATTTTCTATATTAACATTGGTACTCCTCCTTAAATAATAGCCAAATAATTTGAGGGCGATGCATAGTCACTGGTGACGTATTTCATCTGTTCTAGAATAACAGAATGAAATTAAATACGATTGCAGAACCTGAAAGGGTATACCTAAATATTGATTTCTTACATACGATTTTATTTGTTCGGGCATCAAAGCGATGGTATGATCGACTATATTCCGTCGAAATTCATGACAGGTATTTCAGGAGTCTTAAAATATTTGAAATGCATATCGGAGGGATTTGTACAAAGAAACTGAATTATTAAAGTAAGTCAATTTAGGATATTACCTTTTCGGAACTTTGACTATCATGCCTGGTTATGGCCTATGAACAATGGCCTATTGACAATGCAATAATGATGTCTTCGAGGTTTCTAGCTACTTAGTTTTATCCATAGATGTTATGTAACGAACTCAATATAATGTAAATCATAAATCGTCCCTGGTGCTCCCAGATTTAACAAAGACAGCACAACATTGTATAAAGTATTAGGCCCGGCATTTCACCATTTTCGCCGCTATTCTTGTAAACTTTATGAATGATACAAATAGCAAATAATACGTAGATCAATTTCAAGTGTTTTGCCTTTTTCTAAACCAACTACAATGCCTTTTGACTAAAATCTAGTTGAATAAAATCGGGGAATTAGCCAATTAAGACGGTAAACGGAATCGTTTAACGGAATCGGAACGCCACAAGGGGAATCTGGCCAGAACCTTTGTAAATGTTAACTTCGTGTTTTGATAGCTACAGTGTGAGAATGTAAACAAATAATCTTTTGATGAGAGCGTAGTAAGATTCACAATTTTCCACTTCAGTAATGGAGTTTCTCGGATATAAGATCAAGATTTCGTGCCTATTTCCAGCAATGCCTTGACGTTTGATTGTCACTGGCGTTGTTTGGCTAGTTTTACATAAGCGTAATATTTATCAATAATATATCACTATACGACTGTTTTGTTCTTTGTTACTTATTGTTGAATTTATGTTCACGTACGAACATGTTTAATGCAACATACGAATAAATACTGCACGATTAAGCCTGAGGCTAAATCAGCCAATAGAGGTACGGTTGGATATATGATGTACTTTAAATTACGGTTTGTATTTAAAGACTAGTGTGCTACTATTCATACAATGCAAGGTATATCATCTACAGGGAGCATCATATACATGAACAGCTTGTACAGTCACGTGACATATAAGTATTCGTCTATGAAGTGTTTCAAGGTAAATTTATATTCCAGCCAAAAATTCAAAAAGCCGACCGAAAATCCCGTTTTAATTTGCGATACATAAAATTTGGATTAAAATAGTTTCGCATGTAATATTAATTAAGATATTCTTTTTCAATAAACGAAAATAATTTGATTTCAAAATACTCAAATGTATTTCTAGAATAAAATTATATAAACATAATAAAGAAGTTAATATTAGAGTCAAACTTATAAACTAAGAAAGTAGCATTGGAAAAGTGTGTAAATGGCAAATACATTTCCTCGGACAACGGCCAGTGACACCCGCTTTATCAATCACACACCCCTACAGTGGCTCCTTCCTCAGATGAGCTGCAGTCAATCTGCTTTTAATTTACCAATAACTTTTTAAAAGTAACTCTGAGGGGCAATGTTACTGCCTAAATTATTTTGGCTTCTTAACAACAATGTCAGGTCACAACGTTTTTATAAGACCTATATATAGAGAAAACAATACTATTTTATTCACAGACACAGCAAAAAAAAAGAAGCAAAATGAAATAACAAAATACCATAAAGCTCAAAAGGCAACACAACAGAAACGAAGGAAAATAAGCAAGATACCTCCCAACCATTAGTTGAACAGCATATATCTGGAAATATCTACGAGCGTTATAAGCTGCCACAATCACTCCACCTCCAAATGTGTTATCTGCATCACAATTTTGAGGAAGAAAGTGGAAGGTTGGTGACCGTGGAAGCGGAACGTTTCTTTTGTCACCTACGAAATACATTCTATCTGTTAATGACAGATATTTATTCAAGTTGGTTTCGTCAACAATGTGGTTGACAACATGTGTGTTTATAGTCGAAGTGATAGGGAATACCATCTCCTCCCTTCAACGAAGAAAATTATATCCCAATCCTGTTATTTCCCTCACCGGAGCCTAAAAAAAGAGGTTCCATATGTCGCCGACAGGCAAGCAGCATTGAAATTGCTTTCGATTTCATCGTTCATAGCGCTGTAGTTGGGGAAATGTCTCACACTATGTCAACAAGAGTGGGAGTGTAATCCGAACGCATCGATATATATAATATTCTGTAAAGATAATATCGAGTTTTAATGTGTACGAAAATATCCCAATTCAGGCTTTCTTAACTTTGGAATCAGATTAGCGGACAGTCATACCGTTTATCTCAAATGATCTCGTGATATAATAGCAAACCTTCGTAAATCAGTAAATGCTATCTTGCAATTTATATTAAGAAAGAACACATAACAGAAAGTGAAACAAAGAAAGAGTAAAGAACACGAAACGAAATTATCAGAAAACGGCTACTTCTAGTTGCATGAATTTTTGCATGAAATTTTCTAAGATGAGTATATTTACTATGTATTGATATATATATATATTTTTTTTTCATAATAGATGCTTTTACCAGAATCCAGATAAAATAAATTCATATAAACCAAGAATCTTGGTTTGGGGAAGGGCATAATGTTTTTATCAAAATATATGAAATAAATTAAAGAGTAAAATCATGTGTTATACTGTGTTAACTAAAAAGGTAGGACTGTTAAAAAAATCAATGACTTCAAGAATCAATACAAGAATAACAAAGTTGAATACAAAAAGGAAACAGCGATATATGTCTGCAGAGATAAGAAAAATATTCAAGAGGGCGTTGTTAAATTTTTGAATATTTTATCTTTTATCGCTATAATTCATTTTAGATCAATTCACTGAAAATAAATATATATCTTCGTTCAATAACAAACTAAAATTATCTAATTCCGTATATCGTTTGAAAGAAAGAAAAAATACAATTGAAAATCGAAATGGCTTCGTATTGTTTAAATTATGATTTTCTCGATCTAAATTATTCATAATGTGAGTTAAGCTTCAGAAATAAGCCACAGATAATGTTAGAAAGTGAAAAGTCCAGGTTTTCTTGAATTATCAAGATAATGCATTTCTTCGGAATATCATTTACTATTAAATATGTTCAAACGTTCTAATTCATTTTCGGAATTACAGTTTGTAGGTTTAGGCATTACATTAAAATAGAATGGGCTAAATTCACTTTACAATTAATATTTATTTCATACCATCAACATTTTCATCGCACATTTGTAACTTGGAAACTGGCAGAATTCCACTGATTTATCGATAATAATTATATACAGTAACTTTGAAAAATATGGACTATTAAGATTATAATCAGTATTAATATAATTTTGCTAGTTATTATTATTATCGTCATTGGTTTATGCGGACGGGTTCCTATCGGCTTGTGTAAGTTTGTCATTTTCACTTACAAAAGCTTTTTCGCCATTTCCTTTGTCACAACCTGTTTATGAGGTACCTGATTTGACCTTCATTGATGTTCACTCCACAATATTTGGGCTTCTGACCCAAATATTGTACTTTTTCTTTGAAATACGCCTAAAAATGCTCAAAAATAAATTTGGAGATAAAAACACACCTCCCTTTCCACTTGCCAGAGCACAAAAGTTTTGCATGAGAAATGTTTGCGTCATTTCAATATTTCAGACGAAGAGCTGAAGATAAAATATGACACCATACTCATTAACACCTACGCCAGTAGGCTAGAAAATTTATAGATTTCAAAAATTATACGGCACACATAAATGTGCCCCGTGAGGTGTTCGCCGACATCGAAAAGTGCACCATCACCTACAAATATATAGATTCACCTCGATCGTATATAGATTGGTCTATTTTTTTTATTATGACAGCAGGTAAGGATAGTAACGGTTGTCATACCTAAGGCTACCACATCATTCGGATAAAACAATATTTTAGCAAATCATTGCCACTAGACATGCTGTAAATTGAAGTACGATATGATTACACCAGAATATAATGTTCCGTAATGATCTGGACACATCACTTTAACAGAATGAAATATTAAGGGTCGCGAAGCAAGCTGCCTCAATCACATGAAGCAATGTTTTAAGGCCTACTTTAGCATCCTTACTCCTGAGGAACTGTAGAATATTATATATTCCTTTTCACAGAGAATTTGTGCGGTAATCAAACTATGAATTATGCTTTTCAAATATAACCTTAATACTATACCGTATTGTTGCCAACATTCCTGTGATATTTAGTTAATGTCCTTTATGTTCAAATACTGCCGATGTAATATTACATTGCTTTCAGAGATAGATTCTATAACTAACAGCCAAGTACGAATATTCTATTTGATATTGTTAAGAGGCTTACTGAAGTGGATGAAATTAGAAGTGATTCCATTGAATAATGTTTTCCTAGTATCAGTACATGTGAATGATACACTAGAGTGGAAATACCTAGATTGTCTTTGAGCGCAGGTTTTTCAAAGACCTCTGACCTGGTGCAAAGAAATATTTATCCTCTGTCATTTCGCATATCTCGGATTCCAGTCTTCTTAAGTTGAGTACATACCCCTATTATATTTATCACACACAGTCTTCTTAAGTTGAGTTCATACCCCTTTTATATTTATCATTAAAATTATTTCCACTGGAAAACCATTTCAAGCAATTTTGAAATAGAATGCTTATCGTGTTTTTCTGTTCTTAAGAAATAAAACGATTTATTTTAAAGATATGAATTCGGAAGAAAGATACACAAGAAAAGTAGATTAAGAAACACACACACGTACTTACACCGATACACACACTGACACAAACACACGCATACACATCCACGCATACAAACACATACACAAAATAATACACACTTTTATGTGTCAGGGATACAGAAGGAGAAGGAAAGGAGAGATACGGTTGAGTGGGAAAGAAACAGAGAAATAGAAACAGAGAGTTGAGGAGAGAAATGGTAAGTGAGAGAAATGCAAGTGAATGGGACCTGTTATATTTATTCTATATTAAAGAATCTTGACACATCTTGAACACTGGGTCATATTTACATATTTGTATTCGTTCCTTGATTTTACACGTTGTTTTCGTATTAATTTTGTAGTTTAAATAATCGCATACTAGACATTACATATCTATGATTGTAATAGATAATGTGTGTAATTATTGATTATCATATATATATTGATTATCATATATATTTGCTTCAAAGTATGTTATGTCTTCGATGTCTCTGCGCTATTAAAAGAAAATAAATAAACAAACACGCCATTTATTAGGGATGTACTTATGTTATAAATGACTAAGTATTTCTGCTTTAAAATAAGGCTATTCCTTTAATTTTATGAATTTAATATACACATGTAATGGATTATGTGCAAATCATCCCTATAATTTCATAAAATATATATACAATTTATATAGAGAGAATAGAAGTAAATGAGAGTTTCTATATTTGAACATATTAGTGTATAGTCATGTTTAAATGCAGACACAGATTTATATATTCTTAGTTATTTATATATACATATATAACTATATAATTTAATATATGTGTGTTCTTGCTATTTTCCCCCATTTTAACGCGTTATTACTTTCAAATGTACGTTCTGTCTTTCTTTAAATAAATCTAACACAATTATATTAAAAACAACTTCAAGCAATTCTTTTATTGTCATTTTTTCCTTATGTTTATCATTCTCATCATACTTCATTTAGTAGTTTACATGAACATATTCATCTCTCCATATTTGTTTTGTATAATATCTTCGAATCTTATATCTTCTAAGAATTTTCACAATCATTTTATGGATTAATTTCCTTTTGAATTTCCAATCCCATTTTATATATTAGCTTTGGCTGTGTTACTTTTTCATTTCCAATTTTCTTCCATTATCTATTCTCAATTATCTGTTCTCACTCCGCCATTCGCTCTTAAACAAATGTTAAAATATGTTCATACATACATACATACATACATACATACATACATACATACATACATACATACATACATACATACATACATACAAACATACATATTGTTGTTTGGGACCACACGTTGAAAACGTGTTCTGTTGTGGAGATCAGCTGCCCACTTGATGTAAACGTTGTCAGAAAAATACAGGAGAAGGAGGACATCTACGGATCATTGATGAGGAGTTTACAAATCTAGTATCCAAGATACACCTTTAGCTTCATACCCATCATTATTGGAGCTACGGGTTATATACCCAGCCGCTTGGACCAAAGTATAACTGAACTTGGATTTGCGGACAAAGGGCGCAGCTCCCTAATTCATAGGCTACAAATGGCTGCGATAGCTGGCACCTTCAAAATTTGCAAAACATTCTTGCGATTCAAGAGATGACAATTTCTTTTCTTTTACAACCTTGCCACCAGGAAGGTGGCCGGTCAAAGAATATACTCAAAATTAAGAGTAAGAGATAACATACATACATACATACCCGATTAAGAAAGATTTGGTCATCGGAACTCTCTGCGCAAAACAAAACAGTGGCTCACATTGTGTTTGATGTGCCTGTCCTAACACCAACAATTGGAATACTCAATTGGACGATAGACGAAATCCGAGTAGTTGATGTTGGAACTCGAAAAATACTAAACCACACCGGAAACTTCCACATCAACAGTGACATAGACCGCCTTTACTTGAAACGTAAGCAGGGAGGCAGAGGCCTAACATCAGTCCAAACAGCATTTGAATGTCGCATCATATCTCTCCGACATCTACGAACCTCGAAGCGTAGGAGCCCGTCTCTCGATCACGTCTATCTGCATGAAACAGATAAGATCATGAGAGTTGGGAAGGAACTCCTCGAGAGATATTCCGTGTGTTATAATCAAAAACTCACACCCAGGGAAGTCGCTTAGCAGTATCGCAGTGAATCCATGGATGAAAAACTGCTTATCAGCAAAAAATCATGCATGGATATGTTGCCAGGAAGCTCCAGAGTGAGAGTAATATGGATGAGGAAAGTAGTCTATCTTGGACCAACAACCGCTATATTGGCTCCCAATTTGAAAGATACGATTTTGCAATCCAAGAACAGGAGATTAACACGATATACCTGATTCAGAAAAGAGATAGGGATGCAGGCAAAACACCTAGATGTGATAACAAGTGCAGACTCTGCAGAACTAACATCGAAGATATCACCCATGTCATCAGCAGCTGTCCAAAGATGTCATCGCGGTACTATCTACCTATGAGACATGATGTAGTGGCCAAAACACTGTACAATGCAGTTCATAAAAAGGATAGCCCCGATAATAAACCCATTAAAAGCTACAGCAATGTGGAAGACATCCATGTACATAATATGAAATAGTATGGTGGAATGTTCCAGTAAAAACCCCAATAAAATGCAGACAAAACAGATCAGATATTATGATATGGGACAGGGGGAAGAAAGCATGCACAGTTGTGGAAATTAGCTGCCCAGAAGATGCCAATATAATATCAAAGATTAGCGAAAAGGAGAATATTTATGCAGAACTCATGAGAAATCTGCAGATGCTCCACCCTGATTACACCTTCAGATTTATGCCGGTGATTATTGAGGCACTGGGGTATGTTAGTAACTGCCTCAATACAAATCTTGAGAAGCTAGGCTTCACAGGAACAGAAAGAGCACAACTAGTTAGGAAATTACAAGTACAATCCATTATAGAAGAGTAAAAATATGTAAAACATTCCAAAAATGTTGCCTCTAATAACTGCATATACACATGTACAGATTATAAGCATATACACATGTACACATACAACTCAAAAGATACACATCCACACATACAATAACATCCATATCCACACATGCATGCATACATAATCTACCTAGTTGATGTTGTGTAAATTCCAATGAGAGAGTCTTGTGTCTATGTTAGAAACCGACCCTCTCTCTATTGGGAAAAAAATTGTGAAACTATAAAACCAGAACATACTTATAGTACATACGTATATACATGATGGCTGCAACTTGAATTCCAGTAATGCCATCGTTTAATACTTAAGCATGAGCATAACGGATGTGTCTTCGTAGTCTTGTTAGGACCCCGTCATTGACCAGCAATGCCATTGCAAAAAGATGTCACATATCAAGCGATGCCTGTGCTTGAGGTTTTTTTTAAGGGAGGAAAGGCTATGGATACTGCCAATCCCTCTCTCTGAACATCGAATGCATTTACCCAAAATGAAGAACTGGTTTACATCATTGGATACAAACGACGTCACAGGTTTTATACCAGAGTGAGCTTCTAATAGATAGATGTATTAATAAAGACTTGGAGTCTCTCGCTCCGCAAAAAAATACTTTATTCGATGGCCGTTGACACTTTTGAGTTCCTCCACCCTTTAACAGGTTTTGTTCTTCATCATTCAGGGTGTCCGAAATCCCTTATTCACCGATCAAGCTCTCTGGGGTTGCCGGTTGTACTTGGTTACATGTTACCAGTAGCGCTGACCTCACACACAAACACACACAAACACACACACCCACACACACACACACAAACATACACACACATATATATAAATATATATATATATATATATATATATATATATATATATATATATATATATATATATGAGAAAGTATGACCCCGACGGCAGAACTCAAGTCGTTTCGACGGGTATTTCTGGACTAAAGAAACGGCTTGAGCTCTGCCGTCGGGGTCATACTTTATATATAGTTGCAATTAAGCAATTCTGATCCTGTAGAATTTATTTCCATATGAAAGAAAACTTCTTCTTACCTACTATTGTATTGAATACTTTATCTAATTGTAAGTTTTTTTCTGGTCCCTTTCGGAAAAATATGCAATTATTATATATCCAGTTGAATTAAAATGCATTGAGGTAATATGAAATCTGGCATGTAGTCACCTCAACGAAATAACTATAATGATAATCGTCAATCACTTTAAAAATCTAAAGTTGGGTGATGTAGTCTTCAGTGCGGAAATAGTTGGACTAATATTTTTTGTGTGTTAATAAATACAGTAATGAATCCCTACCCACTGCTTCTCGTCTTTTAGAAGAGTTTATGCCAGAGATGTATAAACATCTGATTGACATAAATAGTATAGGGATTATTTGAAACTTGAAACGTAGTCGGCTAACAACTAATAAGTAAAATTGAAAGTTGTATTTGAAAAATATCTACTAAAGTATCCAGATAGACAGAAAATAATGAGAGCATTTGAGGATCCAAACGAAAAAGTCTTAGAATATTTTTAAATGTGGCAGCCAGTGACCTAGGATGCCTTAACAAATGTTTAACGTACTCATTTAATGCACATCATTCAAGACATACGACCTTCGATTCCTTGCAGGACTTTATTCCGTACCCAGAAATACTTTACCCAATTTTTCAACTATAATTTACCGTGATCCACGAAACGAATTATAATTATCTGCATAAAGGCGACTATATTTTAAACTACATATTTACAAATTCTTCTTAAATCAAGCATAAATACATCAGAGGCACACAGAAAATTGCGGACAAGATAATTCTCAAAATCTTTTGAGTTGTTTCCGAAAATCGTCCTTACTACTAACGTTTCAAATCCGTGACGGTATTCCACGTGTAGCTTAATTGCTAGTCGCTCGGCAAAAGACAGCAGCGGTGGTGGACTGGTGGTGTTGATGATAAGGCTTAAGATAGCAGCATGACTTGACCATTATGGAGCACACGACCATAATTAAAGAAAATAAACCCCTTATTATTATACTAAGGGATTAGACACATAGTGAGTGAGAAAAAACTAGAGAGAGAGAGAGAGAGAGGGAGATAGATAGGGAGAGAGAGAGAGAGAGAGAGAGAGAGAGAGAGAGAGAGAGAGAGAGAGAGAGAGAGAGAGAGTATATGTGTGCCAGTGTAAGTATATATGTTTGTGATATAGTTGAGTATTTATTACATTTGCTTCTATTCAGACACGGAAATGTCTTTATACTCAAATAATTGCTTAGATAGTCTCTGTTTTCTGGGATTTTTCAACGCACTATATTATATAGATAAAGCACACTGCAATTTCCATGCAAAATTCTGCCATGAGTTTTATTATACCTTTCTTGTTTTCAAACATAGGGACGATATTTATTATAAGTATTTTTACGCCCTCTACGTTTCTATACACTTATCTATCTAAATTGTATGCGTTTGAGTATTCCGTTAATATATGAAAATCCATTATACAACAAACACTTTAGACTAATGCAGTTTCACATACCTGGAAATACTCCCAGTAGATTTATTGGCGTGGAACAATGTGAATTAAATAATAGGTTTTCTTATATAAATCAACTACGAAAAATCATTTACCCTCATTAATGCAAGTTGGGCGTAGTGAGAAACGCGTCCATTATCAACCCACAAACACGCAATAACAGGTGCAGATACACTTACATGCAACGATACGCACATATTTGCAGGACTCATAGGCCATTTGAAACACAGGTACACACACGAATTCACATATGAAACAACGAACGAGCTCACAGATTCAAATACACACCGCAGCTGAAACACAATCACAAGAATAGGTATATAAAATACATAGAAACATACACGTTACACATATAACATATGAAACACATAGGTAACGTGAAAGTGAAACTCATTTAAGTGCCAACGAACATATATATTCACACAAACACACATAGAAACACATACATAACGGCGATAATTTCAAAACAGACATTTACACATACATACATGCAAAGAAAAAGAAGACCAAAAAAAAAGACACAAGAATTATACATCCCCGAACCAAGAAGGAAGCAAATGCGATAGAGAAACTAGTATAAAGGCTCCCTGCTATCATTTAACCTGTTAAAAGTAAAGACAAATTGCTCCTTCAATTAAACCATTCCATCTTTAACAAAAACTACCAACTAACACTAATCCAGACATGTGGAAGGGATTAAACCAAATAATATGTTGATAAGGTATTTCTCCTGTAAAACTAGAGACATGTTCACCCTATATATACATGAATAAACGGGGTACAAGATAACATGTATGAAAACCTTTGGAGAAATAACTATTTACAGGGACTAAGTTAAAACACAGGTTATGGTTGGAAACATAATTTTTTTTTTTATTGTAGCAAGTGAAATGTGATAGGGAAACGAATCTAATGTATGGATGTGTGCGTTTGTAACTATGGAATCGTTACGCCCATTCATACATGCACTCGTACACACACGCACACACACACACACGCACATACACACTCGAACCGTTATAGAAATTAATAGGATAGGTGGTGTAAGTGAAATCAAAAGCTGGGTGGAAAACCTCGATGTAGTCGATAAACGGAGCAAGACAGAACTAGGTATAAATGAGAGCATGTTTGAAGCAATAGATGTTGGGGGAACGGGTTGAACATTAGTACCAGTATCCTATCTAGTTATTTAGAAATAAGTGATCGGCATTGCCTCAAATAAACAATGTCGAAACACATTTCTCATTCTCATCGTATAGCTTTTTATCTTTTACGAGAAAAACTTTAATGGATACCAGATAACCTACACTGATCAACATATTCGAATAGAATCTTAACCTCTTTTCCTTATAAGTAGAAGCCGATTATTGAAACCAGGTTCTGTATTTGCGGTTAAATATGATACATAAGGATCTTGCGCGTTTTATAGCTCAAACGTAGAAACATTGTGAATACATATCTTTAAAAGTCGAATTTCTTCTGAATAGATTTTAATGAAAAAATAATATCGTATTGATATATGATCAGAAACTTTTCTCAACGTAAGAAAATTCTATTATAAAATAAGAAGTAGCATGAGTAACCGATTTTTAAGGTGGAATAGCTTTTAAATCTGCTGATGAAATACGATGTATCTTTTGCAAATTTGATGTGAAAATCTGTACATGCAATCGGTAATAAGAATAAATACAAATTAGTTATGAAGGGAAATACAATTATTGCATGCAATAAAAACAAAACAAAAAAAAACGTGACTAATTTACTATGGCTGAAATAGATTCAAATATTTAGCATCTGCAGGAATTTCAGATTCTCACACTCTTCTTTTCGAATATATTTTATTTGATGCTTGGAGAAAAACGAAAAAAATCCCATTAAATTATACGACTGAAAATTTTAAAAAATAAAAGAAATATAGGTATTTTTGTATTAAGAATGTTTTACATCTAGCATTACATTTCTTTCACTTAAGAACTGACATTGAAGTTAAAATGTAACACTTGGTAATTTATTACGAACTAAAAAAATATAATAAACAAATTGAAAAGCAGCAAAAAATGAAACCCTAGAACATTTTAAAACGAAGCACATTAATTAGTGTAGGACATGGGGAAGGAAAACTACTCGAGATGAAATTTCCCTGAGTATGTAGATCACTTGACATATCCAAACACCAATTTTAGATATTTACGAGTAGTGGGTAATCTATATACGTTATATTACAGTGAGAGCTAGTCCATGATTCATTTTCAATTCATGGATCTTTAATGAAATCAAGTATACATGAAATATTGTAGTAGTAATGTAGACTGCTAAACTAAATGTCTCGAATGGGTGGATTAACAGCATGGCAAGCGAAAAAAATAACTATTTACATACAATCAGGCAGACATAGACACAACATCACATACACGCACACACTCTCTCACACACACGCACACACACACACACACACACACACACACACACACACACACACACACACACACACACACACACACACACACACGCATATATATATATATATATATATATATATATATATAGTACGTTCCAGTACTAATAGCGTGCAACTATTGGTAACTAATCTGTAGAGTATGAATTCACCTTTAAATGGTAAGTTAGAATATTTAAGAAATAACTGATGTAATTGCTAAATATCACGCATTTTATTAGCTTAATTCTTTAGATTTCTCCGTTTCGAAACAATATCGTATTTTTAGCTACATTATTTGCATTTGCCCCTCTCGAATAACGTAATAATTGTTTCTACTTTTCGCACAAGGCCAAGCATTATCCCATTGTATTACTGGTACTTTATTTTATCGACACCGTAAGGATGGAAGGCAAAGTTAACCTCGGCGGGATTTGAACTTAGATTATAAAGGTCCGTAACTCTATGCTGCACATCATGGTGTCCGACCCTCTACCCATACTGCCAATCCACCGGCGTAATAATGATATTTAAGTGAAACATCTTGGACAATATAAACCCTTACATTAAACAGACAACCAATCTGTCTATTTGACTAGAACTACAGCAGTGTTGTTATCATGATCAACACGATAAACAAGAAAAACATCTTCATAGCTGCACAATTAAACTTATCGATGATTTACGCATTCATTTATATATATCTTGTCGTGACAATTTCAATATCCCATGTGATAAAAGAAACCGCGTTAAGGTCAAGACACTTTTCCTAGTGTATAGTGTGCTTGATTCACCATTGTAAATTTAAAGTCGTGTGTTCGATGCAATGATCAGCAATCCGGTATGTTCTTGAGCATGATCCTTCTTTTTACGAAATAATTCATGTTATGATTGAGTGTTTCTATTATGAAAACACCCAAGATCCCTATAATGAGTGCAAAGCTCCTAGAAGGTTGGCTAGTCATCCATCAGTCTCAGTGTTAATAAAGTTTATAGCACCTTCATATAACTCTGATCATTTCAGTACACTGTAACAAAAAAAAAACATGTGCCTTTGCTGCCTTGAGACGAAGGATATTCAAAATTTATCATAATAAATTTTACAGAAATACAACCAAAACCATTTACTGGACGATTATAATATGTGCCACGAAGAAGACATTAAAATATTTAACTCGATATTGTAATTATGATAAAAATATCATCGGCCACTCCTTCGTCATAGCAATAAACACGATAAAATGGCAAGCATTGTAAAAAGAAGAAATAATATAGATAAAATAATAAAACTCGCCGAAAAAAAGCTTCTGAGTAAATGTAAGTAGAAAAGTAATAACCATTCCCCGGTAAATAAATATCAGAAATCCACTTTTAGAACAATATTTTATCTATACGTTGTCTATTTAGAAATAAATATTTATAGTAGAAACATAAGCAATAGTAAATAATGAATATCATTTTTGCCCAGTGACCAATAAATTATGAATGCAACCACAACTTTAACACGAACATGATAGCCCTGATCAGTCGGAAGCTATTATTATAACACAATTATCATAAGATATTCAATGAAAGTAACATTTATGCTAGCTATAAACTCCATAAAATTTCACGAAAGAGAAAACAATCAGAAATACTTTCCCTCAAGAAACACTTGAATACCTGTGCACAAATCATTAATATGACAACGTAATTGTAAATAAACTAACCAAATACGTATTGCGTAATTTTAACGTACTACAATGTGGTATTTGAATATATAAGACTGAAAAATACAGAAATCTTTAAACTATAGAAATCGAAAAACAATTTCTATAAATCCTTAGATAGAATCGACATTCATTGCTTCAATAACTCTCAAAATGCAGAGGAAGTTTAGATCAAAGAAAATGCTATGCAAAACACCTTTGATGAATAACATTTGAAAAAAAAAAAATTGAAATTTGAAATGTAAACGTGCCTATGCAGATATTACCATCGAAATCATTTCTGATAATGTCGGATAAAATGGCTCCTACTGACGAAAAACAATTTACAGAGGGCTTCTGCTAAACTCATCTAATCTAGTGCGTTCCCGTTTCCAGGGTTATTCTACTCGATGTACTCACCGATATTTTATAGTGATCGGGATGTATTCTCCGATAATTAAAATAAATACAAAATTGCAATATATATAACAAGTATAAAATGTCATATCATTAACCCTACGAACCGATATATTCATTTCTTATACTTATACAATATCCTGTTTTGAACGATTCAAATATCATTATTATACCAGGAGGCGGTAAATTGGCAGTATCGGTAAAGAGTCGGACGCCATGCTTTGACGCATAGAGTTACGGCCCTTGCCAATCTGAGTTCAAATCCCGCCGAGGTTAACTTGGCTTTTCATCCTTACGGGGTC
Source organism: Eledone cirrhosa (assembly GCA_964016885.1). NCBI lineage: Eukaryota > Metazoa > Mollusca > Cephalopoda > Octopoda > Eledonidae > Eledone > Eledone cirrhosa. The sequence goes on from OZ024745.1 coordinate 57,081,468, forward strand.
GATAAAATAAAGTACCAGTAATGCACTGGTGAATTGCTGGCCTTGTACCAAAACGTAGAAACAATTATTATACCGAGAATATTATATGTGGTAACATCTTCCTTAGTACACAACATTTATATAAATCCACAAGAAAGCCAGGGAAGAAGGCGCAAATGACGTTGAATGAAACTAAACTAGCAATTCTGAGTATATTGAGTTATCTCAGATTAACTACAGAAACAAAGTTGTGAAGAAAGAAAGTAATGTATTATCCATGTTGCAAAGGCATATGATATATTTGTAATTAAAAACGCTGAGAACTAGCATGAAAATCTTAATATCAACGGAATACATGACCAGGTTTATGCATACACGTAGTCACACATATATGCCCATAATTTATAAATATATATATATATATATATATATTAAAGAAAGTGTGGTAAAAAACTATGTGGTCCATAACGCTCCAGAATACTCGATACTTAGGGGAGTAGAGTGGGTAATAGGAAAAGAGTCAGGACCCCGACGGTTGAGCTCCGGCCATTCCGACAGCTAGATCAGAACTATTCGGATCTAGCTATTGAAACGGCCGGAGGTCAACTGTCGGGATCCTGACTCTTTTCTTAATTAAATTTGATGTGTAGTTGTGTATATGCCTCTGTGTGTATTAGTGTGTATGTATGTTTGTTCATCAAATTTAATTAAGACAATGAATTTTGAATCAGCTAGACTTGAACTTGGTGATGAAGTTATACATGTTAAAGCTGAGGTTTTATCTGGGAGTTATCCCAGTTTTCTGAGTTGCCTTCTGGAAGAATGCCCTGACAAAGGCTAAGAGTCCTTGGATTAACCACGCGATCGTGTATCCAGCCCGATTATTTCTATGTCCCCGTGCATAAATACATACATACGTACGTACATATATACGTACGTACATACATACATACGAAGCCTTTCTTCCATATGCTCGCAGAAAATGTGAGAAATAAATACCACATCAGACTAGTTATATATTCTTTTCAAATGTTAAATATTTCCATAATTTACTTAAGTAATGCCAGTTAAAACGTAAATATATAACGCGGAATGTATAAATAAAATTTAACGAAAACATATTTCAAGCTTTCAGAAAGACATACCTCTGGAAAATATAATTTAAAACCTCTGCTTTGTTAAGAAACTTAAGAGGAAATGTATTCACTTGGTGGGAGCATTACACTGTAATCATACCTCTTCTGATGCCCATATATATGTTATTTTATCAACTATATATCGTTATAAAAGTACGTATTGCCGTGGCATTTCTTTTACATGTGTGCAATAGTATAGAGAGTGAATTCGAACCCGAGATCAAGAACGGACGACCAGAGACATAAAACCACCTATGTTCTGTAGTGTATTCTTTCACACAACACCGTTTAAATAGAGAAGTAACTATCTACCTTTATCTATTATTTCCCTTAACATATTATCAGTGCAAAAAAAAAAAAATTAGATAATCAAATGATTCATAGTATTATACATATATATATGTTTACCCTGAAACCTTTAACAATAGTAGCCAAATCGCCCCCTATAATCTACCCATTAAGAATTACTGAATTACGTAATTCTAGATACACACTTAAGACCGGATAGTGATGGCGTGAATCACTCTGCTCTGAGTAAAGATACTCCTCACACTCTAATTGTCAACAACATCTATGGGTACTGGTTCTCTTAATTGGGTCATGTATTTAAATTCAAATAATATGAATTCTCAACTAAAGAGCACAGCTGTTGCAGAGTAAGCACTGTAAGCTATACCATACCTATGATCTACGCTCTCTCTAAATGTTATATATCAAAATATGTTACAAACCTAAATAGCATATATTACCAAACATAGGTGGCAATCGCGTACTCTTATGTTATAAGTAAACAGCACCACCTCATGCTATGATTCCTTCCATATACTGTACCAATTGTGTTGTTCTTCCTGTTTACTCTGAGATGCATATATATATATATATATATATATATTCAATTAGTGTTGTTTGGTTGTATATATCTATATTCAGGTCGAATTTGCATTAAAAATTTGTTTTGAAAGTGAACAGTTTCAAACCGAGTAATGTACATGTACACAATATTTTCGCGTACGGCTGCATAGTAAAGTATACATATGTTTACTCATTGAATACTATGTTACTGTGGATTGTAATAGGTCCATTCACATTTTGCTGACATTACGATCCATTACTAGCTATTTTGAAGGTAACAGTCAACATATTAACGAGTCAAACAAAACTATATTCAGGTAGTGAAGTAACATGTTGATTGCATTGATTTTCTGTAGTAAAAACATCATTGGTATCGAAATATATTTAACATTACTGTAATGAAAGACACGCCGAGATAAAGAGAAATACACGATACACTAATACAAAAACATATATATGCTTTCTTCTTCTTCTTCTTCTTCTGGGGGTGTCGTGGGGGCAGACTTCTAAATCACGCATTCCAGCGGTCGGTTCCTGCCAGAAGCATATACGTATATATATATATATATATATATATATATATATATATATATATATATATATATATATATATATATATATATATATATATATATATATATATATATATATATAGTGAGTTGAGAGGGTGTGAGTGTGAGCGTGGCTGTACAGCCAAGGAGTTCTGCCAGTTCGAGATCAACTCTACAGGCACGGAAGTGCTATCAGATGGACCTGGCCGAGGAGCATGCAAAGTGACAAAACCATGCTGCATTCACTCATCGAGGGTTCTTGTATTACTGACTTGTGGAGTTAGGTCGTACAGCTGCTGTTGCGTGTGTGTCCTTAGTGAAGGTCGCCCCGCACCCTTTTTTGCCTGGAAGCGCAGGCAATTCTACTCTGTCTGCTGGCAGTAGCAAAAGAGGTTGTGTGGTGGATTAGCTTGAAAGGCAAAATCGTCGTTGACTTTTTTATGTTTCACTTGGAAAGGAAGTTTGGGTGGAGAGGGAAGTGCTGCAACAGTGCCTTTGCTAAAATGCAGATGAATGTGGCAAGAATGGCCCTTGTGAATGGGCTTACTCTGAGCATGTGCCTGTAGGCTGGTTAATTTTAGGGAAAGAGGGGTGCCCTTTCCGGGTGCCCTCGAAGCGTCACTTACCATGAATAAGTTAAATTCTGTGGCAAATAAAACAATATAATAATTGTTACTACTTTTAGCACAGGGCCAGCAATCCCAGTGCATTACTGGTGCTTTATTTTATCGACTCTGTAAGGATGAAAGGCAAAGTTAACCTCGGCGGGATTTGAACTCATACCGTAAAGGGCCGTAACTCTATGCTGCAAAGCATGGCGTCCGACCCTTTACCGATACTGCCAATCCACTACTCTTAATATAATAATCATGCTGGTTGTGATAACGATGATCATGATGATGATATACAAATATATATAGGTGTGTGGGTGTATGCGTGCACGCGTGTGTGTGAGTAGAAACATGTTTGTATGCGTGTCCATAACTTTCATGTTTGCATATACATGATATTTTGTCTGTATGAATTCTTTCGTTATGTAAAGTGTTTTAGTTATTACGGTGTGTATATTCATTAGCTCTTTTATTCATGTATTCGTTATAATTATTTTGTTTGTCATTTCCGTTTGGCTGGAACATAAATATTCCTGGAAGGCATATTACAAATGGCGTTTTGTGTTGTCATTTGTAATGTAGCCGAAGCTGTTGAGAATGCATATTATCTCTTTTTTATTCACTGTCACCTGGCATTATATAATGCAAGGATCATTTCAGCAATCAAGAAATATATTTGCCATCAGCTCTAGAATAAATTTCATTCTGCAATACTCGATGTGTCTGTTTAGAGTCTTATTAGAGATTGCTTTCAATATGGACTCGATAACAAGCGTCACAGATTTTCGTTTCTTAACAGTGGTGGCATCATGTAATACTTCATACACACTTTAGTTTAATGTTGGTTATCTAAATATATTGTTATAGAAGATCGTGGTTGCTCTATATTGCTGTACGTGAGCATTGATCCAGTAGATATATAATTAAAATCATTCAGAAATACCTAAGAGGCATCTTTCGTTTTATTTTGCTTTATGTTAAAATGTGATATAGAGACTGGAATTCGTGTTTCTTAAATTTCAAGAGGAGACAGTGGGCGATGTTTAGGGCATAGACGAGATAGTACGTAAAAGAGAAACAGAGGCGAGCTTCGGGAAGATTCTCGTCAAAAGAGTGGATCGGGTAGAGAGTTAAGCAGATATCTGGTCACAAGCGTGGGCGTGTAAATTTGAGTTTGAATACTGGGTAGAATAGAAGTCAGACTATTAGATGCTAAACTCTCTAGGAATGTGACGGCAATAGCGCGTGAGTGTGTTTTATTTGAAAATGGGTTTGGAGAGATGTAAGGTGGATGCAAATAGGAACAAATGGGTGCAGGAAAGTTTTGAGAGTAAAATGAATCTGACGGTCGAAATATTTCTTATTGGATATGCTGGAGTATGCGAGGGTGGCGTGCGTAGAAATTGGTTAGAAAAAAAAGTGAGGGTGTCATATAGTGGGGAAAAATGTGAAATGAACGGAAATGCTAAGAAGAAAAACGAGAGAAGGGTAAGATGAGAGACAGGAAGAGAGTCAAAGACATTCATGAGAGGGAAGAGTAGATTGACAAGAAAAATAGTGGTAGGAAACGTCGTGGTGAGTCGTGCGATATGAGTGTTATGCAAAAACAGTAAAAATAGTCGCGTAATTATAAGGGATTACCGGATACATATTAAATGGGATACAGATAAGAATAAAACGTGAACATCTGGAGTAGACATCCA
>OZ024745.1:57091299-57096299 GCA_964016885.1 Eledone cirrhosa
CTACATTGTCCTTCAGTACATCTTATGCTATACACTACATTTCTAGTTTTACAGTTAATATGTGGGCTTATTTTACAAGTTATACATTTCTTATCTATACATGAGGGTCTTTGAAAAGGGTATGTCTTGCTAATAAGTGTTTTTACGGAGGTACCTGGTCTTTCTACTATCTTAATATTGAGTTTATGTTTATTTAGGGCCCTTCTAAATTTGTAAGCTAATTCACCTCTAGGGGTTGTATCGATGAACATTACACTCTGGTATTTATTGCTATCATACCATGAGTTTATTTTATTAGCCTTGTTCCTAGTTCTTTCTATTCTATTCCAAAATTTGCTCCTATACAAGGGGCAGGTCCCATTTATGTCATTATTTACCATTTTTTCCCATTTAGTTCTGGCTCCTCTATACACTCTGATTTTATCTCTCTGATTGTAGCCAGAGAACTGCATACGGTGGATGAAGTGTTGTATGTGTCTCTCTAGTTCTTCGGGGTTGCACATGCGGGACACGTTTCTCATCACCCGTACCAAATCCGCAATCAGTATGTTGATTTTGGTATGGTCCGAAACGGCCGAGTTTCGGTGGATCCGATGTTTGGAAGTCATTGGTTTGGCATAATGGGAATGGAGGATTTGTTTTTTGTTATTAATGGTATCTAACCAGAGCTCTGTGTCTAGTACAGGTAATCGATGGTTGGGGTGTTTACTTGGGTAGTCTATAGTAACTCTAATCCTCTGCTGGATGGAGTTAGCTATTTGCTGGATGCTTTCCATTGTGTTTTTCTCTAGTTCCTGACTGTTCTCTAGTGGGGGTGTCTTAACTACGATGTTTATATCATCAACGTAGCGGGAGTACATTATCATGTTTAAGGGGTCTTCTAATTGTTCTTTAAGTTTAAGTTTAAGTCTACTGTCCCACCATACCATGAATAAGTTAGCTATGTCGCCTGCAATGCTAACACCAATGGCTGTTCCTTCCTCTTGGGCATATGTGTTTCCATTAAATTTGAACATATGTTCCTTAAGGGTTAGTTTTATGCTGGCCCCTACCGCATGTGCAATCATTTTCATCAGTTCATCGTGGTTTTCGCGTGTCCGTATGGCTCTGGTCCACCCGTTCCATCTATCTGTTTGGGTTTTCTTGGCCATTGAGGTAATGGTAGGTGGTCTGCCTCTTGCTGGTCTTGTAGGGCACAGGTTGCTAAGGTCATATGTGTCTAGCTAATTATTACTATAGGTAAGTTTAAGTAGGAGTCCCAGCTCACTGGTATCAATCCCACGGAACTCAACATTGCTCTCACTGATCATTTCTACGCATTTCTCCACAGCAAAATCCACGTCAATAGATGGATACAGGGACACAACATCCATACTACCTATTACGCAGTTTGCTAGGTCCCTAGATCGGTTACTCACGCCGATTCTGCTGAGGAGGTCCTCCGTGCTGTCACATACATCTGTGGACATTTCAATGATGGGGCGTATGATCATGGAGAGGAAGTAGGACAGTCTGTAGTTACTAGCAACGTTAGCTCCACAGACTGGCCGTGTTGGTGGTCCCGCGACAGGGTCACTGCCCGTTTTATGTTCTTTTCAAGAATTACAACCAGATTTAAACAGAAAATATGAGTGGAACAGCAACATCACAACTTACAATTAAGGACAAAATGAAAACACACACACAGATAGAACAAACAACCAACCAGTAACATGTAAATAAACAAATAAATAAATGAACATAAACACACACAGGCACCCGGATGTGGCGCATGCGCAGACTGAGCACACAACACACACACAGAAACAAAATGGCGTAGGACAGAACAAAGGAGAGGCACAGAAACAAAGAAAGGAATCCCCAGTTACTGAAGAGGTCACAGAGTGTGTGACGAAAGAACTATGATTATATATAAACAACTATCTGGTTGTGGAACCAACCAACCAACCAACCAGAAATTTATAAATTTATAAATTTATTATAAATTTATTATAATAAATTGAAGTGAAAGCAACTGGTGCGTGTGTTTCTTATTGGCAACATGACCCTCCCAAAGTATAACAATATATATATATATATATATATATATTGTTATACTTTGGGAGGGTCATGTTGCCAATAAGAAATATATATATATATATATATATATATATATATATATATATATATATATATATATATTGTTATACTTTGGGAGGGTTATGTTGCCAATAAGAAACACACACACCAGAGTATAACAATATCGGTTTCAACACACGTTTTCAGATAAAGAATCTTGCTAAACAAATTCAGAAACGAAATATATATATGTATGTATGTGTGTGTGTGTGTGTAAAATTTAAGATAGAAATGGCTTGGTTCCTACAGGAGTAGAACTGTTTTATTCGAATGTAACCACCGGGGATTTGCCGAAGATTGTTTCCGAATGAAACAGTTCTAATCCTATAGAAGCGTATTGTCTATTAAATTTGATGTTGACACACTTCTAATGTCTTGAGTACCTTACTTACTCTGGTTACCCCAGATTGTCCCCGGGACTTACTCACACACACACGCATATATATATATATATATATAGACTGGGGTGTCGCCGAGTTTTGTTTCGTGTGGGTTGTGGAGTGTAACAAAACGTCTTTTATAGATATAGTACACAAATTATCACAATATATGTGTATGTTTCACATATATGGGTAACCTGAGAAACATTAATTAAAATATAAACATGGTATATATATATATATATATATATATATATATATATATATATATATATATATATATAGGTATATACTTATATGTGTGTATCTGCGTGTACATAATTACGCGACTATGAGTCTGTTTCTAAGTGTATGTATGTGTGTGAATATGTATGCATTTAGGAGTTTGTGTTTCCAACCACTTTGTAAATTACATTCTGATCAATTGTATTCTAAGTCATCGAACGAGCTGAATATTTACAATAAAAAAATTTAAAAAATGAAGACAATAACTACAATTATCATAAACTAGCATAGGTACCCGGCGTTGTTCGGGTATTAAATACCAGTTATGTATACCATTTATGTCAATACGTCAGTGCTGCTTGGAAAACTATACTTTTACAAAATCATCGGCTTTTTCCAAAAGGGGGTTCCAGGCTCTAGGAGTCTCGTACTCAATATGTACCAATTCTGAAAGTTCCCATTCATCTGTAGAACAAACGTAGCCCATGTGTCAAGTTTTGTGAAGATCGGTTGTGAACTCCAGAAGTTATGACGTTTTGTTGTATTGCACTGCAGTGCTTCAGTCGACTCCAAGGAAGTGGTTGAAGGGGGTTATCTGCCGGGAGGCCCTATAATCAATACTGGAAAAATAAAAGTGCCCATGACCATCCGGAGTACATAAGTAACTTATGTCTTAAGTTTGGTGAACATACTGTAGAAATGCATAAGGTTTACACACACACACGCGTGTGTGATATTTGTGTGTGCGTATGTATGTGTATGTCCGTCGGCGCATACGTATGTACTGGCCTAAATCTTCACTATTTACTTTTACTATTTTAAGGCAAAGTTAAAATCACGTCGAGGTTAACTTTGCCTTTCATCCTTACGTGGTCGATAAAATAAAGTACCAGTAATGTACTGGGTAATTGCTGGCCTTGTGCCAAAAGTAGCAACAACTAGTTTAATAACCTTTGTCATTTTCGTTTACAATTTTATTCACATCATTCTTAAACTCCGGGGCTGGAAATCATTCGGTTATTTTAAATTTTTAAATAGAATATTAGTCTAACGACTCCATTTACACCATAAACTTGGTCTTATCTTTGCATGAAATTGTTCTTCTCGGTCCACATAATGACGTATTATCCTCGCTTTCTTTCCGTTCATTACCAGGGAACGTCTTCACGAATCAATATATCGTCTTCCTGTTTTCCTTCGGTTGCAACGTTTCTCGAAATATTTAATTCTGCGTCCACAGATAGAATGTATTAGTTTAAGACCCCGTTAATGTTGAAAGCAGCGAATCTTTGCTGAAACTTTCTTTCTCAACCCCTCTCTCTCTCTTTTTATCTCTCTCTCACTCACTCATACCCCCTCTATCTCTCTCTCTTCCTCCTACAGAATGGAGAACAATAAACAACGCGCATATCTCTCTCTCTCTCTCTCTTTATATATATATGTGTTTGTGTGTGTGTTTGAACCAGCGTTCGTCGCCATTCTCTCACTCTCTCTCTGTCTCTCTATCTGATTATCTTGTACCTCTCTCTGTATAACGACCTATCTCACTCTCTCTCTCTCTCTACATCTCCCTTTCTCTCTTTAGATGTATATGTATATGTGTGTGTGTGATATATATATATAGAGAGAGAGAGTTGCAACATGTATGTACTTTCATAAATTTTTGAGGGTATAAACAGAGCATATAAATAAATTTACAGTAGAATAACATAACAAATATATTTTAAATTAATACATAAATTACGATATTAAAGAAAATGCAAAGGTGGGGGTGAACAAGGGAGCCAACACCAGAGCAAAAGTCAGCAACGTCGCGAGTACTGGGCAACCTCTCTAATTTTGAGGCAAGCCAGCACACTCGCAGCGTTGCCTCGGGTGATAGCGAGGCTTATGCGCTGAAATATTGTTTTAAAAGACTTTTTAATGGAAATGAAGCAACATGGAAGCTTAATGTTGAAACTTAGAACTCATGAATTTTGCAGGTTAAAATTTCGCTGGCCCGAAAACTGTTCGCGTATTTTTTCATCCTCCGCTGAAACGCCTTCTCTGTTCTGTCCTCCGGAGCCGTGGGGCGGCCAGCACGTGGGACTCCTTTGCTCATAATACAGAGAGATGTGAAGGGTGAGGCGATGAGAGTGGGAGTTCGCTTCTTCCGAGATCGGACACATTTATCAATTCTATGTTGCTGTTGATACTTAAATATCCGACCATTATTCGTTCAGTTTATTGAAAGTGTTCAGTTATTCTATGTGTGATCTATGCCAGGTCCATGAAATA
>OZ024745.1:57113799-57133799 GCA_964016885.1 Eledone cirrhosa
TATATAAACACGTCTTGTAATTTCTCATTTTTGTACGCCCCTGTAGCAAATAAAGAAATCTATCTATATATCTATCTATCTATCTATCTATCTATCTACCTACACACACGCACATACACATATATATGTATATATATATATATATATATATATAGGTGTGTGTGTGTGTGTGGTTGTGTGTGTTTGTGGGTGTGTGTGTATTGTACATGGTTGGTGTAAGTAACCAACCGTTTAGAGGACGCAGTCCGTGACACGAGTTATGTATAATGAGTTGACTAAACTAAACTAAACTAAGCTAAATATGCAAATACTAAATACTTTACTCTCAAGATCACCACTCCATATCTAGCAAGAGGAAATCTAGGTCGTCATATGGTTCACGCTACCACTTGGGTTCTACTTTAAATTCAAGTGGATAACAAATTCCACACAATTTTAGATTCACACTTCCGTGCAGGCCAAAAATACCGGCAGGATTTTAGCCTCCACATAATGAAAATAGGTTACTCATAAACTAAAGTCATAAAATCCCGTATCACTAATACTTTTGCAGAAGATTCGAAGCATTATCCCTCGAACGACACTGCAACACTCCAGCGGTGATATATGTATCAGAATTGACCTCCACCAACCAAAACTAAATACCAGAAGCTTGGACGTATGTAGGTATCTCAGACACCCTTTTCAAAAACCCTTCTGTGAACTATGAAACGACATGCGGCATCCTGCCAAGAAATATATACCACTATGCTCGCAAACCAGGAGTATAACCTTAAAGAAAACGCCACATAAAATGGAGAATACTGGAAAAATTCAAATCATATTTTAAAAGAGTGAAAACATATTATTTATGTTGCGCAGAAAAGTGGCACATATTTTCACAACTGTGTGTGTGTGTGGGGGGGGGGGGGGGGGGTTAGATAAATAATTGAAAATTAAATTATTGTGATCACTATCGTCCAGATAAATTTAAGTTCATTAAGCTATCACTTTCGTAAATTAAAAGAAAAACAAACTGATATCGACTTGCTCACACATGTCCCAATTCTGACTTGGCAGTTATTCTCTTGACAAGTTGCAGTAATTTTCGTTTTTGAATCCTTTAATTCCAAGTATGTTATATATTTATATATTATATGATCGAATATAGTTCGAAATTTAATTCATACATAACAATGGAGTGAAATGCATCACTACCAGGGTAAAAACAAAACAAGATCAATAAATTTTGGTAAATATCAATCAGGAATCTAATGCTAAAATATGCCCCATTTAGTGATTTGAAATAAACTTATGTTAATCAATAGATCTAATTGTATAACTAAATCAGGACTTTTCTGTGCATTGTTTGAATCTGTTTCGGTTAGACAGACACAACCGAAAATCTCTGTCGGGAATGGAAGATTGCGCTCATCGGAAGGTAATGTAGATGTATTGTAACATTATCTTCAAATGTCATAATCAACCTTTAATTGTACTTAGTGTTTGTGATAGTTTCATTTTGAAAATGAGGCATACGCTTCGAAACATGCAAAATATTAGAATTCATGTCAGTCATGCAAATAGTGTTATAATAGAAGGACATATAAAAACATGGACAGAATATTATATAAATAAATCCAAATTAACTCTGCAAGTTCTCATTCAATTTCAATAGAAGATTGATTGCACTTTAATAAAGTGATAAATAGCAAAGTCACACTACCGACAAAAATAGGAATAGGTATTCTGTATTATCATGAAATCGAATCATATTAATATTTCATGAGCTCCAGATGTATCTACGGTCGATGCAGCACATTCAAAAACTGTATCGATTAAATCGATTATATGTTTTAGCAAATGTTTGGCCTTGTGCTAAATTTAAAAAGAAAATTCGATGACATAAATATCTATATTTTCATATTTAGTGTTTATTCAGCACGCGTGCTAAGTTGTAAAACATTAATAGGCATGTATGTTTGGTGTCATTTACGTTCAAATCAACTGTGATGAAGCAGATCTACGATCGAACCCTTACAAATAATCATCTTCTAGTTTTCGTTTCAATAATAGTGAAATACTATACACATTCGATGAGTTATTTTGTAAATTATAAATTGTTGTTAGATTAAAAATCAATTACTATTTACAGACAGTTTAACGGCACTTAGACATTCATTAGTTTACTCATGGATATCGCATATAGATTTCTACTGACTAAATAATTTGTACAATATGCCAGTGACCAAATACCCAACACACGCGTTTCTTTAGTAAAGGTAATTTTCTAAAGAAATTTCATATCTTTTCGCGAAACGCGTGCTCCAAAGCGATATGTACACGTATATATATATATCAATTATTGTTTGCTTTCTTTCTTCCTTTATTACAGGTATTTATATGTAGCATTGCTTCTTAAGGTAGTGAATCTATTGGGCCATGCTTAAGTCAGAAATCTTACGTTGCAAATTTTATAGTATCATAAAAATTCCGTTTTTTTCTGGCGAATATCGTCTATCATATTAGATGTAGCACTAACATGGCATACAAATATTATAAACATATCCTATATTCTTTCATACATGCTCTTATTATATATATATATATATATATATATATATTTATTAAAATAACAGATTAAAGTTTAAGCAAAGAATCGCTGCTTTCACCCTTAACGGGATCTTCTGAAACTAACAAAGTCAATCTGTAAACGTAGAACTGGATATTTCAAAAAACGTTGCAACCGGAGGAAGACAGGAAGACGATACTTTGGTTCGTGGAAACGTTCGCTGGCAAAGAACGGGAAAAAACGAATAATACCTCATTAATAGGAGCGGTGAAAAACAATTACGCGCAAAGACAGAACCACGTTTAGGTATAAAAGAGGTCGTAGACTAATGTTCTCTTAGGTGGTGCATAGAGACGTTCTCTGGCAATGAACGAAAAAACGAAGATAATAAGTCATATGTGGAGCGTGGAGAACAATAGCACGCAAAGACAAAACCACGTAAATGGTATAGCAGAAGTCGTAGACTAAAATTCTAACTAGGAGACCAAATGAATCTCTGCTACAGAGTTAAAAACAAAGTAAATAAATACAATACAGAAGTAATAGAAATAAATAAATACATACACGCAAACAAATACGTACATACACAAGCATACGCAAAACCTTACCATAGGTATACAACCACGCACATATAAATATGTGTGTGTGTGTATGCTTGTGTACAAATAAATAAATAATTATATAAACGTATATAAGTAAATAAATACGTATATAACAAGCGCACACACATATCTACATATAAATACACGAATGTTCGGAGACGTAAGTCAAATAAAACAAGAAGTACACATATACACACACCCACCATACGTACGAACCTGCATACTCACGCAGACGCAAAACTCCCGTATACACATAGCCAAACCCTAAGTACCAGAATATATAAAAATTATACGCCATAACAATCAAATATACGTACGAGAAGGTATACAACCTTCACAAAACATACAGGTAATATATACTTACCTATGCAAATAAGTAAAGGAATAAACAAAACATATACTTAGCTCCCACATCAGGACGTAAAATATCCACGTATAGATCGTACTATCCGTTAGGGTATAACGAGGGGCTGTAATACAGGAAAGTTTTGTGCAATTTATGTTTACAAGCCGAAATTGCCTCAGATTTTTTAATTTTTTATTTAAGATGTGGTCTGTGGCGTAGAGTATTTCCAGGGCCTCAGCGGCGCAGAGGTCACACGGTCTTTTATTTCCGTTATACGATCTAGCCCTGAGAGAGAGAGAGAGAGAGAGAGAGAGAGAGAGAGAGAGAGAGAGAGAGAGAGAGAGAGTGAGAGAGAGAGAAGAGAGACAGACTGCGAGAAGGCCAAGTCCAGTGAAATCATATATAAATTTCACATAGTCATATATATTTGGAGTAATTAATTGGCAGTATCGGTAGAGGGTCAGACACCATGCTTTCCAACATAGTTACGTCCCTTTACGATCTGTGTTCAAATCCTGCCGAGGTTGACATTGCCTTTCATCCTTACGGGGTCGACGAAATAAAGTACCAGTAAGGCACTGGGTAATTGCTGGCCTTGTGCCTAATGTAGAAACAATTATTAGTAACACCATATCTAATATGCAAGTATTTGGTTATTTCTAGATCTAATATTTTTTTAGTAATAAGATACAAACACGGATAAGCCATGGGTTTTAAATACAAAGATTTTCTAACAAAATAGATACTTCCTTATGTTATAGGGTATGTACATTTATCTTAAAAAATACATAGTTTGTCTGAAAACATACAAACAACTTATAGAATATACGTTGGGAATTCCAGATTTTTAAGGCAAATATGGCAGAAATGATTTTAACATTGAAGAATATAGATAATCCTGACTACTATACTTAAAAAAAGATCTGCTAAATGCTAGATATATGTGTGTCTGTGTGGGAGATGATTCACTTGGTTACGTGACGCCTTCTTTTTCTGATTATTTCATCGGCTGGCGCGTAGGTGGAGACATATATATTCAAATATAAACATAACCATGAAAATAATATTTTGGCACAAACAGAAATCTTTCTAATTTGGCAGCCATTATTTATCACATGTACTCTTGCGTCTTGGCAAGAAACGATATCCAGTGGTATATATAAATATATATATATATACATATGTCCCAACGCTCTGATACCATCAACACTATACACATATACATATAAACTGTTATGTGGTGACTGCTTTCTTGTATGTGTGCCGCTAATTAAAAAACATATTGACATTTAATCAATAACTTTTTAGTATAAACATCTGATACAAGTATTTGTATTACATGTATTCATAAGTAACTTTATAAATCCTCCCATTGATTTATGCTTATATATATATATATATATATATATATATATATATATATATAAGTATGTACACGTACATACATATATGTATGTAGACGTACAGTAGTATGTATATATATATACATACATGCACACATATAAATATGTACGTATGGATTCACCGAACATTTATTATAATGCTCGGTGTGTTTGTAAACAAACATACCGTATTAAGCCGTAGTGTCTAGCAACCATCGTTGCTCGTTTGTTCAACACTGACAAAGGAACGCTGTACTAGTTTCAAGCTTATTAGCTATCGTCAGCAACGTATACCTTCCTGCCAGATTGTTGAACATATATACTTACCTTATGCATATTAACGTCTGAGTAGCCCAATTTGCATATCGAGTGAGTTAATCGGCCGGGTGCACCGAAAACGATAAACGGAAAAAATGAAACGAAATTTCATTTCCCACTCTTAGTACGGCTGTTACTTAAATATAAGTATGTACACGTACATACATATATGTATACAGAGTACAGTAGTATGTATATATATATATATATATATATATATACATACATGCACACATATATATATATATATTTCTTGTAATTTTTAGTGGGATGTTCATAGGCAGTAGTTAAATGATACATAGAGAAAAAAATAAAAAGCAAAAAGCAAAGACAATTCAGAGGCCATAATACTAATTTATTTTCGCATTAATGGATATGCAGTATGTAACAAAATAGTTATTCTTATTAATAGGTGGGTTCCTAGTTCCAATACGAATGAAGATCAGAAGTAGAGGATATAATATTAGTTGACAATATAAGGCGTTCAGAGTTACGAAGATTTTAAGCGTGCATTGATTTTTCTCACCGTGCCATCATAATAGTATAGTGGATTTCTCTATTATAATCACACACGTACACACACACACACACACACACACACACACACACACACACACATATATATATATATATAAATATATATGTACTCTGACGTGTTGACCAGAGGTAAATAATGTATTGGAGATCGAATGACGGATCCTCAATCGATTAGCGAACTCTAGACTCACCTGATCAACGAAACAATTGTCAGTACTTTAAATACTTTAAATAAAGCCCTTATTGTACAGCAAACCATGTTACTCTTCATTATTTAAGGTGAATTGTCAGTATCGGTAGAGGGTTGGACGCCATGCTTTCTAGCATAGTTACGTCCCTTTACAGTCTGAGTTCAAATCCCGCCGAAGTTAACTTTGCCTTTCATCCTTACGGTGTCGATAAAATAAAGTACCAGTAATGTACTGGGTAATTGCTGGCCTTGTGCCTAAAGTAGAACCAATTATTTAACTATATATATATATATATATACAGAGAGAGAGAGAGAGAGACAGAGAGAGATCCGTATCACAAATGAAACAGCTTAAAACGTGCACTTATGTTTTTAACCAATATAGATAAAAGAGTTGAAGTTTCATGAATTACAACCATATTCTTTGAAATATTTAATGAAAGTAAATACAAATCAACCTGATTGAGTTGAACAATAAATCGTTGGCCACGCTTCACCTATCCGCTTTGAAATATAAAATCCGAAAACAAGAGTGTAGTTAGGAAAGAAAAGGTCAAAACAGAATTGAAAAATGTAACTTAATGTGAGATGTATATACACTATTGTGTTTGTGTATTTATATATAGACTTACGAAAATCCACACAGTCACACAACTCACGCAGTCATACATATACACATACACGCATATATATATATATATATATATATATATATATATATATATATATATATATGTGTGTGTGTGTGTGTGTGTTTGTGTGTGTGTTTGTGTGTATGTATATATATATATATATATATATATATATATATATATTTAGGAAAAAGTATGACCCCGACGGCAGAGCTCAAGCCGTTTCGACTGCTATTTCTGGACGCGTTATGGTCCATCTGGTTCCTTACCACAATTCCTTTGTTATATATATATATTTATATAGATATATATATAGTAGAGTTAAGATTTCCTACACTTAAGATGTATGAGTGACATGAGGCGTTCGGGGTCCAGGTAGATAAATCTTACATAGTCTTACAGGGATCATACTTCCTAATTGATCATCCATCTATGCACACCCTAGCTCAATTTCTTATGTGCGCAGGAGAATCCACGTTCTAAATAAGGTAGCATCTAATACAATACGGTACATTCCATAGTTGATATAGGTATATAGATATCTTTTCTTAATTATCCACGAAACATCTGTCACAAGTATATTCACTTTATATAGGTTCAGTTCTTGAATCGGATTTTATTGATTGTGTGTCATTCTGTGAATCTATATTATTTTGTCCTTTATTAGAGCAACAAAAATATGATAGGAAAAGAACAAATCATACTTAATATTTTTGCATTGATTCATATGTGACCATTGGGATTACACACTTTTGTGTGATTTTATGTTTGTACTGACCTAATGGAAAGCGAATGAAAATAACCGGTGTGATTGTTTTATAATACTGAATAATACCCTGATTTTCATATTTAGATTATTATTATTGGCCCGCTATGTTTGTAAATTAGTTAGCTCCTAATTTCTGTGACGGTGCGTTCTTCTTTCATAGGATTAATTAGAATTTTGACGATTAAGTGACATAACACAGCATAAATCAATATATATGCTTCCAGTGAGGCGATATATTTATGAAATACTTTGGAATCTAATTAGGAGGTAATTATGTATTAATGCTTATCACTGTTTTGCTACAGAACGTATTTCAAGAGGCATTATTATATGGCAAACATTGTTACACATCTCTTATCAAGACATTGGAATTGTGAATCATATACACTTATGTATATATGGATGGTTGCGTTTAATTAACAGTAATAATATCTGATGTTAATTTATTGATGAGTCGAAACCAAACACCTGCCATTCACTCTTGTCTGGAATGCACACGTTTCATATTCTAATTATAGCGCTGAAACCTACTGTAGTTTGAAAGACCATATCCTAACTAATTAGTCTTTCATATTTAATCTGATGTATCCTGACAACTCGTATGGAATCAATAATATTTATTATAGCAATAATTTTTAGGGTGAACATCGTAAAAATGTTTTAGGACAACGGTAAAGAAAAATAACTAGTCCATGAGAGGCCTTTGCATTAACGAAGCTCCTAATGTCGAGATACAAATATGCCACAGGAAAATACAAACATATAACGTCTCAAATTAGAATGAAATCTATTAAATCGACATCAGTACTTGACTGTTACGTGGAACTTGGAGAGATGACCAGCATATTCGACTTAGGCGGACGAATGTAAAAAGCTCTAAATATATCTAATCAGAAGCTTAGCAAAGAGAGATGCTTATGAATTTAAGTGATTGGTGCAGTCGTTAGTCCAGTAAATCATGCCAACATCTTGAATACTTCGCATTTTATTTATATTAGAAGGAAAATCAATAGAGATAGGCGATGTATTTTGGGGCAGCGAATCTCTACTACACTTTTACAGCACTTTCATGATGGATATACTTTTATTTTAAATATTAGTTCAGGGCAATGTCGGGACACCGCCTAACTTCAAGTTGATTGTATATTTTTCCGATCTTTAGGCAACCTTACGTTTGTGAGTTCAACCGGATTTGAACTTAAATCAAATACGGAGGAATCTAAATAGAGATAAATATATTTCATCAGAGGCCAGGTGCCATCATACGCGCGGGCGCGCACACACACTCACTCACACGCGTACACACACACACACACACACACGCACACACACACACACACACACACACACACATATATATATATATATATATATATATATATATAACGAAGGAAATGTGGTAAGCAACCAGGTGGACCATAACGCACCAAAGTACTCAATACTTGGGGTAGTAGAGTGGGTAATAGGAACCAGTAAGACCCCGACGGCTGAGCTCAAGCCGTTTCGACGGCTAATTCTGGACTAGCCGTCGAAACGGCTTGAGCTCAGCAGTCGGGGTCTTACTGGTTCCTATATATATATATATATATATATATATATATATATATATATATATATATAAAGAATTAGTATATCTACCAACATATATATACAGATGCATACCTATGCTAGCAAATATATAGGTTTTGTCTTAGTAACTTTGTGGTTCAATGCAAGGGGATGCAGAACAATTAAATGAAAGACGTAAAATAAGAAAATCATAAAAATTAATTTACTTACTAAAATGTCACTCCAACTAATTAGTTTCTGAAAGGGAATAAACATGGTTTCCGAATGAAACACATGGAGAAGGCCTTTCGTCATCAGGGATGTCTATTCTCAGCTAAGTTCCCAGGCAATGCGTGGACACAGGGAACTTATACAAAAATAATTCAGTGGATGGAAAAAAGCAAGCGTGGACTACGTTTCAAGACATTGAAAAAATCACTGCCTACTTGGTCGGTGGCAAATTCAAAAGAATCAATCACGTGACATCGAGGTTAATCAGTGAGGAGTGGGGAAACATGGTTTCCGAATGGAACAACATGGAGAAGGCCTTTCGTCATCATTTTAGTAAGAAGTTAATTTTTATAATTTTCTTATTTTACGTCTTTCATATAATTGTTCTGCATCCCCTTGCATCGAACCACAAAGTTACTAAGAAAAAACCTATATATTTGCTAGTATAGGTATGCATCTGTATATATATGTTGGTAGATATACTAATTCTTTATAATTATCTCCAAATTATTTTGTTGAGCAAAAATTTACCAAAACTGCTACTATAGTTCATAGTAATAGTTCGGCTACTGTCTTCTTAACACCCCACTCCTCACTGATTAACCTCTATGTCACGTGATTGATTCTTTTGAATTTGCCACCGACCAAGTAGGCAGTGATTTTTTCAATGTCTTGGAACTTAGTCCACGCTTGCTTTTTTCCATCCACTGAATTATTTTTGTATAAGTTCCCTGTGTCCACGCATTGCCTGGGAACTTAGCTGAGGATAGACTTCACTGATGACGAAAGGCCTTCTCCATGTGTTCCATTCGGAAACCATGTTTATTCCCTTTCAGAAACTAATTAGTTGGAGTGAAATTTTAGTAAGTAAGTTAATTTTTATGATTTTCTTATTTTACGTCTTTCATATAATTGTTCTGCATTCCCTTGCATCGAACCACAAAGTTACTAAGACAAAACCTATATATTCGCTAGCATAGGTATGCATCTGTATATATATGTTGGTAGATATACTAATTCTTTATAATTATCTCCAAATTATTTTGTTGAGCAAAAATTTGCCAAAACTGCTACTATGGTTCATAGTAATAGTTCGGCTACTGTCTTCTTAACACTCCACTCCTCACTGATTAACCTCGATGTCACGTGATTGATTCTTTTGAAGTTGCTACCGACCAAGGAGGCAGTGATTTTTTCAATGTCTCGGAACTTTATCGACGCTTGCTTTTTTTCCATCCACTGAATTATTTGTGTATAAGTTCCCTGTGTCCACGCAATGCCTGGGAACTTAGCTGAGAATAGACTCCTCTGATGACGAAAGGCCTTCTCCATGTGTTCCATTTGGAAACCATGTTTATTCCCTTTCAGAAACTAATTAGTTGGAGTGAAATTTTAGTAAGTAAGTTAATTTTTATGATTTTCTTATTTTACGTCTTTCATATATATATATATATATATATATATATATATATATATATATATATATATATATATATATATATATATATATATATATATATATATATATATATATGTATATATATATAAGTATACATCAGCTAACTGAGCCGATGTTGAAAGACGATAAATACAAGTGGTGTGTATATAAAAAACCATTAATCACGATACCTTAATATGGAATGTTACGCGATGGGGCCTCCCTACAGCCCCGGCGGACAGGACGGAGAAGTCGTTTCCATGGAGGACGGCAAGGGAAACGCGCTGGAAAAGCCACTCCAACTCGCGGGGTTTACACCTGCGGCTGGCCAGCTCAGTGCCTATGGTAGTGAGTAGGGAGGTAGGCCTGTGGCCGAAGACACCAGAAGTCTCCACTGCCAATTGTACAACCGCAAACCTGTCGGAGAGCGACCGGTATTTGTGGAGCTTGGTCTCCTCAACCCGACGTGCAGCAGAACCTGGCTTAGTCGCAGACTACACCAAGTTGCGGCTGCAGAAAATATCGGTGCAAGTGGCATCCCAGCGAGGGGTTTGCCACCGCGTAACGGGAAGATGGTCATGCCATCTGGCCTTTTGCCGTCCCCTCGGTCCAGCCCACCGGCTCGAGCTGGGAAGGGAAGCCCTCAGCGTCCAAGCCATGCTTTATGATCTCGTTAAGGGCAGCATGGCATGGAATGCGGCTGGCACTGTGGCGACAAGAAAGCGGGTGGAGGCCGAAAGAGTCCACGGTGGATCCGCAGCGACATTGGTGTGGCTCGCAGATCCGGAGGTCGAGCCTCAAGGAAACACCGATGCGAAGGCTATTGTTGTCTAGCTGCGTGTCAGTGGAGAAGGAGGGCAGAGCATGGAGCTAGGCACTACTGTGGGGTTTGGAGGCCACACGAAAGCAGA
The DNA here is from genome assembly GCA_964016885.1 of Eledone cirrhosa. Classification (NCBI taxonomy): domain Eukaryota; kingdom Metazoa; phylum Mollusca; class Cephalopoda; order Octopoda; family Eledonidae; genus Eledone; species Eledone cirrhosa. Next base: position 57,125,255 of record OZ024745.1, read on the forward strand.
CAAGGCGGTGCTGGCGAGCTGCCGCGTGAGCCTGTCAGAGGCCAGGATGCACTGGATGGCATCCCAGGTGTTTTGGGGGACTTGACGTCAACAGGGGGAAAAGGAGGAGGGATGTCTACTGGGCTAAGTCCCAGCCGGTCCCACGTCTTACAGGCGGCCTCACGTTCTCTGAACACAGAGGGTTCTATTGTGTTTTGAAGAACCCTACTGATGAGGACGCGGCACGAGGTTACCGACGAAAGATACGCCAGCAAAACTAGCGAGATCGGGGACCGGAGGCCAAGGCCGCCATACGTGATACGTAAATGAAACAGTTCTAGTCCTGTAAAACCCATTTCTATATTAAATGTGATATATAAACCCTTACTGATGTCGGTCGATGGTGATAACCATTACGTTAAAATATAGCTGATCACCACTTATTTCTATCAATGCATTAAGGTAGTTACTAGATGTATCAAACCGTATGTTATGAAAGTTATTGGAAAGATTTTAAATTGGAAATGTCTGTGTCCCAAGGCGAATGACCATAATAAGTGCCGCCTATTATAATATTATATTATCTGAGAAAATTGAGTAATGCTTCCAAAGTCAAGCAGTTTGTAGTTCTTTCTAGATACAAGCTTATGAAATCCTTCAATGATTAACGTACACGACTGGAATACGAGAGGCGCTGTGTTTGAGTCCTCGCAGTGCTTGTTTAACCGTGTCGCTGTAATTCGATTACCTCAAATATTCACAGAGGAAACTGTCAACAAACAGGCGAACTCCCATATCAACAGGACCCTAGTTTGGCCTTTATAAAGAAAATATCAATCACTCCTATTGTATTAAATATTAAATGAAACGACCCTATATATGTATAGAGAGAGAGAGAGAGAGAGAGGAAGAGGGGGAGAGTGTGAGTGAGAGAGAGAGAGAGAGAGAGAGAGAGAGAGAGAGAGAGAGAGAGAGAGAGAGAGAGAGATAGGAAAAGAGTCAGGACACCGACGGCTGAGTTCCGGCCGTTTAGACAGCTAGATCCGAACTAAGCCACCAGTATTAGAACAGCAGTAAGATAGATTCCCGCCGTTCTAATACTGGCTTAGTTCGGATCTGTCGAAACGGCCGGAACTCAGCCATCGGGGTCCTCACTCTTTTCCTATTTCACACTCTACTACCCTAAGTATTGAGTACTCTGGTGCGTTATGGCCCACCTAGTATCTTACCATACCCTCTTTGTTGTGTATATATATATATATATGTATATATATAATATATAAGATCAAAAGATGGTTAAAAGAGTTCCATGTATTTTATTATGCGCATTTCAAAAACAAATATCATCATGCAATAACATTTGTGTTTTCATCAGATAAAATAGGAAGACATGATATGAAGGTTAAAAAAAACACTTGTGGATAGTGCAGTTTTAAATCAACATATATGATATGTTAATTTAAAACTGCACTATCCACAAGTGTTTTTTTTAACCTTCATATCATGTCTTCCTATTTTATCTGATGAAAACACAAATGTTATTGCATGATGATATTTGTTTTTGAAATGCGCATAATAAAATACATGGAACTCTTTTAACCATCTTTTGATCTTATATATTATGTATACTCCAGTCCTACAAACTATAGAGTGCTTCTTATCCGATATCTGCATTGCTTTATTGTACTACAATAAAACTCACCTACATTATGTATATATATATATATATATATATATATATGTGTGTGTGTGTGTGTGAGTGCGTGATAGATATAGATAGGGGGAAAATGTAGTATTTATTGATATAGAGGGAATGTTGTATATTGGATATAGAGAGGGGGGGATATGAGACAGTTTTGTGAGATAGTCATAGAGAGGGGGACATATTGGAGTTGATGGATATCGAGAGGGAAAAAGAGAGTGTGCCGTGTGGTAAATATAGAGAAGGGGAGAGTTCGGAGGTAATGAATATAGTGTGAAGGATAATGAGAGAGTTTTGTATGAGAGATATGTATATAGAGAGAGTGTTGGGTGGTAGATATACAGAGGCGTATAGAGAGTAGGAATGTGTGATGGGTGATGGTGACTTATATATAGAGGGAGATTGGGAGACATAGATATAGAGTGGAGAGTTTGGAGTGATGTATTGTGAGAGGTATAAGGAGAGATATGTATAAATAAATATACAGAGGGCGAGAGTTTGGTGTTAATTGATATAGAGGGGCGTGGGGTGGAAGAGAGTTCGGTGTAGTAGATATAGAGAGGGCGAGAGTTTGGTGTTAATTAATATAGAGAAGGGGATTGGGAGAAAGATCCCTGTAGTTGATATAGAGAGCGTGATTGGGAGCGACTGTTGTACGGTTGATGTAGTGATGGGGATAGTTCGGTGGTAATGAATAGAGTGAATGGAGATTGATAGTGATATAGAGGGAGAGTTTCGTAGTGATGGATAGAGTGAGTGGGAATGAGAGAGAGTATTGAAAGGTTGATAAGAGAGGGATTAGATTCGTGGTAATTTATATGTAGAGGAGATTTGGGAGAAAGTTCGAGTAGTAGATATAGAGAGGGTGAAATTTCAATGCTTGAAGATATTGTGAATTATTTGGAAGGGATAAATGTTGCTAAATATAGGGAGGGGATTGATAGAGATAGTGGCGTAAAAGATATAGAGGCAGAGTTTGCTGGTAATGGATAGAGAGAGAACGATTCTGGTCTTTGGAAAGTGGTGAACGTTCGTAAATATGGGATTTCTTGTAATGATCTTATTTTGTCATATATAATGATTTTTATTGTAAAATAAAATCATTTTTAGATTCTCCAGCTGCTACATCAATATGAATCACTTACAATAATATTTCACCGGTGATAGATTAGCAAAATTTAATGAGCAGCGCGGGAATGTCTAGAATATAAATGGAGTTGGGAGGGTTGTAAAAATCTGAAAAGTGAATAAGCCTGGGGTGGGGACGATGTTCAAGACCTGAGATTAGGTGAAGTATTGACGGACGTAAGAATGAAATCTCAATACCGAAGTAGAGTTTAAATATTCACTTATAGCAAAGTGGTAAGCGTTGTTACTCTGGAGTTTCACCAGTATCGGTAGAGGGTCGGACGCCATACTTTGCAGCATAGAGTTACGGCCCTTTATGATTTGAGTCCAAATCTCGCTGAGGTTAACTTTTCCTTTCATCCTTACAGGGTCGATAAAATAAAGGACCAGTCACGCACTGGGGTCCATTTAATCGACTTTCCCGTCCCCCAAAATTGCTGGCCTTGTGTCTATATAAGAAACAATTATTCAGTTCACTTGAGTCTAAATACTAATCATATGTTACGAAATTATATAGTTAGATTTACTTAATTCCTGTCTCAAGAATTATATGGAACGCCTGGAATAGTAACACTATGTTAATTCAGCACACATGCAGTCGCCATACTCGTCTCCATTAACGTAACAGTCATATAGAATACCTCTATCCTCTGTAATATCAGGTGTGTAGTTCATCTCACGATAAATCTATCACGTGTGTTAGTGCATCATTAAATTCCTCAGGTCCTTGCAATATTACGTCGCTTTCCGTAAGAAACATTGACTAAAATACTATCTTAACAACTTAAATATATCTTTTTAAACTCCTTTCCAAATAATTCATGACTCAAATGAGATCCAAGATATTTAGAACATCGTTTGTATTTGTGTACATACATTTAAACGAAATATATCATATAGTTTCTATAACGTATTCTATTTAACATGTCAACTAAATGAGCCCCTTCGTCCATTATACAATTTTATAGATCCAGGCAATCGGTTTTAACTATCTTTAATGTTTTTTATCGTGTAATTATCGTGAATATTGCACACAATAATTATCTTGATGGAAGAAAAACATAGACCATATTTGTACTGTCCGTATACCGGAGAAGAAAAAATAATACCAATAAAAACATTTTGCTAGCAGCCATACTTTGACTACATCTGTACTCCCTTTGAAGATAAACAAACAATATTTCTATGTGTACGGAAGAATACAAAGAAAATAAGCGATTGTTAGTTTTATCTTGAAACAGCTCAAAACAGACAATCACTAGCAGAGAGTTTCACACAGTCAGATAAAAATTATGAGAGATAGTGCAGTATATAAACACAATTTTGAATTGAATACAAATATTCATGGTGTGGGGTTAAGATTTTCTTTTTGCGAACATCTGCTTCTAGGTTCGATTCCACTTTTCGTTGCTATGCGTAACCTCTAGCCCTACTAAAGTGCTTATAAATGTATTTTTAGTATAATTTCGTACACAGACACTGCGTGCAGTACCCCTCTTCCTAAATATTTATTTCCAATGAATATCGATGAGATATTTCCGAGATAAGAAACAAACAGGTTTATTTTAAGCAATATTATACCGATAATATTTTCAGTGATATCCTCAGGTAATCCGTTATCGGATAGAATGGCTATATACCCCAGTCCGCTTCCATATTCACAATTATCGGGTTGGCGTTGTTCACACGCTAGACCGGGCCCCGGTACTTTATGTTTCAATAGATGTTTTAATCCTAATCAAAGCGTGAAGCTACATACTCTAAGAAGTTATGAAGAAGGAGAAATGAATATGAAAGGAAATAATTTACTTTAGACTTGAAACAATTCAGGTCATAAGAAGAATGAAAACATTGAAATGGCATAGAGTTCCAAAGTCTGGCAGTTCGATTGAAAAAGCTACGACGGTAGACAGACTTCCTTTATGGTGAGGCAACAGTAGCATCTGGATGAAAACGCTGTGTTTCGACTTACGCAAGATGACACAAAGTGACCTGGGTGGAATCGGCTATTCCAACGTATATCCGGGAAACCTTTCCACTATTCTGTGAGCTGGGGCCACGAGGCCACCTGAAACTGGGGTCCCGTACACAGGTTTGACGCTACCAAAACCGTGGGGACCGCTTCAGTCGAGTAGTGATGTTAAGTGCTCTTCAGAAGAAAAATGTCCTTTCTTCTGCACAAAGATTAGTTGGTAGAGAATTTCAATTTCATAAACGGAATTATTCATACAATAATAACATAAATGCACTACCGAGATCAGTATTGCGTATGATGAGTTTGGAATACCCACAGCACGTAAAAATTTAAAATATGAACCGAAATAATTTAAAATTACAACTAGCAAGAGTTACAAATATGTATGGATGCACTTGTATGAATCTTTAACAATTGTGGGTTTGCTTCCAAAATTATGTCCAATAAAATAACAGTTACGTCATAATTATTGCTGAATTTGATAGAGATTGTACGACAGGTACAAACGTTAGCTCCACATGGAGAAGCACAACCTTCAACTAACCTAACAAGTGTAAAAAGCAAATGTAAATGTAAAGTACTCTTACCGTGTGAAACAAGTAGCTGCCTAGATCAATGACGGAATAATTTAGTTTGAATAGAAATGATTGCGTGTCCACATCACGTAGGATAGTGTGGCATTTTTTATCCTTATTTCTATTTCAGAATTGAGAAAATATTTAAGATAAGTATCACAATATTTAGAGTGATATAATACAAGACTAGATTCTTAATAGCAACCTACTTGAATATGTAGCGTTAATTTTGATATCAATACATTTGCGATAATATATATATATTTGATTTCGGATTCAAAGAAACACTCTAAACGTATAATCGTTTGATTTGTCCAGGTGTATTTTTCTGAACCTGTTAGTTCTATCGTTACTTTGGTATATTATTGTGTGTTAGATTTTATCTTACCACAATGTTCGATTTGTCAAGCTATTTAAACGTATGTTATTACTCTAAGGACCTAACTTATCGAGTGCTTTGCTAACACATCATTTCATATAAGTAGGCCGAATTTGTTTGCAAACCGCCAGAGATTCGATTTTACTAAATTTCCAATTATATATATATATATGTCAGGTACGTATCATGTTTTCCTCATTCATTAAAACACAATACAGTCTCATCAACGTGTAAATATGCCCAAACAAATCGAACAAAATTATTAAAGATTCTGATCGATTCATTCTTGTTGCGAATACCTTCTCATTATCATTTCTGAAACATTAATGGCTATATGATTATGTTCCTTTCAGATTTCACTCTCTTATTCAGCGTTTTTCAGACTCGTTCTCTCTCTCAATCTCTCTTCCCCTCACTTGCTGAAGAATATTGATAAAGTACCTCAGACTGCAAGCTTCTTATATCTTCTCGTTTATATTTTTGTACTGAGGACATCCGAAAACCACTGGCCGTTATCTTAAAGAATCGTGACTTTACGAATGAATCAATTTGCTAGAATTATGCTGACTGTCTACTATTAAAGTAGCTAAACAATAGAGTAAGTGTTTCTTTTAAATTTGAAATCTATTTCATTCAATTCGATATGCCATAAAACCTGATTTACTATTAAAAAACTCTACAAAGATATGACATTAATAGCTCTAAATATTGAATACAGAATATAGCATTCGTATTGAAAGAAAGCTGTAAATATCTAATATTTTTCGAGACATGCCAACCTATTTCTTTTGTATGTTTTTTTCCTTCTTTCTTTAGAATAAAAGACATAACCTGATGGACATGAACAAGATGTTTTTTTGTAAGAGTGGTTGTATAGATATATGAATAAATATATATATGTGTGTGTATATATATGTGTGTGTGTGTGTGTGTGTGTGTTTGATGGTAGCTGTGATGCTTCCATAGGCGGTATGCCGGTTGATCACTCTATGTTCTTACAGAGCAGAGTGTGATATAATATCCATACAACGATCGTCGTGCCTCGAGCTGTCTGCCGGCGAAACAATTGTAACACAATAAATTGAGTCCAGATGCATCACTGATTTTTGGTTTTATATTATATATATATATATATATACATATATATATATATATATATATATATATATGGGAGGGGGTTAAAACATACGGGAAAATGAACGAACGCCAAAATTGCAATTAATGTGACCACTTAAATGGAACTAATGACACTAGTTTCCCCATCAAATGGAACATTTTTGATCCCGACCCTGCACACATGATTTTACTTCATGTATATTATTCTAAAAAGCTACATAACTGCACTGACTGTTTAAATATGCGGAACGATTTCTTATATCCCTGTCCCAATACTCCTAACTACGTCTTGAAGGAGTGGGAAATCCAACCTACCAAGAATAAAAGAATTCCATCACCACGGTTCTTACTTGCCGATCACCCATGTCTCGTATTCATTTGCACATGGACAACCCTACTAAAGCCCTTTTGTTTTAGCTGCTCTCTAAACGTTTACTCCTTTATATTCTCGTAGTATATTTTCACAGACTTAATTAACAAATTGCGTACGTCATCTTCATTCACAGCTCTATATGTTTTATTCTCCACACACTTCTCTCTATATTCTTTACCATTTCTACTTCATGTTTTGGAATATACTCACACTCAGCAGTTCGGCACTAACTTTTAACTCTACATACATCCTACGTTCCCAAGTATTGACAACTTAGCTGAATACGGTATTACTAGTCTAACATGTAAAATACAATCTAACTATGTATTTCTGTATGTCTGTTTGTCTCTCTCTCTATCACTATATATATATACATATATGTGTATATATATATATATATATATATACATAAAGTAGTGGACCCGCACCAGTAATAATTGGCACAAGCAATTATTTTGTCGACCCCGTAAGGATGAAAGGCAAAGTTAACTTCGGCAGGATTTGAACTCAGACCGTAAAGGAACGTAAATCTATGCTTCAAAAGCATGGCGTCCGAGCTTCTACTGATACTGCCAATCGATAGCGTTTAACAAGAGTTAAGTTAGTGGGGTATAACAGAATTACCGGGTATATGAACAAACATGCTCTAAACATAAGGTTAATGATGAAGAACTATACTCCATTCCACAAATCCCAACGAGATAAGAGCTTGCAGTAGTTAGTTCAATATAATGAGTTGTTGAAGTTGAGATGTTATAGATCTTGTAAAAGTTTCATAATGGCACAATAAATATAGTGGCTGGTGAACAAGTTAGTAGTAATCAAACATAGCACTAAATGTCTGATATAAAGTGAAGGCGTATATGCAGTCATATTCACTATGTTTATGTATAATAATCAGACATGTCTAATTGACGAGTATTTGAAGCTCTAATCATACCAGGTATCTCACTATGAGAGTAAGTGACTTTATGCCTTGTATTGGGTCAGCTGAAGCTCAGTATTTATACAAGCTTGGAGTAAATGAAAATGTATATTATTTTACATGTAATCTCAACTTTTATAAATGTTGAGATTAAATCTGGTTAGATAATATTGAATATAAATTCTAGAGCTATATTTAAAGAATGTCATTGTGGTTTTCTAATATAAATTTACATATACCATGAACACGTGATCTTAACAGTTATCTATCTGACCTCGATTTCAAGACAAACCATTATATAGTGCCATAAGAAAGGAGTAATGTAATAAATATTCGTGGATTTTATTCGTATTAGATTTATGTGGAAAGTGAATAGTTACGTGTGATCTTACT
>OZ024745.1:57143799-57166299 GCA_964016885.1 Eledone cirrhosa
GACTAAACTGGCGACCCCACCAAGGTTCTTTGGTGAGGAGGGTGACTTTGGACATCCTGCAGGGCTAAAAACAAAACCTGTCAAAGGGCAAAGGAGCTCTTAAGAGTCAATGGCCATCCAAATCACCGGGAGAGATGACCCCTTAGCCTTCGTCAAGGCAGAATTCTAGGAGAAGCAAAACTCTGATATAACACCTGCAACCCTGATGGTATCCAATGATGTTGACTTGTTCTTCTTTTTGGTAAATATCATCTTGGTTAAGAGAGTGGGACTGGCTTTGTGCAGCGCCTTTGCTCACTATAAAAGCTTCGCGGCACAGGCATTGCTTTATATCTGGAGATCTCTCTGCACTTGTCGTCACATGGTACCATGGGCCCAGCACTATGTGTCAATAATTGTCACAAGTGTAGTGTTTGTACTAGAGTTTTCAAGTCGCTGGCTGGACTAAAAAGTCACACTTCTTCAGCACATCGGTAGGGCTTCTCCTACGTGGATATAAAGTAGTGGCCGTACTCGAAAACGAGTTGGCAGCCACCATATATATACATAATGTAATAATATTAATGTAGAGGTGGGGTGAGGTCTAGAATACACTCTAGTAGGTCTACATTTTTGATAAACTATGCTTTTGTCTGGGAGATCTCTGTGATCTCTAAAGCTCTCTTTCTTTTGGCTTATTTGAATATTTTATTTTTGTTCAATTAAACATAGACATACAGCATTAAAAATAAAGTATTCTGTATTTAACCTTGGTTTATTTGGCGACATGAATTTATTTCATATATTATGAACAAATAGAAGAAAATGTACATGGATAACAGAAATAAGAAACTAGAGATAAAAAGGAAAACAAAAAATGATGAATAAATACTAATTAATAAATTACAAACACAAACTATAAGTGAAGAAGCTGGGGGTCGTATTTTGATATCTCTTAAAATAGACAGTTTCTTCTAAGTCATATTTGCGTTAAATTCACAGACAACTTTCTGAAACCTACTTATGAAATATAATACCTAAATGTAGTCATCGTACACAGCATTGATAACAGCATTTCGAATCATAAACTAGAAAAATTCATCTTTATATCTACTTATATTTGATAACATGTGTGGATATATACACGTTTCTAAATATGGCAATATACAGTTATGTATTTATATGTTTGTATGTATATATATGTATGTACACATGTAAGTATGTTCTTCTGGTTTTATAATTTTATAAATTTTTACCAATTGAGAGTGAGAGTCGGTTTCTAACATAGACACAATACTCTTTCGTTGGAATTTAAACATCTACTAGGTAGATATGTATGTCCGCATACGTTCGTGTGTGTGTATAGGTATGGATGTTATTGTACGTGTGGATGTGTTTTTTTTTTCAGTCATATAAATGCAGAATTTTTTGTATGTTTTACATATTTTTACTGTTCCATTGTACTTATGATTTCGTAACTAATCGCGATCTTTCTTTTTCTGTGAAGCCTAGTTTCTCAAGATTTGTACCGAAGCAATTATTATGTATTTATGTATGCATGTATGTATTCAGCTACTGTCGCTCAGAGAGTGGGATTGGTTCAGTGCTCAGTCTTTCATCACTTTAAAAAATATCTTCATGCACAGGCATTGCACGATAGAATTAATTAATAATTATTAATACTGGTATATCATGCAATGGCCATACTCGATAACGAGGGGGCAGCCATCATGTATGTATCTATGTGTCTATGCATTTATCTATCTATATATCTCTACATCTAAATGTACCCCCCCCCTCCCCCTCTCTCTCTCTCTTTCTGTGGTGTCGGAATGCGTGTAGTTCCCGACCTATGACTGTTCCTGAAAATATATGTATATATTTAATATATGTATTTAATGACATATGCCTTCCAAGACTTCCAAATCAGTGTATACTTGCGAATTAGAACCTCTGGTAAATTCTTTCATATAAACGTTTAACAACAAGTCCAATGTATTTGTCACTCTTGCCAGGGTCTTCCTCTATGCTGATGTGACAGATTTTGTGGCACACACAGTAGAGTTGATATTGGATTACTTAGCCAATGCATGCACTGTTTTGAGGCTAAATATTAGCATAAAAAAGACAACGATCATGTACACTCCAGTCGGGGAATTGTATGTAGAGCCAGACATTTTCGTGAGAGGAAAAAGACTTGAGACGGTGTGTAGCATTGTTTGTCTCGGAAGTACACTTAGTAGAAATGGAACCTTCGATTCTGAAATAGATCGCAGGACTGTGAAAGCGAGTCTCGCCTTCGGGAAGACTGAGAAGTGATCTGCTCAAATAAGAGTAACACGAGAAACAAAAATATGTGTATGAGATCTGTGTTCTTAGGTCTCGCATGAGATAACCTTAAATGTTTCATCAACATTTTACCCGACGCCTTCTGAACATCAACAGGTCCTCCTACACTCTTGATGCTGCTGTATTGGAGGAAGCGCGTAGAACCAGCATTGAGATGAGGATTATTATGAATCAGATGCGTTGGGATGGTTATATGATCAGAACGGAAGTTGGAAGTCTGCATAAACAGTTATTTTAAGGGGAGCTGAGCAGATGGAAATGGCTACAGCATAAACCAAGGAAACGGTTTAAAGATGTAATAACAGATACTATTTAAGCTCTCTGGACATTGATATGAAGAGCCGGTAGAGACTTGCTGAAGGCGATACATCATGGATAATGATCAACAAGTATGTATGAGATATCTTTGAAAACAAGTGTAGCATTAGCATTTTGTTTTGAATCTTTCACTTCGTAAGTGAGACACAAGTGCGAAAATCTAGTATGAAATGCAATATATGTGACCCATTTCTTCTAAAAAAAGCTGCATTTCCCAGCCATGTAAAGTCACACGATCCAGGGTGAAATCGATCCACTTGTGATATGGTTGAATGCATGAAGACACACCACAACCGGTAGTGCCAGGAGACAGACAGTTCAAGAGTCATAACTCTGGATGTGCCTGCAAAAGAAAAAGGGTCTGAAAATTCACCTGCTTGCACACGATCGTACAATGTTCAATGAAGGGCTGGTACGTTTCTGGCGTGAAATATTAATCATAATGACTTAATGTAAGTATTTATGTGTCTATGTATCTATATATCTCTCTAGATATGTTTGCATGTGTGTCTCTCTTTCTGTGTATATGTCGAACTATGTGTAGATCCCCAACTTATGAGTGTTCTGTAAAATATGTTTATATATTTAATATATGTATATAATAATATGTATTTCTCTCACAAACGCTTTTTCCAGCTCATTTTCTATCACACCCAGACATATACATATACATATCTTCGCAAGCACACATTAGGACAAAAACACACACATTAAACACACACACACACACATATATATATATATATATATATATATATATATATATAGATATAGACATATATATATTGGTAAAAGGAAAGGAAAATGCTGACAAATTGTTCCCAGTGAAAAATAGTTTAATTAGGAATAAGTAAAAATTAGTAATAGTATTGGTTAGTATTCAGTATTGGTATTAAGTTTTTACCGGTTGCACATTTCTAATGCTTTTCAAAAATAAATTTGAGATAGAGCGGCCGTGATGTTTGCTCTAATCTATTTATAATCTAATTATATATATATATATATACATATATAATTATAAATGTGTGTGTATCTTCGAACTCGTTTTATTCATATCTATTGAACCATCTAGTTGACATTTAAAGTAAGCATGTTCTTGATATATTTAAGGTATTGTGGCATTTACCTTAGACTAATTCCAGTATTAGTATTAGCATTCCAAACACTTTTCCTAATTTCATACATATTATAGATTCTGATATAGATTTTGTTAAAAATTCATATTAAAAATATATGCATAATTGCGTGACTGAAATCTTGTGCGTTACCACCAGTCTGCAAAAACTGCCTCTAACAAAAAATGCCTCAAACGATGTCTCTGCCATGGCATCCATCAGAAAAGAAGTTATGGTTGGATATTTATAAATTTATTTTATTTCATAGAATTGGCATATGAAAAATATTTCAGGCAAACGAAGACATGGATTTTATTATCACACGACATATATTTTCCAGATCAAATGCTGGATCATCAGTATATCATTGATCTTCAACCACACGCACCACAACCAAGCAGAACTTAATTTTCCGACTCGGAACTATTTTTTATGAACGTATTCCCTGATCCCCCATTACCAATTTCAATAATTTCACTTCATTCTGTCTCGCAAACACAAACACTCTCGTACAAAACACAATACACACCCACATTCACCCCACTCGTACATACTACCAAACACATGCACACACACACTTAAACACATAAATACACATACACACATACATATATATATATTCATATATATATGTATATATATATATATATATATATATATATATACATATATACACAAGTATATATATATATATACACACAAGTATTCCAATACGGCAAGGCCTAATGGATTCTCCTTGCGGTACGTACAATCTGGACACTCACACACACCTTGGTCTTATGCCAATAATATATATCATTTCACCCCTTCTATTATTAAGGTTTTTGACCTCAAATCCCGCCGAGGTTAACTTTGCCTTTCATCCTTCCGGGGTCGATAGAATAAAGTACCAGTAATGCATTGGATAATTTCTGGCCTTGTGCCAAAAGTAGAAACAATTATTAAGGTTTTTGATGTTCTATTGAGAGAATCGTTTTTACTGAAAATATCGAATAATGTACACCATGTTTACCAGTATCACAAACATACTGGTCTACCCACACACACACACACACACACACATTCACACACACACACACACACACACACACACATACACACACACATATATATACACACATATATATACACACACACATACACACGCGTACACTAACATACAAAGATATATATATACACACACACACACACTTCTCTGTATAAGACAAGAGCTGAAAAATATATTTTAACATATTAAAATATTCCCCACACACGTACAGACACATTCCTACTGACCGATCCCTCTACCACGAATTACTCTGCTACACACACACACACACACACACACACACACACACACACACACGCAGATACACACACACACACACAAACAAACACACACACACACACACACACACACACACACACACACACACACACACACACACACACACTTGTCTTAATAAGCATCTGAACTGTTGACCTGTCAGCAGGCTGCGGTCCGCACACACATCCCTACTGATCATTGTCACAACAACGGACCTCTTTACTACCACTACTACACACACACACACACACATATTTGTCTTAAAAGACTTATTTTTCAGTGACTTCTCAATCAGCCGAGACAAACCGACATTTGGCGCAAAATCAATTTTTAACATTCACATGACCTCTACCGACCAATCAAAATTGTTTTGACCACAATAATTTTTTCATACATCTGGAGCCACTTTTTTCACATAAAACAGGTAGAATTTCCCAAACTAATCAGATTAGAGCAAACATCACGGCCGCTCTATCTCAAAATTATTTGTGAAAAGCATTAGAAATGCGCAACCGGTAAAAACTTAAAACCAAAACTGAATACTAACCAATACTATTACTAATTTTTACTTATTCCTAATTAAACTATTTTTCACTGGGAACAATTTGTCACCATTTTCCTTTCCTTTTACCAATATATATATATATATATATATATATATATATATAGATAGATGAGATTCTACAGGACTAGAACTGTTTCATTCATTAGAAATGATTCCTGATGATTTCTAATGAATGAAACAGTTCTAGTCCTGTAGAATCTCATCTATATTATAACTTTTATACTCTGCTATGTATTGAGTACCTTACTTACTGTGGTTACCTCCGATTCAACCCGGAATAACGTATATATATATATATATATATATATATATATATATATATATATATATATATGCTGTTACCCTATCGTACACAGGCACACACGCGCACACACACATGAATCCATACAAAATATATAATGATGATCGCTGTATATAAGCCACTCTAATAACTAAGATACATATTGACCAGCATTTTCCCTAATTGTTTTACTGGATCGGATACATGCACGCATGCTTTTTCTCAATATTTTTCCATTCCTTCATCTTTTTCATGTTTCCATTTCATCAGTTATTTCTGATTCTATATTCTGAAGAAGAAGTTGTGTCAGAAATGTAATGCTCCTTTTCTTACTATATCAAGCTTACAAGTAATATGTTTCTTTATTGTACTTTGGGGTGTGCTATGTTGATCCCCTTTAATATTCGCATATATTCAAAGCCACATTACCCATTGTAAGTATTGCCCCAATCTCTCATGCCTCGTTTATTACTCCTAGGCAGCTAATACCTTGCAGCCTGAAGCCAGGAGTTCAATCGTCTCAACATGATCATCACAGAAGTGAATAATAAATATTGTAGTCCCACTTGCAGACAAAGAAGAAGGACACTGAGGAGTAGAAAAGGTAAGAAGGGAGAATAAATGAAAACTGACTGGCAGTGTGGTATCTATTATATGACAGTTGCAAAAAAGCCCACATTACTAACTCTTTAGAATATGAATTCAAAATAGGGTGTAGACAGTTCAAAGAAAAAGCAACGCAACGGCAGACAATCCCATCATCTTAAGTCAAATTTTGGAAATCACAACGGTTTAAGTTAGTAAGATTGATACATTGCCCCAAACTATACATATAATCACCTGATTAATATGCTTGGGTACGTATGTACATCCAATATACATCCAATAAAGATGTGGGAGCTTAAAGGATATGTTATAAAAAGTGACTCTTTGCTTCGATGTTTGGTCGTCACTGGCAACTGAAAATAGTAATATGTGGAATGAGACCTACATTATATATAATTCGTCGAGGCAGAAAATATTGCTATGATAGCGTTGACATTAATTTGAATATACCTGTTAGAGAGAATAAGCACACACGAGAGCAGACATAGGAAAGAAGTGTTTAACATACGACGGCCAAATAGTATATATTTTATAATAATTATTTTTAGAATGAAATTATTTGATACAGTAAATTAGCACCAAAATTACTACAGCCGACTAGGTTTCAACTTTTAGCCTATTCCCACGGGTATTAAAATTACATAGAAATACATAAATGTAGGCAAATCTATAAATTAAACATTTGTTTACAAAAACTGTTAGGTTTATAGACCCATCTATTACTATATATCTATTTATATTCATACGCTTGAACAGTTAAAATTCAAACA
Organism: Eledone cirrhosa; assembly: GCA_964016885.1. Taxonomy (NCBI): domain Eukaryota; kingdom Metazoa; phylum Mollusca; class Cephalopoda; order Octopoda; family Eledonidae; genus Eledone; species Eledone cirrhosa. Next base: position 57,151,088 of record OZ024745.1, read on the forward strand.
TGTTTGAAATAACATATCACTAGCTTTCACACCGCACTGATTCTCTCCGTTAGACACAAGGCTTCATTTATATATTTTGCAACGCCCAGTTACCGGAAATATCCAGTATTCGGTCTGTTAAGGTATTTAAATAAAACTGATGATTAATTACTGCAGCTGGAAGACAAAACTTTGCATATATATATAGATATATAGTTATATATATATGTGTGTGTGTGTGTGTTTTGTGTGCGTGTGTCTGTGTATGTGTGTGCGTGCGGGTGTGTATACATGTGCACACACATACACACACATATATATACAAGCATGTACAGAGTCAGAGTCAGAGAGATAGGAGGAGAGAGGGTGAGAGAGAGAGTGGGAGAGATGTCATGTCATTTAAAGGCTTAAGCTATGATAATACAAATTCAATAAAACCGGATCGTTTACCCTATGGATGTGTCCTGGTATGAAAGTGTTCATTATATTTGCGTAATGTTGAAACGCCGTGAGACAAATTTTGCTTGGCATATCTAAACCAGGTTGATTGCTATTGAATCCTAACCTTATTTCAATATTATATATTATATAATACAATTTACTCATTCTATATCATTCCTCTTTATCATTTTCCTTTCTTCCTTTTTTCTTTTTAATTTCTAATCTCTAATCTCTACTTTTTTTTCCCAACTACTTCTCAATTATTATTATTACTCACCACAACATTATCCATTCTTCCATCTTTTCTCATATCATTGGCCATAAAAATTTTTTTTGTAATACATTATAGTATTACCATTTGAAGTCCTTCGTAAACATATAATTCTTTGACGTTAGATTTTTTTCTTCTTTAAAATTGTTCATATCTTCTCCATCCTTTCATGCTCGTTTTAAACCTACTACTTAATTTGACTTTTACATATTACAATACATAAAAACAAACTTAAACCCTAACTAATTTCTTTTAATATATTATATTATTACCATTAGAAAATATTTCGTAAACATATATACGTTTTGATGTTAGATATTTTCTTCCTTAAACATTATTTTCTTCTTTCCTTCCGCGCTCATTTTAAACAAACTATTTACGTACACATTACATAAACACAAACTTAAACCCTAACTAATTCCTCTAAATTCATAACTCATTCATTCTTCTCCTTCTTTTCACATTATATTTTAATTTTAATAATACATATTAATAAATTATTTCCCCGCACATATTATTAAACCCTTCAATATACAAACCTTAATTTAATACTATTCTTAATTCCTTTTTCTTCGTGCATAAACCTCATTAACTTTTAATTTCAAAATCTTTTAAATTATCTATTATCTTCCAACGGCTTTTTAATTTCTCTCTGTGAGACAATATATATTTTTTACTCAGTTGTAAAGGCTATTTCTCTCTCTCCATCACCCATCTCTCCTCCTCTCTCATCCTTCCTTCTTATACTCCTCCCCCACCATCCTTTACTCTCATTTCTTCCTCTTCCTTACCTTTTCCAACCCCCTCACTTTTTCCCAATCTCATACATCAATCTTAATTTATTTTTCATATGTTGATTTAAAACTTCACTATTCACAAGTGTTTTTTAAGCTTCATATCATGTCTCCCTATTTTATCTGATGAGAACGCAGATATCATGCCATAATGATATTTGTTTTTGAAATGCGCATAATAAAATAGTTGGAACTCTTTTAACCATCTTTTCATCGTATATTATTTATACTCCAGTCCTACAAACTGTAGAGTGCTACTTATCCGATATTGCATTGCTTTATTGTGCTACAATAAAACTCACCTCCTACATTATTATATATATATATATATATATATATATATATATATATATATATATATATATATATAGAGAGAGAGAGAGAGAGAGAGAGAGAGAGAGAGAGAGAGAGAGAGAGAGTGAAAACTGGAACGGGAACAAAAAGAGAGAGGCAGTAGAAAACAAAGGTTTATTGGTTTCACGCTCTTGAGAGTGATGAGGGGGGATATGTGTGAGTGTCTGTGTGTGTGTGTGTAAATAATGACATGTGCATCGTTAATATGAGCTTTGAGGAAGGTAATGGCCTTCGCAGGGCGTTTGTGACAGTTGATTTCTACATTGTTAGCATTCATCCTCATCAACTGAATGTCTGCACCTGCCAGCATGAGTGGTATTAGCCCAAGGAAAGAAAGCTCACTAGTCTGACGATCTTGAGAAACAGGCATGTGTAGTTTAATTTTATCGGAGAAAATGGATTATCTCATTCTATCGTATTGGTTCGTTTAATTCAATCTGAATCATTATTTTCACAAATTATATATCATTTCCCCTTTCTCCATCTAAGAATCTGTTTTGCTTTCCAACTATCCTAAAAGAAAAAAAAGTCTAAAGTCTGTCTTAAGCCAGAAGGCTCATTTGGCCGGTGCTTCTCCCGGTTTCGTGGCGTGAAGCGACTGAGAGTACAAGACTCCCCCTTCGACAGGATGCCAGTCCATCGCAGGGTTAAACCTCCATCTAATGCTGGTATTCATTTTCAGCTGAGTATACTGGAGCAACGTGAAATGAAGTGTTTTGCTCAAGAACACATCACGCAGCCACGACATTATGATCGTAACCCACGACATTATGATCGTAAGTCCAACATTCTTACCACTAGGCCACGTGCCTCCACTCCAACTATCCATATGATTCATAACCTATTTCGGATGTTTTCCTGAGATGACTTTTAAATACAAACTAAATGAGTAGTTTTTTAAATGATGGCGGTAAATGTAAGGAAATAGGAATGGTTAAAACTTAATTGTTCCTATTTTAGGCACAAGACCAGCAATTACCCAGTACATTACTGTTACTTTATTTTATCGACCCCGTAAGGATGAAAGGCAAAGTTAACCTCGGCGGGATTTGAACTCAGATCATAAAGGGACGTAACTCTATGCTTCAAAGCATGGTGTCCGACTCTCTACCGATACTGCCAAATGCGTTGATATCAATGCGAAAAAGGATTCGTGTGAGATTAACATTGATGCAAATATTTTATTACATTCATATATTGCTATAGACATGTTGTCTCTTCCAACTCGTACTTCTAACGTAGCTTCTAATTAAATTACATGTGATGTTTCCCTTGTGCTTATCAAGAGAAGAGTAAAATCCCATATGATCTGTTTTCAGCATGAATGGAGCAAAACAATTAAGCATTTCAAAGGCGCATATAATAGACAGTTTTACATTGAATGACTCTGGAAAAGAAATAATAATACACATCATTCGATGTCTAATGACAAATTTACATTTAACTAAATTAATGTCCAGAAAATCATAAAAGATGCGTCTATATAGGTCAAACTTTCTTAGAAAAAGAAAACGATCGCCTCTCAATTTGTGTCTTACAGTTTGGCTGGAAATGCAGGAATTGAAATACATGAATATATTTTTATTAGAATTTGTGGCTGCAACGGAAATGACATTTCGTCTAAGAAAACAATTAATTACTATTGGATCTGTTAAATCTTTCTAGCTGGATGTAAAATATTTCTTTCACCGAAATGAAAGTATTTAAATGCAACTGACCCACACATACATATGTAAATGAGTAAATAGAGATGATGGAGATGAGTTTGTGCGAAGAATATTTCTACGTAAATATAGATACAATGCATGGTATTATTATTGGAAAGAAAGTTGAAATATTTGGATATTCCTTATTTCTTTCAACTCAACAGCAACGCTACCACAAAGAACCGACAACACTTTAATAAAGAAGACATTAGTTAAGGGCACAGAACTGAATAAGTAGTAATGATTTAAATGTCTAAATTTGGAAGGTTTCATTGATGCATTAAATATTACCTGCAGTATTGATGCGATTAGGTAGACAGCGTTTTTACGTCGTTTTAATGTGATGCACACACATGATGTGCACATACTCTTATTCTCACACACTTTAATCCCCACCGCCGTCATATTTCGTTTATCTCTATATCGCTTTCTCTTTTTGTTCTTATCTATCCCATCCTCTTCTTCCTTCTCTTGTCTTAGTTACTCTACCTCTCTCCTATTGCCCATTCCATTGCATTTCTATCCTAGAGTATAATTCAGGATACTCGATCCACAATATTTCTCTTTTATCGGTTCCTTTTTTTCTGCACCTATATAGGTCAATGTCCTTTCCTCTCCACTATCAATGAATATCTTTGTATTCAACTACCGTATTCGAGCAGCAATCAAAGGGTGGTGCAAGCCATGAATATAATTGGTCAGCCAATAATAAATAAATATATATATATATATATATAGGGACTGTAATGTGCTGTTACTGTAGGTTCACCCAGGTGAGCACTCGATGTTTCCCGCCTGTGACGAGGTGTAGAACTACGCAGCAAAGGTCCGCCGAGGTTTTGATTCCAGAGTCGGGCCACATAGATAGAGATCGAACATTGATCTGATCAATAGCGAAACGCACGTCACTACTCAATAAACGTAATGAAGGCATAAGTAACCATACTTTTATCATTTTACACACACACACACATATATATATATATATACATACATATATATATATATATGTGTATATATATATGTATATATATGTATATATATATATATGTATATATATATGTATATATGTATATATATGCATATATATATACACACACATATATATATATATATATATATAAATACCAATCTGTTTGTAAAAGGTCGGTTTTCAGAAACCTTATACTGGGCATGTCCCGAAATATAAACTGTGTATGTCCTTTGAAAACTTATTGATGGGGACCTAGGTTAATATAATTATAGTTACATATATAAAGACAAATGTATTGTATACATATATATATATATATATATATATATGTGTGTGTGTGTGTGTGTGTGTGTGTGTATGTGTATGTGTATATGTATATGTGAGGAAAACCACAGACCCTCCATTTCAACTCTGCTTTTGAAAAGTAGAAGAACTGCGAAACCGGTGATGGAGCCAAATAAATATATATATTTTTAAAAAAAAGACTCCATTGCATTTTCGATTTCATCTTTTTTCCTTATATATATATATATATATATGTGTGTGTATGTATATGTATATATATATTTATATATATACACATATATATATATATGTATATATATATACATATATATATATACAGAGAAGCGAAAACCAACCAAACAGTGAGTGTGTTCTGTTGTTAATTCTAGCAATATTATTACACAAATATGACCCTCCCCAAGTATAACAACATATATATATATATATATATATATATATATATATATATATATATATATATATATATATATATATATATATATATATATATATATATATATACACACACACAGACACACACATATATATGTATATACATATATATATATATATACATATATATATATATGTATATGTATACAATACATTTGTCTTTATATATGTAAATATAATTATATGTAGATAGGTTTACAGGCAATAGGTTTTCAAAGGACGTATACTGTTTATATTTGGGGACATGCCCAGTATAAGGTTTCTGAAAACCATCTTTTTTTCAAACAGATTGGTATTTCTGTCACAACTTAATCATATTGATATGAAAAAACATGATGATAGGAATCACTTATTTTCGTAATATATTTCCATTTATGTCACTGGCGTGTAATGAATTATTCATCGATTGTCGTTATATTCTAACCTATGTGTGTATTTATCATGTTGCTGTTTTTCTATTGTGATTTTCAATTAAAAACTTTTCGACGAATAGAAACCGAAAGAAATGTTAAATCGTAATACATTATATAGTAACGCCCCACGTATTTATTGCGCTATTCGAATATACATGAGGTGTCAAATAACGTCTATGGAATAGTAGATGACGGAAGTATGTATAATCAAGTCATAATTGTTTAGGCTGTTAAGTGGTATCAATTGTTTTGAAACAATTGTCATAGACATAAATATTTGGCGTAGAAGAAATGTGGCGAAACTAATGGGATTTTCACATCCTGAATCTAAATACAGTTTCCGAATCCTTTTTACATTTATTTCAATACACTTGACCCCAAAGATTGTTGGCTAACGTGAACATTTATATTGATCACAATTGAGAAAAATATTTAAGTGATATATCCACTTAGGATCCACAAATATACACCCAAATCTACAAGCAGGCACTCATATATGTACGCATATATATATATATATATATATATATATATAAATATATATATGCAAAAGTTCTATTTAAATTTTTGGGATACAACAAGTAAATATTTTTATAACTGATATAAAGCACTCGACAAGTATTTGGAGTAGATATACGATATTAACAAATGGAAACTATATTTATAAAACCATATTTATTTCATTATACATATTTCAAGGATACCAAGTTAAATTATGGTATGCCTTCATCAGACAAAATACAATATATACCAGTTTTATAAATAAACATTGACGTAACCTTTCAAAATACGACCGTTACTTTTGGAAGACATCAGGTCTGTGGTTTTTCTCACATCTGTGAGAAAAACCACAGACCCTCCATCTCAACTGTACTTTTGAAAAGCAGAAGAACTGCGAAATCGGTAAAGGAACCAAATAAATATATATATTTTTTTTAAAAATAAGACTCCAGTTGCATTTTCGATTTCATCTCTTTTTCTATATATATATATATATATATATATATATATATATATATACATTCACTTGTAGTTCTAAACAATTTGATTTAATTTTATATTATGATTTAGTAGATCTAGTAAGTTCTTTGTTAACTTCGGTGGGAAGATTTTTAAAGATTCCTGGTTAACTTTCCTGGAGAACTTTCTTCCATTCATCGGTGGCGAGTTTGACAATCGCCACCGACGAATGCGAGAAAGTTCTCTCCCTCTCTTCCATTGTTAAAATATATATATATATATATGTGTGTGTGTGTGTGGGAGTATGTTTGTATGCTTTTATGTATGTATGTGGATGTGGGTTTATGTGCGTTTGCCTCTGTGTGTACTTGTGTCACAGTATTTCTGGTAATTAGTTTACTTCGAACACTAGGTAATCTGTTGTATCACAACGCACTTTTACTTACATTTCTATGTATCTATATATATCTATATGTCTATCTTTCTATCTGTTTATCTATCTGTCTGTTTGCCTATCAATTTATTTATCTATCTATCTATCTATCTATCTATCTCTTATGCCGATGACAACCGTAATGGCGGCGAAATCTCGGAAATCGGGTTAATCGGCAGCTTATTACAGGAATACGAAACGTTGACAGGAGCAAGACTAAACCCAAACAAGTCTGTCGGTTTTCAACTCGGCACATGGAGAGGCAAACTCATGCCTTCCGACAGTATCGTCTGACGCTGGACCGAAGGACCGGCGAAATTGCTCGGGGTCTGGTTTGGTCCAGACCTCCAGGTGGACAAGAACTGGAACGAGGTCACATAGAGTCCGCCATCTACTACCGCTTGACAGTCATGCATTGCCCACGAACACCTCACCAAAATGGAAGGCTTAGTCTTCAGGTTCCTCTGGAAGAAACAGGCTCCATTGGTGAGGAGACCCATATACTGTCAACACCCTTCTAAAAGAGGGCTGATCATGTCATGTTTGATGATACCCAAGCACGCCCTAAGGCTACGCCTTCTTCGGGTATTACAAACCGGCGAACTGGTGTGATTGTCGTTTGTGAGACAAGCTCTTCCACAAATTGGCTCACTAACGGAGCTGCGGTCCTGGGTCAAGCGAAGACCGAAAATGGGCGCCTGGCACCTCAAGTGTCTTTAGGCGCTCACAGCCCTCTACCAAACGGAAACGGCAATTAGCGGAGACTCCACTTCGAAATCCTATAGGGGATTAGTGGCGGATAAGTGCGACGACGTGCTCGAGGAAACTCTAGACATTGAGCAGAACTAAGTCACCGGTCGGCGTATCCTAGAGAAAAACAGTTTTCATTTTCGAAACATGCGTCACAATGAGAATGTTTTAAAATTGTTACTTATAAAAAATGTAATTGCTTCGAGAGATAAATCAACGTCAAATTGTCATTATAGAATATCATTAGAATCCACAACTGTCAGAATACCTTACTATATATCTATCGTTTCTCTATATATTTGTTGCTTTTCGCTCCTGTTTATATATCTTTACCACACTGTCTCACTCTCTATATCTTCCTATATGGTGGTGGTTGTGGTGGTATTGGCGGTGGTGTTTTTGTTGGTGGTGATGGTAGTGGTGATGATAGTAGTAGTAGTAGTAGTAGTAGTAGTAGTAGTAGTAGTAGTAGTAGTAGTAGTAGTAGTAGTAGTGGGGGGGGGGGGCATGGGGTGAGGAGGAGGGGGAGGAGAAAGAGGAGGAGGACATTAATGAATCAAGAACTGATAAAAAGAATTCCAAACGTTTCGAAACTCTATCCATCTGCCAACACCATGGTGTAATAGTCGGAAGCTGTCAATTATCCGACAGAGATTTTCAACTCTTTAGAACCATCAGGAATGCCTCCACATGCCTTTCACATGTTATTGAGGAATTTGGACCCACCTGGGCTATACAACAGAACTCAATTGGTTGTGTAAAATATATATCTACACGTAATTCAAGCCAACATTTCAACACGACGTAGTAGGGGAGAGGATGTGTTCGTTCCAAGAATTATCCCCACTTATCCCACTTAAGTCCAATTTCAATTCAAAAGTCTTCAATTTCCTGTGAGTCTTAGTTTTTCCACAAAGACCAACACATCACAAAGACAAACATTTCCTGTTGAAGGTTTATACGTTGAAGAGCCGTGCTTCACCTATGGCTGGCTTTACATTGGATGATCATTAATAGGAAGTCAGAAAAATCTTTACGTTTATGCATTATATGGAAAAACAACAAACATTGTTTATACAAATATTATAAATTGACCCAATTAATAAAGCAATCCAAGCCGTGGTCTGACATGGAATTAAAAAAAAATTAAATAATAGCGCACTATTGTGATTATTGCCCGACAACGACGAGCTACTAGGTTAGTATATATATATATATATATATATATATATACAATCAACTTTATGTTTAATACATTTAATTCCTGACGATCATTTCTGCTCTGTAATATATCTGATACTTTGCATTGGGCTAATTTCCTTACTGGTAATTGGGTAATACAAAATATCTTACCTTATTTATAATTATATATATATTATATATATAAGTATAAATATTATTATTGTTTTTAGAGTCTCAGTCATTGATGTCAGTTAACTGGAAAGGTTGTAGAAATGAATATCAAGCCTCTACCTGCAGCCTCAGATATCCAGGACGTATCGGAGGGTTCTTGCTATTCCCAGCAAGCATGCCCTTTGAAGCGTTTCAAACAGCGTGAAGGGGCCAATTTTCTTTAACCATCCCTGGAAACTTTTTGAGATAGTACCTATTTCGCCTATGACAATCGGGACCACTTTGACTTCAATGGCAGTTCCAAATCCTTTTTACCTCCCACTTTAAGTCCTGGTATCGGTTAATTTTCTCCCTCTCCTTCTCTTGCTCTCTCGTGTCGAATGGGCAGGCCACATCCACAATCAGGCACGATCTTTTTTCTTTGTCCAAAACAACCAGGTCAGGTCTATTGTGTTCCTGTTTCTTGTCCGTCTGTATCCTAAAATCCCACAGCATCTTCACCTGATCGTTTTCTATCACCGACTCTGGCTTATGCTCATACCACTTCTCAGAATGTGGTAAATTGTTTAGTTTGCTAGGTGCCAGTGGATCACCCTGCCCATCACATCATGTCTCCAGCCCTTATAGTGAGTCTGCGCTAGGTGTTTGCACTCGGATACAATGTGAGCCACAGTCTCCTCTCTCCACAGATCCTGCACAGTGGGCTAGCCTCCTTCTTGTAAATATGGTGTTTGAACCACTTCGTTTTGAGGGCCTGCTCTTGCGCAGCCATTAACATTCCATCTGTAGCCTTTTTAAGATCTCCTCTTTTCAACCAGTTCCATGTCTGTGGATCTCTGAATTCAGTTTTCTCAAAGAAGGTACTATGAAGGGATTTTTCATGAAGGCTGCTCTTTCTCCTTGATGTTATTTCCTCCTTGGACATCCCCTGTTCTATTGCCCTCTCCTTCAGTACAGTTCTGAGCATTGGCTCCTTACTATCAGTCACGTATTTGTGTAGGTTGTTTTTCTCCATCTGAACACAGTCCTCTATGCTGATAAGACCTCTTCCATCTTCAGATCTCCTTAAGTAGAGTCCATCGACATCACTCCTCCTGTGAAACATGTTGTGGATAGTCAATAACTTCCTAGTCTTGCTATCAATTTCTTTTTGTTCAGCAACATTCCATCTCAGAATTCCCGCACTGTACCTAATAATAGACACAGCTCGGGAATTTACTGCACTTATGGCATTCCTACTGTTCAGATGTGACTTTAATACACTCCTTACTCTCTGAATGTATTCAGATCTTATCAATTCCTTCATTTTGTTGTTGTTGATGTCATCAGCCTCCAGAACACCCAAATACTTGTATCCTTCTTCAGTGTCAATTTCCTTTATCATCTCACCTGTTGGTGCCTGGATTCCATTGCTTCTGCTCAATTTTACCCCTCTTCATCACAAGGACTCCACACTTACTAATACCAAATTGCATACATATATCTTTGCTGAAAATACGGACTATGTCAACAAGCACATCCAACTCGTTCTCACTCTTCCCGAAGAGCTTAAGATCGTCCATGAAGAGGGGGTGATTGATGGTAAGCTCTCCCTTTCCCAACTTGTATCCTGCTCTCACTTGTTGTAGTATAATGGACAGGGGCATCAGGGCAAGGACAAACAACAGAGGGGACAGACTATAACCCTGGAAGATACACCTCTTGGTCTTTCCGCCTCCCAAGGATTCTCCAGCTGATGTTAACTCTGTTTTCCAGGACTTCATACTTTTGCCCAACAACTGTCTGATGTTATCTGCCACCTTGAAGATCTCTAGGCTTTTGGTGATCCAAGAATGAGGCACCATGTCAAATGCCTTTATGTAGTCTATCCATCCCATGGCAAGACCAGTGTCTCCTCTTGCAATTCCTCATTACCATCTTATCAATAAGTAACTGTTCCTTTGTACCACGGGACTTCTTTCGGCATCCTTTCTGTTCGTCCGGTAACAAGTTGTTTGTGTGGAGGTGATGGTAGATTTCCTCAGACATAATGCTTGTCAACGGTTTCCACATTACGGACAGACATGTGATAGGTCTATAGATGGTAACATCATTACTCTTGATTCGGTCTTTCATTACCAGAACTGTGGTACCTTTTGTCAACCACTCTGGTACCTCACCTGACATCAAGCAGTCATTGAACATGGTTGTCAGTTTCGGGTGGAGGGAAGTTATATTTTGAATCCAATATCCCTGCACACCATCTAGGCCTGGTGATTTCCAGTTGGTTAGTGTTTTGGCCTGCCCCTTAAGAGTTTCAACTGTGATACTCAAATCAGTTTGTTGGTGTGCCTGTTCACTAATCTCCTTTTGTACTGTCTCAATCCACACTGCCTGGTCATTAAGTTTAACATCCTGCTCCCATATTCCTCTCCAGAATGTCTTAGTTTGTTCCGCCTCAGGGATCAAGTCGTTGCTTCTTTCTTTCCCTTCAAGCTGTCCAAACAGCATCCTCTGGTTGTTGTCAAACATGCGGTTCTGTCTATACTGACTGACTCTGCTCTCGTATCGCCTAATTTTTGCACTCTTTGCTACAATGCGTTGCTTCAGTTCTTCTATGATAACATTTAGCTTTTTCCTCCTAGTTTTGTACTTTATTTCCAGTCTATTTTTAGTGTCTATGTTTTTTAGTGTCCCATTCAGTAGGGACTCAAGCTTTCCAATGTCATTTCTCATTTCCCTAATTTGACCATTCAGTCGTTTCTTCCACCAAGGCTCTGATCTTTCTTGTTTGTTGTTACCTCTCGCTTTTATACCAAGTAATTTCCTCAGCGCATTTGCTGTTGCTTTGAGGATATTGTTGCACTGGTGAAGGCTCCTAGCCTCAAGGTATGGGATGACTTTGTTTACCTTAGCTGTTGTTTCTTTTAACTTTTTCCTGTCTACAAATCTTAGGTTCATAGGTTTCCCACTATCATTGTTCAATTCATCTACAACTAAGTTTAGGATATCAACCAAATCTTGTCCTAGCCCCTCAGCATTCATCTCCTCAATGGCCGTATCTTTGTACCAGGTATTATTTATTTGGCAGTAAGGGCGGTGGATTGGCTGTATCGGTAGAGGGTCGGACGCCATGCTTTCCAGCATAGTTATGTCCCTTTACAATCTGAGTTCAAATCCAGCCGAGGTTGACTTTGCCTTTCATCCTTACGGGGTCTATAACATAAAGTACCAGTAATGCACTGGGTAATTGCTGGCCTTGTGCCTAAAGCAGAAACAATTATTTATTTCAGCATTCAGATCATTGTCTGCCTCAGATGGTTCCTCCGTTCTCTCACCCTCTTCACCTTCATTCCCCACTGGCTCGTTTGCCTGGCATACTCCACTCTCCATTTCCAAGCTAATCTCTCAGCTCAGTTCCTCCAGTTCCAGCTCGCTTATCCACCCATTAGTTCTTATTACCCGAGCCTGCCCGGCCAATTGTTGTTCATCTAATTTAAATAGACCAATCTCGTTCCAGATGTTATGCATCCGTTTCCTATAGCCTTTCTCCTTGAGATTACTCTTCAGGTAACATTGCATAACAGTTCTATTCAATTCTTTCCTCCAGTTGGTTCTGGTCCCTTTCCTTCTTCTTCCTCCAACACCAGCAGTATTTGGTTGACATCCAGGTCCCTGCTGCTGAGCCAGGGGGCACCTGCTGGGTGAGAGTCTGTCACATGACATTCCAGTCTCCACTTCACCGTTATTCGAACTGTTTAGGTTCGACATTTAAACACTCTTATGGATGATTGGTGAATGTATGGTTACATAACCACCGGTGATTTCATCAGCTCCGGTGATTTCATCACTCCCGGTGATTTTTGTGTGGCACTATCACGCTGTAGACGAACATAAATAAACAAACAAACAAATAGGTTAAAAAAAGAATAAGCATAAGTTTCATTGTAATGTAATGTTTGAATGTCTGACTTAGTTTTTCCCTTCCCTTCTCTGTCTGTCTGTTTTTCTTTTCATTTTTCTTTTCTTTACGTTTTTCGTTGTTGCTATGCTGCTTTGATTTTGATTGTTTGACCGGGTAATCAAATCAGTCTATTTATATCTTATGATGCCTTCCTCTTTTAGTGGGGACACTACGATGCATGTCTTAGCAAGAGGTTGTGGGAGAGAATAGCGGCGGTAGCGATAATGAGGCAGTGGTGGTGGTGATGTGATCGTAGTAGTGTAGTGATGGTGTTTAAGTTGAAGTAGAAATAGAAGTTGAGGTAACTTGACTAGAGTTTTTAGCGTGGCAGTGGTGGCGGTGTTGATGGTGAAATTATGTTTCTGTCTGTCCACTTAGCCATTTAGCTATTTAGCTATTTAGCCATTTTGCCATTTTCCTCTTTTTCGACTATAACATTTCTGATCCAAAATTAAATATTAAATATTGGGGCCCTATGCCGTAAAGTGATGCGTTATGGCTTGATGAGCGTGAAAACTGTAATCTTATTGTTCATTTGTAATAAGAATTATTCTATCACAGTTGTTTTAAAGAAGTAAAAATCAAAAACTTACGGTAGCGATTCCATAACGATATATATCCACCATGTGCGTTTTCTTCCCTATATATATTATTATTATTAATATTATTATTATTATTATTATTATTATTATTATTATTATTGTTCTTTGAGTCCCAGTCATTGATGTTATTTAACTGGAAAGTTTCTTGAAATGAATATCAAGCCGCTACCTGCACCCTCAGATATTCAGGACGTATCGGAGAGTACTTGCTGTTCCCAGCAAGCATGCCTTTTGAGTGTTCCAAAAAGCGGGACTGGACTAATCTTCTTTAACCATCCTTGGAAACTGCGCCTATGACAATCGGGACGACCTTGATTTCATGGCAGTTCCAAATCCTTTTTAACTCCCACTAAAACGTTTTAACTCCTGGTATTGGTTAATTTTCTCCCTCTCCTGTATTATTATTATTATTATTATTGCATTTATCTTGCTTTATCTTCATACTAGTTATCTCCAAGTCACAACCAGTGACCTCAAGAGACAACAAGGTCCGCCATGTTCAAGAAAGAACATACATGCACACATATGCATCTTTAGGTGTTTAGACTTGTGATGTACTTATATTGACAGAATAACTCATAACTCTGCTAAACGCAGAGTTTAAGATTTGGGCGAAGGTGTTAGCAAAGAGAATAGCGCTTGTCGTGGGTGATCTGGTGGGAGAGGCGCAGACATGTGCCATTCGGGACAGATCCATCCACGACAACCTCCATCTATTGCGATACATCATAGAGAGTGTGGGTCAGGAACATCGCACGGGTGGGGTCTTGATCAACTTGGATCAATTTAAAGCATTTGATAGGTTAGACCATCGATAGCTGGCTGCGGTCCTCGAGGCGGCCGGCACGGGTCCATTTTTAGGGGCTGGATCGCTGCGATGCACAGTGACATCTGCTCGATTGTGAGGATGAATGGTCACCTGTCTCAGCCGTTCAGCATCATGCGCTCGGTCCGCCAGAGTTGTCCCCTCTCGTCCCTCTTTTACGTATTGGCCCTCAAGCCGTTACTTCACGAATTGGATACGATGAGGGGGGTCCTACGCTAACTGGGATGCGGGAGATCCGTGTCAGCTTACGCCGACGAGGTCACCGCGGTAGTGTCGAGCACCAAACATGTCCAGATGCTCGGCACCGCTCTCAAGGAATACGAAACGGTGAGAAGAGCAGAGATAAACAAGATAGGTCGGTGGGCTTGCGACTCGACACCTGGAGAGCAAGTCCATGTCGTCCAACAGCGTCGTGGGGCGCTGGACGGAAGGAACGGTTTAATTGCTCGGGCTCTGGTTCGGTCCGGACCTCCAGAAGGAGAAAAGCAGGAGCTAGGTGACGGGCAGGGTCGCCTCTCTCACCCAGAAATGGGCCAAGAGAAGGCTGTCTCAGAAATATCGGCTGGAGGTGGCGAATGCGTACATCGCATCTGTCATCTGCTACCTCCTGACCGTCGTGTCTCGCCCCCGCACAACTCTTACCAAGATGGAGCGCCTTCTCTTCCACTTTTTTGTG
>OZ024745.1:57171299-57173799 GCA_964016885.1 Eledone cirrhosa
AAGAACAGACATTTTGGGGGAAGTGAAATTTGATTAAATCTACCCCAGTGAGATAATTGTACTATGTTAATCGACCCCGTAATTATGAAGGCAAGTCTAATCTTGGCAAAATGTGAACACAAAACGTAAAGTAACGTAAATGAATTCTGTCTCACAATTTTTTTTATTTACTACCAGTATTAGAAAAACAATTAACGTCATAGAGAATTTAAAACTCAAGTCTGTACAGTCGAAATGATATCATAGCTGCTTACTGATACATGTGTTCCCTCATTCCATCGATATATTGAAGGAATCTTTAACTGGAATAGCCAAGGATTTCTGTATAATAATGGGAAAGCCCTAACGTTTCTGACAATGCAAAATAAGTTGCACAAAATAGGCGACATTCATAGAGCATATATTTATTATTTACTAAGAATATTTACAATGGAAGGCGAAAAGTATAGAAACGTAGAAACAGTAAATGCCAGAAATGAGAAAGAATTTAAACTGGTAAGAAGGAAAAACGTATTTCGCAGCGTTAACGGTTTAGTTGTAATACAAGTTTAATATTAAATTAAGCTAGAACAAAATTTTAATTTTCACTTTGAGAAGTAGGAAATGTATGATAAATAAGAATTTAATGATGCAGTAAATATAGAATTTGCTGTTAGATCATCATCTAGAATATTGCAATGTAGATTGTTGTCAAACAAGGGCATTATCCAGGCAATTTCTGAATAATTTTTGCCTCTTACACGAATTTCTCGTTCTCATATGTTTTACTCACTAGATCTTCTGTTCACTGCGCTGTACAAGTGAATGTAAGAAAAATAAATATATATATACATATATATATGTTTATACACATCATATTTTTAATTATAGAAGTAAATATATATATATATATATATATAATCAATAAATGTTGAAGAATGCTCAGTTCAATTTCGGCTTCTGACATTCTGTTGTGAATTTACACATGAGAATACGAAATTTGGCGGACACCGTTGTAACACTGACGGAGAGGAATTGAAGGCTTTGATGAAAGAGAATTATCGAACAATTGACCAAGTGCTCACAGTAGATAAAGATGTAAGCAATGGAACAATTGGAGGCAAAGTATCTAGAAGAACGAAGACATATAAATTGAAAAATCACCCATTTGAAATCTGTTTTCGATTCTTTGTGCAAACACGATACATTCCTTTATCAGATTACGACATATACCATGTCTGAAAAAATTTCCTAGTGTAAAGATTTGTAATATAATGGATGTCATCTTATATGTATCACCTGCTCTTTTCTTCTCTTGTTCTCTTCGGAAAAAACACAATTACCTGTTTCATTTTTGACATTGTTTACCGAAATGTTTGTCACCAGTTCATTTGAAAAGTTCGTCTGAATTGCGTGTCTGTGAGTATGTATGTTTTGTTCAACCTACTCACTGTGGAAGCTACTGTGTTGCTACTGTGGTGAATTGTATCGAATTATTTATTATAGTCAAAGTTGTGAACTTTCTGCATCCGACGGGGAGATCTCCCGCCGACGTTTGGGTGGACGAGAGATGTCTTCTTTTGTGAACATAGGTATAGCTTTCATTATGTAAATCTCCCCATTTTGCCTCATTCCACCCCGTTTTGGGGCATTTTTTCATGGTACTCTTTTTTTTTTAAGAGGTTGGCAGGTCTGCATAGATACCCTGGTAATCAACCTCACAGTCGCTATATGAACTGACACAAAATGGATAAGTATCAGGAAAATATAAATAGCTACCATTAGAAATTACAATGGACTTCAAAAACCCATTTAAAAAATCGTAGGAATGTTAACCATCGCACATCTATAATTCGAAACATAGTATTTATAACAACTAGCAAAATCATATAATAGCCAATAATTGAACCGAGTTATAACCCACTACTACGCAGGCCTAGTGACATGTAGCTGTAGTGGAAGTTAGTAAATTTCGAAATATTCTATATCAATATCTTCAAAATATCAAAATAGTTAGGAAGTGTAATGTTATTTTTCGATAGTATATTCAAAGTGTATGCCTAATAACTATAACTAGAAACTACATGTATTTAATTAGATAGCACATGTTTTGTATACACAGTGATTTCTGTCATTATGATTAGCTATTCATACGTAGATAACAAATTTCCAACATCGCACGCTCGGATATAAACAATACACGCACATGGCAGTGATATTTCCTCTTAATCACTTTGGTTCCAATGTATATTGTAATTTAGAGCTGTTTGCTTAATTCTACGAAGCCACTCTTAATGTCACATTGATAATACTTACCCAAGCACGATCACAGAGACTACACATATTAATAGAAATATACGCATGTTTCAATTCTATATACTGTTAACAGCTTTACAGAAATGCTTCTCCTCCAACTCTGTTCAGGAACTAAAGAAAACAATTATTCGTGATTTGAAATACATGGTGTGTATTGATATTTATATATTTTGTAGGTGCGTATCTCTGTTCATAGGCATATAAA
>OZ024745.1:57176299-57186299 GCA_964016885.1 Eledone cirrhosa
TGTCAATCCAGTTACAGATCAGATGCGATTTCAGATGAGGACAGCATCTGAAGATCTCAGTCTTAGAGTTAAGGCAAGCGGAAGTGTCTCTCAAGTTTAGCAAAATCCTATACTTTTCTGTGGTACACAAAGAACAATTCTTTGTGCCCCTTTGGTACTCCCTCGAATGGTCTAATATAGACCAATCAATAGCGTACGGGATATTACTATCCTTGAGATCCCATACCTTACTTGCGAGGGCCGTTGATGTTCGTTTATCTGAGTGTTTAAAAGAAGCGACATGTGAGTAAAATCTGGTTTTAAACCTGTCCTGGGTCATACCGACATATCGCTCGCTTCTGGCTGGCTGGTTGTTGATAACTGGCGTTATTTTAGCCTCATAAACGACAGATTTTGTGTTACATTTACCCTGCAATGGGCATTCATCCGGCTTCCTGCAACTGCATCCTGGATTTATCCTCGTACGGTTTGAACTGGTGATTTTGGATTTCATGGATGGACAACAAGAGTAGCTGATCTTAACTACATTCCTATTAAAAATCTTATAATATCTATGAATAGGAGGAAAATGTTTGTCTAATAGTTCAAGGAATTTCCTTCCTACATTAGTTTTGACATTTAGGGAGAAGGGGGGTGTGAACCAAATAATCTTCCTTTTCCTGTTATTATGGTTAGTTTTAGGGGGGGGGAGTAGGTAAATAAGAAATATTTTCTGTAAAACCGCTGTTCTTAAGGGCTTTATTATAATAAGGGGCGGCTTTATTAAAAATGTCTATAGACGAAGATAAAGTAGAAATCCTACGGCTAATGTTAGGAATAAGATTATTAAAAACTATAGGGGGATGGCAAGACTCTTTGTGTATATACCTAAGATTTTCATTAGGTTTATGATAGGGTTTAAAAGAGGCAGTAAGTAGATCAAGATTAATATCAAGAAAGTTAGCATTAGTAAGGTTCGTATCTATAGTAATTTTAAGGTTAAGATTAGCAAAGGTACTAATTAAATCTTTACGGAATTTATCAAGATTATGGCCATTGGTGGTATGAGAAACTGCTAATCCGTCATCACGGTATAAACCGATATTATGGGACGGAAATTTCTCTTTGAGTGTGTGGAGAAGGAATAATCCTACTAAGTCGCACACATCCGCACTGTCATAAGAACCCATTGCAACATCGAAAGAGTTTTCAGGGTTTGACTTTTTAACCCAAATATTATCATTAGTAAAAAGTAAAGTTTTTCTGGCATGAAAGATAATGTCCTCTTCTAATTTGGAGATATTAATGAAGGGTCTTGCAAAATCTAAGGCTTTAGTTAATAAGGAAACGGTAATAGAAGGGTAAAAATCGACAATATCAAATTGCGTAAATCTACACTTATTTTTACCTTGTATATTATTGAACCAAGAAATAACAGAGGAAGTATTTAGCCACTGTGAAAGGACAGTGTTAGTTCTAATTTGGAGAATTATTTTTCTTAAGATTTTCTTACTAGCAAGGCCAACCTCGGATTTAGCCGGGTTAATCAGTCTACAACTAGGTCGATTAGTAAAGTCCAATTTATGGTCTTTAAGGGTAATATATGCTTTACGCTTAGCTAAGCTTTCAATCCGGTTATCTATTTGTAAAGAACTAGCTAGTTCTTTAGCTTCTTTATTGATAGTATTGTAGTTATTATTATTAGTTAATTGATAATTATTGGTAATACTATTAGTTAAAAGTTGGTTATACAAATTACTATTAACTTCAAAGAGGTTTTTGGTTTTATCAGAAAGAACGAAAGTGTTTGTAGAATTTCTAAAATTAGAGATATCGTGAGAAAGTTTAGTTTGAAAATTATTATTGTACTTACGAAATTTGATATCACTAATTAAATTAACGAGGTCTAATTCGAAGTTGGCCATGTCTTTAATTCTAGGTGGATATTTACGGGATTTAATGTCAAAATTATCTTTAGTATCAGCACTGAATAGTCCATCGTAAACCATTGCCTTCCATCTCATTCTTTTAACGACTTGCTCGATTTTATCAATGAGGATTTTGGTGTATGTTGTGTTGGAAGGAGTGGGTATGTTTTTGATAGAATAATCCAAATCATAAAGGTCCATGGTGTATGTTGGTTAAATTCCTGAAAACTGTAGAGTGCTCAACTAATCGGGCTGGAAAGTGCCAATCGTATATGTAATATCGAATATGCTGCGATCAATCCCGGTTGGAGCTGTATAAATGAAGTAATTCCATCGGAAAAGTCCAGGAAAAAAGAGTGCTCTATGTAAGCAACAGAGCTTAATTATTATTATTATGTAATAAACAACATAAGGCAATTATTCCATTTACCAGTGGTTTCTTAAAAGCAAAAGGTTTTGCTTTCAATCCTCAGAATGAAAAATCCTGGTTTGTTTATTGAATATGGATTCTAAAAACAAAAATGCAATCTATATGAAAGTGAGGCTGGAAAAGGGAGAAGGAAAGGAAAAATAAAATAAAATAAAACTACACATGCAAACACACACAAAAAAACACAAAAGCATACTTACACACACACACATATATACACATATAATTTGCACGCATACACATATACACATACACACATAATCCCGTAAATATCCACCTAGAATTAAAGACATGGCCAACTTCGAATTAGACCTCGTTAATTTAATTAGTGATATCAAATTTCGTAAGTACAATAATAATTTTCAAACTAAACTTTCTCACGATATCTCTAATTTTAGAAATTCTACAAACACTTTCGTTCTTTCTGATAAAACCAAAAACCTCTTTGAAGTTAATAGTAATTTGTATAACCAACTTTTAACTAATAGTATTACCAATAATTATCAATTAACTAATAATAATAACTACAATACTATCAATAAAGAAGCTAAAGAACTAGCTAGTTCTTTACAAATAGATAACCGGATTGAAAGCTTAGCTAAGCGTAAAGCATATATTACCCTTAAAGACCATAAATTGGACTTTACTAATCGACCTAGTTGTAGACTGATTAACCCGGCTAAATCCGAGGTTGGCCTTGCTAGTAAGAAAATCTTAAGAAAAATAATTCTCCAAATTAGAACTAACACTGTCCTTTCACAGTGGCTAAATACTTCCTCTGTTATTTCTTGGTTCAATAATATACAAGGTAAAAATAAGTGTAGATTTACGCAATTTGATATTGTCGATTTTTACCCTTCTATTACCGTTTCCTTATTAACTAAAGCCTTAGATTTTGCAAGACCCTTCATTAATATCTCCAAATTAGAAGAGGACATTATCTTTCATGCCAGAAAAACTTTACTTTTTACTAATGATAATATTTGGGTTAAAAAGTCAAACCCTGAAAACTCTTTCGATGTTGCAATGGGTTCTTATGACAGTGCGGATGTGTGCGACTTAGTAGGATTATTCCTTCTCCACACACTCAAAGAGAAATTTCCGTCCCATAATATCGGTTTATACCGTGATGACGGATTAGCAGTTTCTCATACCACCAATGGCCATAATCTTGATAAATTCCGTAAAGATTTAATTAGTACCTTTGCTAATCTTAACCTTAAAATTACTATAGATACGAACCTTACTAATGCTAACTTTCTTGATATTAATCTTGATCTACTTACTGCCTCTTTTAAACCCTATCATAAACCTAATGAAAATCTTAGGTATATACACAAAGAGTCTTGCCATCCCCCTATAGTTTTTAATAATCTTATTCCTAACATTAGCCGTAGGATTTCTACTTTATCTTCGTCTATAGACATTTTTAATAAAGCCGCCCCTTATTATAATAAAGCCCTTAAGAACAGCGGTTTTACAGAAAATATTTCTTATTTACCTACTCCCCCCCCCTAAAACTAACCATAATAACAGGAAAAGGAAGATTATTTGGTTCACACCCCCCTTCTCCCTAAATGTCAAAACTAATGTAGGAAGGAAATTCCTTGAACTATTAGACAAACATTTTCCTCCTATTCATAGATATTATAAGATTTTTGATAGGAATGTAGTTAAGATCAGCTACTCTTGTTGTCCATCCATGAAATCCAAAATCACCAGTTCAAACCGTACGAGGATAAATCCAGGATGCAGTTGCAGGAAGCCGGATGAATGCCCATTGCAGGGTAAATGTAACACAAAATCTGTCGTTTATGAGGCTAAAATAACGCCAGTTATCAACAACCAGCCAGCCAGAAGCGAGCGATATGTCGGTATGACCCAGGACAGGTTTAAAACCAGATTTTACTCACATGTCGCTTCTTTTAAACACTCAGATAAACGAACATCAACGGCCCTCGCAAGTAAGGTATGGGATCTCAAGGATAGTAATATCCCGTACTCTATTGATTGGTCTATATTAGACCATTCGAGGGAGTACCAAAGGGGCACAAAGAATTGTTCTTTGTGTACCACAGAAAAGTATAGGATTTTGCTAAACTTGAGAGACACTTCCGCTTGCCTTAACTCTAAGACTGAGATCTTCAGATGCTGTCCTCATCTGAAATCGCTTCTGATCTGTAACTGGATTGACACTCCTACGATAAATCAACCGCCTTGAACTCCTTCTCTGCTCTTTACTTTCGCTACGGCTTTTATTTTGCTGATTCTACCTTCTGTACTCTTGATTTAAAAAAAAAAATGTTCTCCCTTACCTCCCCTTATATTTTTACCTCCTCTTAGCCCCCCCCCCCATATATTCTTTTTGTTTTGCCCTTCACATACCTATGTATATGTGTATGTATTTTTGTATGTATATGTGTATATGTGTACGTATATGTTTGTGTATGTATATATATGTGTATGTATGTATGTATGTGTATGTATGTGTATATGTGTGTATGTATATATGTCTGTATATATATATATATATATATATATATATATGTATATATGTGTATATATATATATATATATGTGTGTGCGTGTCTGTATGTGTGTATATATTTGTATATTTGTGTGTGTATATGTATGTATATGTGGATAAACCAGGGCTTTCTTTCATTCTGAAGATTGAAGGAAACTTTTTTTGCTTTTAAGAAACCTCTGGTGAATGGATTAATTGCCTTGTATGGCTTTATTACTTTACTACTATATATACGTTTATGTAAGGTTCATTTGTCTTATCTAATACTGAGCTTTACACATACACACATGTATATGTGTGTGTGTATGTGTATGCATGTGTGTATGTGTACGTGTATGTGTGTATATATATATATATATATATTTATATATATATATGTGTATATATATATATATGTATATGTATATATGTATATATGTATATATGTATGTGTATGTATGTATATGTTGCGTGTGTTTTTATTTATTTTTATGTATGTGTGGGTTTGTGTGTGGGTGTGTGTGTGTGTATATATGTGTGTGTGTTTGTATTTGGTTGTGCGTTCTTTTGATATATACGTATTTGCATGTGTATAATTGTTTAGCTATGTATGTATATGTGTGTTTACGTATTTATATGTGTGTGTGCGTTTATATTTTTATATTTTTGTATGTATATATATATATATATATATATATGTAGATAAATCTACCAAGAGTTTACGGTAGTGTCCAATCCGTATGAAGAACTCAATGTATTCCGGATATCATGGAAAGAAGAGATGTAATAAAAATCCAATTTCGGTGAAAGATAAACGGTATACAGAGTCAAGATAAAATATTAAACAAATAATGAACAAACAATTCCTTATATTAAACAAAAAAAGTTCACTATTTAACGATCGTTTCTAGGGTATATATGTGTTATAATTGGTATGCATATTTAACAGATCTATGTACAAAATTATACAAAATTATACAAATTATCAAGATTAAATATACATACCTAACTCATATATACGCCGTCTTCAGAAATAATGAAGTATATTTATTGATAATAACAACAATTCAAAATATCAGTTCAAAATTGACCAATGAAAACACAAGGGGTTAAAAACAGTTTGGTGTGTGTATATACATGTAAAAACCTTACACATATTTTACAATAATGTGTGTATAATTTGTATGTGCATACTAAAAAGATGGATGCGAACACAAAATTTCAAGGTTAATATCTCTGTAAGCTTAATGCGCTGATAAGATACGCAATGATACTTATGGAGTCAAGCATATAAATATATTTTTTTCATACTCACACATATCAGTATAATCACACATACATGTGCGTATATGTATAAATATACACATAACCACGAACATACAAACACACACACTCCCCCACTCACATTTATATATGTGGATATAAAATCATAAGCAAATAGAAATTAAGTCACTCACATAAAAACACTGGTACACACATTTCAAGATCAAGATACAGAAATTAGGTGGGAGGGGGGGGGGAGGGGTCAGTATTAGATTGTCAGACCAGACAGCCTAATATAAATGTATCTATAAATTAAGAAAAATAAAAATAAAAAAATAAAAACAATAAAATATAATACATATAATATAATGTACATACACATACAGATACACATACACATACATACATGTACGCGCACATAGAGATATCTACACATACATACATACACACATACCTATACTGTCATACACACACATACATTTACACGAACATACACATACCCATATAAAAAGATATAAATACACACGCACTCACGCGCAACATATACACACATACACATATATATATATATATATATATATATATATACACATATATACACACACACATAGACTCATATATATATATATATACATATACATACACATATACAAACATATATATCCCCACACTCATACCACCATAAAAACACATACAAACACCCAGATGTATATATATATATATATATATATATATCCACATACACACACGTACACATATATATATACATATACATACACATATACACACATACACATATATATATACACACACACATAAAATACAGACATGCACATATATATATATATATATATATATATTTCATTACTCTTATATATAGACATAGTATATATACATACACAACCTCACTTATACACATATACACATAAGTTATATTACAATAATAATAAAGAATAATATACATATATATACATATATATATATATATATAACACACACATACACATATACATATATATACATATATACACATACATACATACACATACATACATACACCTAAATATATACATATATAAATACACACATACGAAAAAGACATATATTCACACATAGACACCTATATACACATATATATATATATATATATATATATATATATATATATACACACACATACACATATATACACACACATATATACACATACACACACACACACACACACAGACACACATACACACTCACGTATATATATATATATATATATATGTGTATGTGAGTGTGCGCAAATACATATATATATATACACACACACATACAAACACACACAAACACATACATATGCATACGTGCACACGCACACACATATATCACATAGATACGAAGATAAACATATAAATAGAGAGACATACAAATATATACAGAATCCATATACACATACATACAAACACGCATATACATATATATACATATATACATATATATATTCCTATATACAAGCATACACATACATACACATATATACATATACATACACATATACATACCACACATTCACATACACACACATATATAATACATATATATACATATATATACATACATATGTATGTACAATCATATATACACACTCAATCTTACATTCATATTTACATGCTCATATATGTATTTTTATATTTAGAAATAAATATGAAAACCTATATAGACACCCATCTACACATATATTCATACATATACGCTTACAAAAACAGATGATAATAGTATGGGGGAAAGGGGGGGTTTGGAGAAGGGGATCAAAGTAAATATATGTTTCAAGAAACATATAATATTTTCCGTATCATAATTCAATGTATGTTCTTACATATTTTCAGTGCTAGGAAATACGAAATCTATGCATCCCAAAATAAAAAAGTATACTATTAATCATATGTTAACTAAACCAAAGATAGTCAACATATTGATTTCCAAGGTGTAAATTAGTTAGGTTTATAATATTTGAAGCAGAATTATGAAGTCAAACAGTAGTAGATTATTAATTACATTATAACTAAATTAAAGTTAATAACGTTATGGTATCAATATTAGGAGATGAATTTAGTAATAGGGAAAAGAAACCCAAATAAAAATAAAATAAAGTATTACATCGGTAGTAGCATATAAATTATATGTTAACTAAATTAAAAATTATATATTTATTTCAAAAGTATACGTTAATTAGTATATGTTAATTAGGTATACAATACATAAAGCAGATATTGTATTTCATCAATAGTATAATATAATTATATGCAAATAAAAATCAAAATTAATACGCATACATATACATATACATACACATACACATATATATACGTATACACACATATATATATATATATATACATATATATACACATACATACATATATAGTCACATAAATATACATACAGATACACATACAACACACACATATACATATACATATAGATATACATATCTTTTTCAAAAAATTGCACAGAATATATTAACTAGGTATATATCCAAAACACCTCCCATTCTATGATTACATGACATTCTGCAATTCGTCTGTACAAGGATACTAATTTTAAGCAAATTAAAATTAAAGTTTTAGGTTGATTAAAACTAAAACCAAATAATAAATATATTTCCAAAATGTATATTAATTAGGTCTATAATACTAAAAAATCTTTCTCCGTCATAGGATACATGATATTATTTTGTTATATTTTATCTGTAAAAGAATTATAATAAAAAAAAAATTATAATAAAAGGTTAAACTAAATTAAAAAATTATAATAAAAGGTTAAAATAAATTAAAATTAATCTATAAATTAAATTACTGAGTATATATTAGTAATATTTAAAGGTTTTTCAAAATTTATGATTACATAATATTTTCTCATTTGTAATAAAATATTAATTAAATTAAATTTATAGGTTAACTAACATTTAAATTAAATTAAATTCTAGAATAATGTTATTAATTAGGTTTATAATATTTAAATGTTTTTTTTAGTTTATGATTACACGATATAATTAATTCCTGTCTTTTATTTAATAAGATATCCCTAGACTTCATTATTTCAAATAGTTCTTGGGAACATAATCTACATTCCTTTCTATTATTTTGATAAGGGGTGGCTCTTTTGAGCACACTCCAGGTCAAATCATATTTTATATTTTTATTTTTATAACTATTGATTTTTTCTGCTAGAGATGTTGTATTAGCCAGTGCGGCATTTTTAAAGCTATGTTTGTGGGTATTATACCTTGTCTTAAAATTGTTAGAGGTAGCTCCTATATATGAGCAAATAGAATCTTTAGTTTTAACATTACATTTATAGACTATGTTGTTAACAAGACAATTCCCTTTTAATGGGCAGTTTGTTTTGTTTCTACAGTTACATCCTTTCGTTAATTCTGTATTTGAGGAGATATTATTGTTAATTTGATGTACTGGTGGTATACTTATGGTTTTCTTACATTTATATGCATTATATGCACTTATATTTTGTTTTATGTTATTTGTTGTAGAGTATGAGAATTTAACTGTAGACCTATTTAAGATTTGATGGTATTTGTGGTTTGGCGGGAAGTTTTTCTCAAGGATATAAAAAAATTTTTTAGCAATATTATCCTTAACTTGTAAATTAAAAGGAGCATTATACCAAGTAACTCGTCTATTACGGTTTCTATGTTGTTTATTATTTTTATTATTTTTATATGTTGTATCATGATTTTTACTAGGAGGATTAATGTTAATGATCTCACCACAACTATTTTTAGTTATATTTGTAGATTTAGGTGTTTTATCTTTTTTATTAGGAGTTTTATTATTAATATTTATTATAGTCGTATGATGAGTAGTTTTTTGAGGGTTACTATACTTT
>OZ024745.1:57191299-57198799 GCA_964016885.1 Eledone cirrhosa
CTCCTATTAGTTAAGCATATGAATAACCAGAATTTAGAAAGGATGCGTAAAAATATCAGAAAGCTTTTTAAGGAACTAGGATTAAATATTACATTTGAATATAACCTCAAAGAGGTCAATTTCCTTGATGTTACTTTCAATCTCAATACAGATACGATTAAACCGTTCCATAAACTAAATGAGAACCTTAAATATGTAAATACGAGTTCTAACCATCCACTCTCTATAATTAAATCCATCCCTAGAAATGTTTCTCTTAGGATCTCTCGCCTATCGTCCAACCAACAAACCTTCAAAGAACATGCCGAGTATTATGATGATGCACTTAGGAAAGCCGGCCACCTAGAAAATATAGAGTATATAGTCAAAGATCACCAAAACACCCAAAATAAATCACATAGGAGTAGAAATAGCACAGAATCACCACCATACATACACTACCGCAATAGACACAATAATAGTCGCACACCACCAAACAGAAGGGGATGTAAGGAGTATATCTGGTACAACCCGGTCTATAACAACTCTATTAAAACCAATCTACCCTCAAAATTCTTTCGATTAGTTAGAAAACACTTTCCAACATCACATAAATATAATAAAATCTTAAACCCTAACACTATTCGACTTTCATATTCAACCGCCCCTAATATTGAACAACATATAAAAAAGCTTAACGCAAAAAGGTTGTATAAACGCCTTCCAACACATAACAATACACGTAAAACATTAGCTATAACATCACAAAACAACAAACAACATCCTGTCCTACATAAGCAACCTCATCAACCCATCCATGGCAATACAACAACGCAAAATTATAATTGCAACTGTGTCCACCCAGGAATGTGTCCGTTGAACAATCAGTATCTTGAACGCAACATCGTATACAAATGTACTATCGAATCGGATAGACAGAAGTGGTACTATGTGGGATCTACAGCCACCTCCTTCAAATCACGCCTTTATAGACATCGTTATTCGATAAAACATGAAAACCAGCGTTATGTAACAACACTCGCAGACAAGGCTTGGCAGCTGCGTGAAAATAACCAACAATTTCACCTAAAATGGGATATAATAGCGGCTGCCCCCCCCCCCCCCCCTATCCCATGGACAGGAATTTTGTAAATTATTTAATGTACAATTATTTTGTATTATGGAATCCAAAAACATTTTATTAAATAACAGAATAGAGCGATCGTTATACTGTAACCATCGCTTAAAATCTACATTTTCATATTATAAATACTACCAGGAATGAACGCCTGTCTCTATCCCCGTTTGATTGTCAAAATAGATATGAACATTCTTTATTAGTCTTAATTCTATCAACTCTTCTATTATTTACCTTTTAATACAAACTGCTATAGATAAAATGAGATTTCTGATTTCTTGATTCAATTCCCTAATGCATATACCAGCTGGCTACTAGCATTGATGTTATTTAGTAGCAATCGAAATCTCCCCCTTCCCCAATTGACACTTTATAATTAATACTACTGCACCAAATGACCAGCCCTGTCCACTGTCCAGTTGGTCAAGTAGAGATTAAAATTGGCACTCCCAAAATTCTTATTTAGATTTACTCATGGTATTCTCATTAAAAACCCATTATATACTTCTTTAGCAGTAAATTATTTTACCATCTGTCATATACTATCCCCTCTGTTCCTTCCTCTTTTACTAATATAAATACTTCAATTTTTCTGATTTTATCCAGTTTATCCAAAATCTCTGAAGAAGTGACAACTGATTATACATTTGCTATCGAATACTTGCTAACATTATATGATTACGCAAGCAGCGATACATAGGTATTCGGTCTGTTACAGAAACATATGTCAATACCTAATAAATTCCTTTTTTAACAAAAGCACTTTTATTTTATATTCACCCTTTCTATATATATATATATATATATATATATATATATATATATTTATAATTGGTTATGCACGAGTGCATTAAGGTTTTCCAGGACACAGTGTTATGTACCGTGTAGGGGAAGGTCAGCTTACAACAGAGTGGTGCTCAACGAAATGCAGAAAATAGGTGTATATTCCAGTTTAGCTATACTCCGGGGCGTGTATAAAGAATCAAAAAGAACAGAAAGATGCAGTAAAAGAGATTTATTCGGTTCTAACGTACGTTTCAATAGACATCAATTTGCCTAGATCTCGCTGCATCTATAATATTATATAGTTAGTAGAGCATTCGACATCCAATGCATAATCGATTCCATATCATCAGAGATTATATATATAATTATATATATATATACGTATTCATGAATTTATTCTGCAAGATTATTGTTGTGTATTCTTGTGCTAAAACAGATATTGCTATATTTGGGGCTGGTCCTTTTATCAATCTTACCACTGGCACAATTTGAGTTAGGTCATTCAGCATTATTAAGGGCGGTGGATTGGCAGTATCAGTAGAGGGTTGGACGCCATGCTTTGACGCAAAGAGTTACGTCCTTTTACGATCTGAGTTCAAATCCCGCCGAGGTTAACTTTGCCTTTCATCCTTACGCGGTCGATAAAATAAAGTACCCGTAATGTACTGGGTAATTGCTGGCCTTGTGCCAAAAGTAGAAACAATTATTATTATAAATTATTGGTTATTTTGTCAGAGTAAGAGAAAGAGATCAGAAAGAAGAGGAGACACAATTAATAGACATGGAGGAGGTTATATAATGTGTGACGAAAGAGGCTTTACAGAATGATAAACCTTTTAGCAAATCTGGCAATGGGGCCAGATGGCTGGATCAGGTAACAGAGTAAAAGAGTAATATATATATATATATATATATATATATATATATATATATATATATATATATATATATACACACACATACATATAAATATATATATGTATATATATATAAATATACATATATATATATATATATATATATATATATATATATATATATATATATATATATATATATACATATATATATATATATACATATTTTAAATTGAAATAACAGATTACAGTTTAAGCAAAGAATCGCTGCTTTCACCCTTAACGGGATCCTCTGAAACTCTACGGTTCTTATATATTTGATATATATTTATCCTTATCGAGCCCTCTTTGGATTTTAGTCTTCAAATTTATTATTATTACTATATACTGTATATATATATATATATATATATATATATATATATAACGAAGGAAATGTGGTAAGGAACCAGGTGGACCATAACGCACCAAAGTACTCAATACTTAGGGTAGTAGAGTGGGTAATAGGAACCAGTAATAGGAATCAATAATACCCTTTGGTCTTTCACACTCACTCAATATATATATATATATATATATAGGAACCAGTAAGACCCCGACGGCTGAGCTCAAGCCGTTTCGAAACGGCTTGAGCTCAGCCGTCGGGGTCTTACTGGTTGCTATATATATATATATATATATATATATATATATTGAGTGAGTGTGAAAGACCAAAGGGTATTATTGATTGTCTCTGGAATATAAATACTTCATATTGTTTTTATTGGAGAAGGTAAGCTACTTTCCCACAAAAATTTGATTGCACTGTTTTGTTTCCAAAATATTATTTATTTATTATAAAAAATAAATGATAGCATCGTATATGTAGAATCGGTGGAGATCCTGATCTTGGGTTAATTATTTTGATTATCTTAACAAACAAACGAATAATATATATATATTATTATATATATATATTATTCGCCGAATAATATATATATATTTATTAGCCCTTGTGGCTAATAAAGAAATCAATATATATATATATATATATAAATGTATTCTGGGTTTTTCCAATATTAATAATTTTTTCTACTTTAGGCACACGGCCAGCAAATACCCAGTGCATTACTGGTACTTTATTTTATCGACCCCGTAAGGATGAAAGGAAAAGTCAACCTCTCCGGGATTTGAACTCAGATCGTAAAGGGACGTAACTATGCTGGAAAGCATGGCGTCCGACCCTCTACCGATACTGCCAATCCACCGTCTCATTTCTATATTTATAGCCATGTCAGTAGAATGAACTTTTCATTATTGCTCGTGTGTTTGCATGCAAACAGAATTGTAGACACTAATGTTTCTGGGCATCACTCTTCATCAGTACAGCTCACTGTTCACATGCCAACTCTCAGAGCTAGTGAAAATATGTGCTATTTTCTAAAATATACAGTGACAAATCGGCCGGATTTGCATATTAGCAGACTGGCTGATCAGTCAGATATGCGTATTAGCAGACCCACTGATCAGTCAGATTTGCATATCAGCAGATTGGCCAGTCAGTTACCTGTATACGACCGATAAATGGCCGGCTTTGCCAAATTCAAATAAAAAAGAAAATGTTCGCTCTACATGGCTGAATACAATAAATGTAATCTGAGTTTTTCGAATGTTAATTATATCATTTGATTCCTTTACAAACAAGCCTCATTTTCATTGCCATGTCAGTAGAATTAACTCTTCATTCTTGCTTTTGTGTTGGCATGTAACCAGAGCTGCAGACACTATTGTTTCTGGGTATCACCGTTCATCAGTACAGCTCACTGCTCACCTGCCAACTGTCAGAGTTAGTGAAAATATATGTTATTTCCTAAAATAAACAGTGACTAATCGGCCTGATTTGCATATTAGCAGACTTTTTATTTGAATTTGTGTATTAGCAGACTTATTGTATTTGGAGTTGGCAAAGCCGGCCATTTATCGCTCGTATACAGGAAACTGACTGGCCAGTGTGCTGATGTCCAAATCTTGCTGATCAGTGGATCTGCCAATACGCAGATCTGACTGATCAGCCAGTCTGCTAATATACAAATCAGGCGGATCAGTCACTGCATGTTTTAGAAAATAACCTATATTTTCACTAGCCTGACAGTTGGCAGTTAAACAGTAACCTGTACGGATGAAAGGTGAAATCCAGAAACAGTTCTGTTTACTTGGCAACACAAGAGCAAGAATGAAGAGTTCCTTCTACTGACATGGCTATGTAAAGGTGGCTTGTTTGCATAATTCCAAACTAATCGACTTTATGTTCTGAGTTCAAATCCCGCTGAGGTTAACTTTGCCTTTCATCCTCACGGGGTCGATAAAATAAAAACCAGTAATGCACTGGCCTTGTGCCAAACGTTAAAATAATTATTAATATTCGAAAAACTCGGGTTACATTTATTGTATTCAGTCATGTAGAGCGAAAATGTTCTTATATATATATATATATATATTAGAAAGTGAGGTTTTTTTTACAAAATGAAAAATAACCGAGGTGTCCTACACGAGTGAAAGTATAAAGAAAAAGAGATGAAATCGAAAATGCAACTGGAGTCATATTTTTAAAAAAAATATATATATATTTATTTGGTTCCTTTACCGGTTTCGCAGTTCTTCTGCTTTTCAAAGGGTGAGTTGAGATAAAGGGTCTGTAGTTTTTCTCACATCTGGTTGGTCTCTGAATGTTACTTGTTTTATATGGAAAAAGTGGCTCGAAATGCCAGGTTTTTTTAGAAGTAATTTGATTGGTTTGTCAATAATTATAATAAATTTCGCGCCAGTTCGCCTTACAATAGTTCTTCAAATAAGAGGGGGGGTTGTCACAGGTTGTTTTTTCATATATGAGTGTTTGAATTTCTTTTTACTTGAAAAAAGGGGCTCACGAAGGCTTTTTGGGGTTGGTTATAAATGAAATTATGGCTGTCATGTGAACAAGTTTTCAGAAATTTTCGTGCCCTTATTTGGAAATCCATTCTGTAGCCTTTTTAGAGAATGTTGTCATAAGTGAAAGATAATGGTCAAGAGAAAGGGATGGGAGAATTGTTCTGGTTCAGTGAATATGGTTAGTTCGCTGGGGTGTCAGAATTCAGATTTTCTATTGAATAAAGAAAGTAACGATATGTATGTTTATTTGTGTGCTTGTGTGTGTGTGCGTGTGTGTGTGTTGTGTGTGTGTGTGTTTGAATTTTTTACTTTAATAAAAGGGTGGCTCACGAAGGCTTTTTTTTTTTTTTTCAAGTAAAAAGAAATTCAAACACTCATATATGAAAAAACAACCTGTGACAACCCCCCCTCTTATTTGAAGAACTATTGTAACGCGAACTGGCGCGAAATTTATTATAATTATTGACAAACCAATCAAATTACTTCTCTAAAAACCTCGCATTTCGAGCCACTTTTTCCATATAAAACAATAACATTCAGAGACCAACCAGATGTGAGAAAAACTACAGACCCTCTATCTCAACTCACCTTTTGAAAAGCAGAAGAACTGCGAAACCGGTAAAGGAACCAAATAAAGATATATATATTTTTTTTAAAAATAAGACTCCAGTTGCATTTTCGATTTCATCTCTTTTTCTTTATATATATATATATATATATAATATATATATATATATATATATATAATGTCAATCATTGCAATTTTGAATCTAATTGACATGTAAAGTCATATATATATGAATAAGGTAAGCACAAATCATAGTAGATTCAAATATTACCGAGAGATAGAGAGAGCGTGTGTTTGTGTGTGAGTGAGTTAGTAAGAGAGGGGGGATGAGGTGCAACAGAAATGAAAGATGGATTACAGGTTAAGATATAATCTAGATAGACGAGAAACAAAACGATTTAGAAGTTGACCTTAGGTAGGAGCAATAACATTAAGAAAGACATGATCGATATCAATGGAACATTTTTAGAAGTAGGTTTATAAGTATTAATTTTCCTTACACTTTCGTAGCTGTCTCAGTGGACTAGCATTAGGTACTAGAGACGGTGGAGATCTTGGCCTTGGGTTCAATCCTGGTCGAGAGGTGCATGTAGAATTTTTCAGTTTTTATTTTACCTCCCATAGAAAAAAACTGAAAAGTTTTACTCTAGTCCCGAGCAGGATGGAACTTCAGACCAGGATCACCACCGTCTATTATTCCTCCAACTAGGCCGTCGAGACATCTACAAAAGGGCAATGAAAATTTATAATTATAAACCAAGTTTCAAAATCAAACTTAAAAAGATGTGATGTGGTTCATGGCTTTTCTAGAGCTATTAGTCAGATTTAGCGTCGACTTGTCAATAGTCTGGGTCTTTGGTAATAACATTTATTACTCCTATGTGTGTATATATATATATATATATATATATATATATATATATATATATATATATATATATATATATGTAGGAGGTGAGTTTTATTGTAGTACAATAAAGCAATGCAGATATCAGATAAGTAGCACTCTACAGTTTGTAGGACTGGAGTATACATAATATAAGATCAAAAGATGGTTAAAGGAGTTCCATGTATTTTATCATGCGCATTTCAAAAACAAATATCATCATGCGATGACATTTGCGTTTTCGTCAGATAAAATAGGGAGACATGATATGAAGGTTAAAAAACACTTGTGAATAGTGCAATTTTAAATCAACATATGAAAAGTAGTTTTAGATTGATGTGTGATATTGGGAAAAAAAATTAGGGGGCGGGGGGTGGAA
>OZ024745.1:57203799-57241299 GCA_964016885.1 Eledone cirrhosa
GAAGGGAGACTATCGATACTGACAGAGAAAATAACCAGGACGAACACACAGACACACAAAATAGAGTAGATAATAACAATGAGCCAGAAGAAAGAGACAGGAGTAATAATGAGAGACATAGAAACAACCATGAGGGTGTTGGTGGAAATATAAATAGAAACAACACAACTAACAATAACAATAGAAATAGTACACATAAAGCAGCATCCTGGAACTCTACGTTTTATAATCCCTCTGATATGTCCTTCGACCGACGACGAGTCCACGAAACGACTTTAGCTTCTAACAAACGCACGCAATTGCCGTCGCAGGTCGATGAACAAACAGAAGCACAATTTAGTATAGCTAGATCTCGTAACATACAACGGTAGTCGGAATATAAACACAGGCTTTTCACTATACCTAGCCCAGCTTGACCCTATATAGGCACATACCTACACTAACCATGTTAGTATGGTTTATAAACATACCCATTGGCCGCTAACTGACAGCGCAGCAAAATAGTCTGTCGAAAGCCCAGAAAATCCCGCCGCAACCATAAAGCGGGACAATTTGGCACCCGGGTTCTAGTTAACCGTAACCCTAAAGTGTGTAGTAGATCTAACCTAGTATAGTGAACTATGGGTGCAAGTCGTGTGGGCTGGGCGCCGCTGAATCGACCTAGCCATAGGGGGAAGGGGAGGTTGATCGCCGAGGGCTTCGAATCAAACAAAAGACTCGCCCCTAGCATCCCGTTGGATATCTAATTAATCCGCCCTTTATGACGCGAATTGCCTCCCATACCTTTCATACGTACACTACGACGTCCTGTGTTTATATTCAGACTACCGTTGTGTGTTACGAGCGAGAGACTAATCTCTGAAAGTTGGAGTTAGTTGAATATGAATTGTGATCCAGCTTTGATGAATTATAGAACCACACTCAAGGCATAGTGCAGCACTGGATATTGAACTCCCGCCGACCCAGGAGGGGTCACACCCGACTGTGAATGGATTGCAGCCTCTGGAGTCAATAATCTAAACGAAAACCACGTGGCGGAAATATAAATAACATAGCTGTCATTGACAGATTTGGTTATATATTCTACAGAAATTTGCACTCACTATAATAAACCCGCCTATTATTATAACAATATATGATCATTGTGCCATATGTGATTCTGGATGCGGAGTTTCCTATATACACTTTTTCTCTATATGTAACGGGATAGCCATCACGATTTGTATTTACTGTGGTACAGTTGTATGCGATGAGGTACATTGGTTAAACGCCAACTTGGACATACAGTGAATTTCACCTGACACGTTGGATTGAGCGACCGAACGTGAGGATTTTGAGGAATGCCAGTTTCTGCAGACCCGGTGTGTTTTCAATTTCCTCACATCTGTGCCGGCTGTATATGTGCCATACATTTCTTTAACTCGTCGTACTTTCTTTTATTTTCATTTTAGATTTTAGGTGTATATCCCAGACCGCTTATGGTGATAAATCCCCTGGGTATAGGTTTTAGAAAAATAATGTTATCGCACTTAACGTTCGGAACTGGAACATATCAATGTGGTTCGTAGGGTGCGGATATGATTAGGAGAATCGACCTGTTACAAGGCGATATAATTGGAATACACCATCCCTCATATGGACTATCATACATGTAAGGCTGCACCACTGCTAACCAACTATTCTTTTCACAGACTCATGCTTGCAAACTCTCTTGATCTGCCTGTACACCCTACTTTTGCACTGCTTGTGCTTTGATGCATCTATGCTTTGCTTTGTCTTATATTTCTTTGGGGTTTCCGGGCTTTTTGTTCTTTTATTGTTTTGTATTTTTATATTTATCTCTTTTCTTATCCCAGGATTTTTGTACCTTCTTATTATTTTTTTTATTGTTTCTGATCATGCTGAGTAATACCTCCACTCATCCTTTGCTACCCTCTCCCAACATCTTTAACATCTATTGCACCATTTAAGTGATACATATTTGGAGTAACGTTTAATTTTTAAATTTTTAAGACATTTTATGACATTATGTGCTTCATGTATTCTGCCTTTTTCCATATAGCGCTGGCCTCGGGAACCCACTGCTGGTCCTTTAACCCTGTTCTGGTGACGCAGCTCGATGGAGCATGCAACTAATGATATACTCATGCTTATAGGGTCTGGTTATTCCTGCCATGGTGTATTGATGAAACACTGTTAGTTAATAAAACAATGTATTTCTAAGCACTCTTTGTTATTCCTATAACTATAACGGCTCTGTAGTATACTAGCTATCCTACATTGAGCTAAAACCACACTGTCATACCAAGGGCAATATATCTGCATGTCTGGGCATATTGATATATTTGTTAACGAAATATATATATATATATATTTATTTATATATTATTTAAAATATTTATTGCCTATATATATATATATATATATATATATATATACTTATATATATATATATATATATATATATATATATATATATATATATATATATATATATATATATATATATATATATATATATACTTATATATATATATATATATATATATATACTTATATATATATATATATATATATATATACTTATATATATATATATATATACTTATATATATATATATATATATGTGTGTGTGTGTGTGTGTGTGTGTGTGTGTGTGGGTGTGTGTACGCCCGTCCGCAAACACACATACACGCACTTATATATATATATAAATATATATACATATACAGTTTTTCATTTGTAAAAAAACTAAACAGTATTTGGAGCTTAGGAAGTAAAATTAAAACCTTTAAACCATGAAGTGAAGTGTGCACTCAATTACACACGAATAAAAATAGTCGTAAGTGGTTATAAGATGTTTCACTTCCGTGAAATCATATTTAAAAGATGTGGTGAAATAACCAATTACGTAATATTTGGACATAGTATTGTTAGATTATTTAAACTTTACTACATGATTACTGTAACCTAGAGAAACAGTTATTTTGTTAAATAAAGTTAGTCTGATGTACTGTTTCAAAGGTTTTCATCGTGAGCGAAAAGAAAATTGAGCACTTATATTATCCTGATAGTAAAAATACCAGAAAAGATAATATTTCGATACATATTGCTATAGCATTGCAGGCTGATTGGAAAGTAAGTTTTTAAAATTAATCGATCTACATCGATTGCTAGTACATTTTTATCGATACCCACATTCATGAAAGCCGATTTGGATTTCGGTGGTATTTAAATTTAAAAGTCAATAATGTTACTGCTCATGTATAGAATTGAAAAATGTCATACTTTTATTTAAGACATCTAATTGAAATATTAAAAAAAAAAAAATTTATTGGAAAAAATGGAGATTGGTGATAAATTGACTATCAAAGTGCCCTGAACTCAATAAAATCTAGAAGCACACTAGCTCGTTGTCTCTTCCGACATAAATCTGCATAAATAAGGGTAAATACTATAAATAAGGGTAAATACAATGTAGTGTGATATTATAACAGATGAAATAATACCGTATATGAATATTACATACTGCAGCCATCATAAATGCCAAAATGGTTATGACTGGAATTGAGCGAATGAATTATATAGAAAAAAAAATCACGAAGTGATATTGAATATATTGATCTAGCCCCCATCAAGAAAAATCAGCGTGTCAACGGAAAATTTTAAATTGGACATATACATTTCAGAACAACAACATGCACGGCAACAGTGATAACAACAGCACTAATAATCATTGTGTAAAGTAAAACCGATTTTATAATCCACTGTAAACTGAACGTGATTTCAATTCGGGAGATTTAATATGAAACACTGGAAATCTGAAAACACTACACCAGCATAGCCATCTGTGTTATATTATCAGAAAATAACTATTTGAAGTGAAGCTTGATTTGCTGGATCTTTTAGGCTACTGGTTACAATTTAGGAAGTCTGGATATCAAATAGCAGCGATAATGACGCGAACGTTATTTCATTGAAAACATGATTCAATGTACATACCATTAATACTTATGACGGTGTTCCGTATCGAGATACGGTTGGCTACTGTATGATGGGTGGATTTATATTAGAGAAAACACTCTTCTCAAGTAGATTGCCCTGAAACTGGTGCTGACATTGCCCTTGTCTCTGATAATTAACTGAAAATCCTTTATTGAGTGAGTGTTTCCATGCCACTAGTCTTTGTGAGTGTATCACAAAATGAGAATATCCGGCCACGAGATGTGAGTGTATGGACAACATCCTTATATCAGGTGAGGATTGTTCAAATGTGGAATGTAAACTACCTGTTCTGAGCACGAAGTCAGGTAATTAATATTATGTTCTTTGTGTTTTTTCCATTTACTGTGATTTGATAAAATGATATTAGGTAGTCGTTTTCTGTTTCAGGTGGCACAGCTGCTTTTAAATGTAAGACGGTGTCACAGAGGCCTTAGATCTCAGTTGACACGTTTCTTCTCTGCATCGCTGTTAATTTACTGTCATTATTATAGAGCTCAGTGTTATTGAGATATGCACCCAATGTGTTAGGTGGTTTGCATGCGGTTATACAATACTTTACATTTGTCGTACGAAGGGGTATTAAGGAACATTACGTAATGTAATGTCTTGTTTCCATAGAAGTTTCAAGATGAGCAATGTTGATGTCAAGTTTGTTGATGAAACTATTAGACAGTGGGGTTACAATGTAGTAACCTGGATACATTTAGGGTGAATGGTATTGATATCAATCGTAATTTACTTGATAAACTATTGGGGAATATAAGTAACAATCTGTTTCACTTCCTAGATGTTTCAAGTCATGCTGTTCTCTTTCGAGCAACAACTTCCATTGTTTACCCACAAGACAATAAAACTACTACAACTGCTAGGATTACTGAGAAGCGAAAAGGAGAAGACAGAGAGAACATAATTCGAGAAGAGAGATGACGACAATTAATGTTGATTTTCGATTTTTGCAAATCTTAGTGCTCAGGAAAGCTAAAAGCCAGCAGAGAATCCCATTGGCAAGACAGAAAAGATTGTCTAAAGAGAATTTGCGATTGCATTTCAAATGTAAATGAATGAGACCTAACTTACGATCTGGTGGTCAACCTAAAATTGTAAGGACGGGGCATCCACAAGTAGAGCTCCTAAGAAAAATGGCTATAAAAATATCTATAGAAAACGAACTAAGAAGAAACATGTGGATAGTGTGATATAGACTGAAGTCAACATGAAACATCAGGATTGAAAATTCATCTTTGGATCTTAAACACACTGTGAAGTGTCACAGTGGAGGCAACAGAGCAGATGTGGCAATACAACTCGAATTGGAGGACGGAGTTGGATGTGCTGTCATATTAGTACACTATGTTATGTTTTCCCACTCTCTGCCCAGCATCAAACCATGTGTTTAGAGATGTCTGCTGAAGATCAAAATTGTCCTCCTATTCAGCATGTCTGCCACGTTCCTATCACTTTTTGTTCATATTTAACGCAAATCGTTTCTTTGCATTTGTTTTATCATATATCAACGCTATATGATATGCGCTAATTTCTCTCAATCAATTATATATATATATATATATATATATATATATATATATATGTGTGTGTGTGTGTGTGTGTGTGTGTATGTGTGTGTGTGTGTGTGTGTGTGTGTGTGTGTGTGTGTGTGTGTGTGTGTGTGTGTGTGTGTGTGTGTGTGTGTGTGTGTATATATATATATACATACGGAGTTGCTCAGTTCTTTGAAAAATGTTAATAAAAGATGCATACTTCATGCAAGAATAGCTTTATTTGAGAAAGGTTTGCAAATTTAAACTTGAGACTATTCTTGATCTTTCTATTTCAGGAATCCGAGATTAATATCAAGGTCTAAGAATTTGACATGCTTGAAGCGGATGATCGACTATAGGATGAGATGGCAGAGAGTCTGGTAATATGCGTACGATTTTTCTTTTGCATATCAAAGCCTCTATCAAAGGCCTCACAACCATCTTTAAACCTTCTCATATTCAGGAACATTGAACCTAATCTCCGAGGAAATGAATGGGGAGGCATGACATCTCCCTCATTGCTCACGACTCCTAGAAGCCTCAAAGTTGCAGGAAACTATGTGTGTATGCTCGAAGGGAGTTCTCTGTATAAGCATCAGGTATTCCTTCAGTTTAGAATCTGGCGTCGATCGAAGTCTTTCTCCTCAGAGGAAAAACAAAAGACACCAGGCTCTTGATATTTCAAATAGATTTACGTGGATTAGACGATTATATTTTGTATCTGCAAGTATGAAGTGTCCTATCCACCTCATACATTATTTGTATCGAAGAAACTAATGTACAATTCTTCCGATTATGTGCCTTGACATCTTCTTTGCAATTATGGTAATTGATTTTCTTCGGTCGTTTTCAAACAATTGGGTGGTT
The DNA here is from genome assembly GCA_964016885.1 of Eledone cirrhosa. Lineage (NCBI taxonomy): Eukaryota > Metazoa > Mollusca > Cephalopoda > Octopoda > Eledonidae > Eledone > Eledone cirrhosa. The sequence goes on from OZ024745.1 coordinate 57,210,211, forward strand.
TGTTTTTTATCAGGACTTTTGGCAGTCGTTTTACTTTTGGTTCCGGCTGTGGAATCACCGTCAGATTTGTGCGAATATTGACAACAAATGACCATGTAATTTTCAGAAAGAAGGCAAATACCGTGCTCTCTACATTTAAGGTAACTATTACAGCGCCCCTTTCCATTTGCTAAGTTAGCTTGAAGCTTATCATCTTTTTCCTGTGAACAAAAAAATATTTATAAAAATAGAGCTATTAAAAAACGTGTCTTTAAAGCACTAGACAAATAGCCACCCCCTCTCTCACTCTCTCTCTTTCTCTTTCTCACCCCCACCTCTCTCTCTCTATATATATATATATATTTATTTTTTTTAAATTAAAATAACAGATTAAAGTTTAAGCAAAGAATCGCTGCTTTCACCCTTAACGGGATTTTCAGAAGGTCCCGTTAAGTGTGAAAGCAACGATTCTTTGCTTAAACTTTAATCTGTTATTTTAATAAATATTTTCTCTACTGTTCCTATGTATTTGATATATATTTATCCTTATCGAGCCCTCTTTGGATTTTAGTCTTCAAATTTATTATTATTGCTATATATATATATATAACGAAGGAAATGTGGTAAGGAACCAGGTGGACAAAAAGGCACCAAAGTACTCAATACTTAGGGTAGTAGACTGGGTAATAGGAACGAGTAGGACCCTGACGGCTGAGCTCAAGCCGTTTCGACGACTAATTCTGGACTAGAATTAGCCGTCGAAACGGCTTGAGCTCAGCCGTCGGGGTCCTACTCGTTCCTATATATATATATATATATATATATATGTGTGTGTATATATACATATTTCTCTCTCTCTCTACATATATATATTAGTGTAGGGGAAGGGGTTGGGCGTTGATGTGTGTGCATATTAGAGATGGGATTTGCGGTCAATTTAATTAATTCTAATACTTGACTTGTTTGTGTATATCCTGTTATATAAAAGAGAAATTATGTGGTAAGTACAGTGTGATTTGATTCCAAAGAGCCAATGCATGGTACAAACATATCCTAGGCGCCTTCTTTATTTCTACACAAATATAGCTTCCCAACACATTTATATTTTAAACATAATTTTCCCTATTGGTTTTCTTTGTGGGAAAATGGACACAGTTACACAATATACACTGGTATGTATTTTGTACGTAGCTTTATTTTCTTTTGGTTACATTGCTCTCCCTCTCTCTCTCACTCTCTCTCTCTATATATATATATATATACATACATACATACACACACACACATATATATATATATATATATATATATATATATATATATATATATATATATATATATATATATATATTTACATATATATGCATATATGTATATATACATAATTTATTGATTCCTCATTTACCCATTTGTTTAAACTTTATAATATTCCATTTGGCAAATATGAAATCTCGTTTATATACATACAATGCCTGGGAGAATTTGGTCGTTATTAACCACTGTCAATAACAGCAAGAAGACCACCAACATTACCACCACCAGCAGCAAACCTATTGGCAGTTAAATGTACACTTCATATAAAGTGCCTGTGCAACACGTTCCCATACAGTATATGAAAATATAGATAGGTTTGCATTAACCAATAACTGTAATTCTATAGAGAATTTAATACAAAATAAGGTAAACCACTAAAGATGCTCTACCAATAGCATATAAAAGAATACTGCCATGCTTCAGCCGGTGAGGAATTTTAAATTACGCGTCCATGATTTCCTATCACTCCCATGATACTTTTTGAAAGCTGCTATGAACCTGACGAATATACAAATAAGTCCCTTCCGACCCTAAAGAGAAAACAGTGAAACTTTCAGCGTGTTAAAACGCATATGGAATTAGGAAATGTTCCAAACCAACATAAAGTACTTAAGAGAAAATCCTTAACAAAATTCTCAAACTGGGACATAGGCATGTTTTCAATGACATGTTTGAAGGAAACGTTGCCACGTACAGAAAACACACACAGAGACATACACTCATATATATATACATATCTTCTTTTCTATCTTTGAGAGATTATTGGTGGCAGAGTCCTGAAACACACATTCAGCGTGCCCTGTTAGATGCAACTATTTTAAAATGATCCGGCTAGATCCCTATGTGAGACAAGCCAAGCACATGTATGTTATCCAATCATTTTGCCCGTAAAATATGTATTTGAGATTCTTTCCTGAGACAATGAACCACATTCTTATAATATCGGAACTGAGATCTCTCAATTAACGTCTCCAACTGGAGCAAATCTTCATCGAGTAGCATTACTACAAAGACCCTTCAGAGCAAGTCCCTTTCGGCCGCTTGTATATATATGTATATATGCATGTGTGTGTATATATATATATATATATATATATATATATATATATATATATATATATATATATATATATACATGAATGTATGTATAGTATATTTGGCAATATACCGTATGTTTATTTAAAAACACTTAGAAGACCATACGCTATCAGTTTTAAAGTAGTGACTATGTCACTTACCTCTTTTCGGCGAACGAACGGAGAGAAGCTGACAGTCTGTTTCATGCTGGTTGGCGTTCATCAGTGCCACGTACTCAGCCTGCTTCCGCCGAAAATTATAGAAGCTGGATCCTTATAGAATTCCAGTAATAATCAAGAGCAGATTACGGTATATTGCCAAATACACCATACATACATTCATGTATACATCGCTATTTCAGAGCACCACCAACATATATATATATATATATATATATATATATATATTAAAAGATCAAGGTCTAGCAAATAGAGAAAAAGTTTTAAAATAAATTTTAAAAAATTCGCTGTACTTACTATATGTGCTTTACCGCGGTTTCATGCTCCAGAATAAACGGAAAATCCAAGCAAATTTCTATTGAGAAGGGAGCAATCTTCAGAAGGTTCTTCTCCCTCGGAGAATATAAAATTCCCGAGTTCAAATCAGAAACTGACGCCATCCCAAATGATAGCGGATGATGAAAGAAATAATTCTGCCTGGTGCCGTGTGCAAAGACAAAAGGCAGGTTGGACAGGTCAATGTCCTGCCACTAGAAATAGCAGCAGTTCAAACGGCGAAAATGTTATCTCTATCTTAAGGGGAGATCAATAATTATAAAGTAGGAATTCCTACGTGTAAAAGATACATATAGGGACACAAGTATTATCCAACGGTATGCCAATGTAGTTCTATGGCCGGTTAATAAATTAACAAGCCAGAACATATAAAATCAAGATCTAGCAAATGGAGCCTTCTGACGATTGCTCCCTTTTCAATGAAAATCCGCTTGGATTTTTCGTTTATTCTGGAGCATGAAACCGCGGTAAAGGCACATATAGTAAGTACAGCGAATTTTTTAAAATTTATTTTAAAACTTTTTCTCTATTTGCTAGACCTTGATTTTATATGTTCTGGCTTGTTAATTTATTAACCCGCATGCGAGTGGATAATACTTGTTTCCCTATATGTATTTTTTACACGTAGGAATTCATACTTTATTATTATTATATATATATAAATATATATATATCACCCTTTGGTCACGATTGACCACTGAATTTGCATATATATATTGATAAAGTATCATGTTCAGTAGATAATATATAAATAATATTTGTTTCTTCAATTAAAAATACGATAATAAGGCTTTTCTAATGAGCCGAGTCTATGACTTTCGTCCTTTATCTGACTTATTACCATGTGAAAACATTTTTTGCAGAAGGGTCAATCAAACTGGAATAAACGGATGTTATACATTTCATTAAACAGATATGGTTTGTTTTCAGATAGGAGGAATTTAATAAAAGGCATTTCAAATTTGAAGAATTATTTCTATAGTTCTTTCAGTAATCAATGCTTAAACATTAATTGAATGAGCAGAGTTAAAACGTGTGGGTTAATACTAACAACGGTTTGATATTGGCGTATGATGCAGATATTTAATATGAAGTAAGATATCAAACTTTTAGTTTCATTCCCATGGGTTTAGGGAGCATTTCTGAAGTCAGTGAGGGTACGGGTTCAACTTTGGTCAATTTAGTTGTAGTGAAAAGTTTACTTCTTCGCATTCTAAAATGGTTAGAAAACTTCGATATGCGATAAACATTGTTGAGCATATTTAAATAGACATGTTTTTCGGTAATTTGGGGTAGTTTGGGGACAACAATAAAATTATGGTTGCTGCCCCCAGTTTCACTACCCCTATATATATATGCATAAATTAAAAAAAAATATGTTCTGTATCCTTTCCTCGGGTGTTAATATATCGAGCTACTTCGCATTTGGTAAGAAACTGGAATTATACCCAATTTATTCCTATCTCGTATATATATTTACAATTTACATTAGAGTATATATATATATATATATATATGAACCAGTAAGACCCCGACAGCTGAGCTCAAGCCGTTTCGACGGCTAATTCTGAATTATAGAATTAGCCGTCGAAACGGCTTGAGCTCAGCTGTCGGGGTCTTACTGGTTCCTATTACCCACTCTACTACCCCAAGTATTGAGTACTTTGGTGCGTTATGGTCCACCTGGTTCCTTACCACATTTCCTTCGTTATATATATATATATATATATATATATATAAATATAAATTAGCGAGAATCGTTTTCAGCTCAGGAATTAACGAAAATCAACGTCTGATATGTGTGGCAAGCTCAATGAATCATATGAATCAGAGCTACAACATACGTTAAGGGCCAAACACACTGAGATGATGGTTAAACATATCATCCGCACAGCCAAAACAAAACGACCAAGTAATTCGGGTCAAACAATAAAAATATATGTGTTGATACTTTCCCGGACTCTGGACTGATGGTAAAATCCAGTATTGGTTTCTGCGTTTCCAAATCAGGTACTGTCCGCCTACATAAAGAATGTTGGGCTTCTGGTGAGATGATGAACAAGGAAGTCGTGTTATCAACGGGTTTTGCTCCAAGATGCTATAGATAGTGTGGCTATTACTGACCCGTCGTGGGATTCAGCAAGGGAGGTAACACCTCTATTAAGCGAATGATTCAGTTGTGTATTATTGCGAGAATGCAAAATATCACAAATCGAATAAAGCTCTCGACAGAATAGTTAAATATAACAGAGCTATTCAACAGTCAATATAAGTAACTGAAAAAATCAATAAAATTAACTGCTCAATAGCTAGACTCTGGAGATTAATACAAATATAAATTAGCGAGAATCGTTTTCAGCTCAGGAATTAAGGAAAATATATATATATATATATATAAGTTATAAGAATATATATATATATATATATATATAAGTTATAAGAATCAAAGTTCTGTTCAAATCATTTATATGCTTACAATTGTTTCCTCCAAACCGAGGTTTGGATTCTTCGGAGCAATTTATTAATGAATGATCACATATATGACCTCCTTTTCAACCCAAGAGACATACAGATACATATGCAAATATTGTTGCTTGGTGTGTCGACATCCATTATAACGTGGCAGTATACATTTAAAGATTACATTCATATCAAAAGAGGATAAAATTAAAAATTAAAGTTAAAATACAACATGAAATTAATGCGATAGGATAGTCAGAATCAGTTAGTGTGTGCAATAGTTACACGTGTGGCAAGCACGTGTGTCCTATTTATATAATATTATAGTGCGGCAGGGTATTACATGTAATACAAGCACTTTAAGCGGGTAATCAAGAGTATTAAGGGGGTTGTACTGGTAATGTATCTTTTATATGAATCTTCTATAACATTCATATAAAAGATACATTACCATTACTTCCACCTCCCTCCCGACTGGCTTGTCTCCCTTCCCAAAAGGGCAGTGCAGAGGGCAGGCAGCTTATCCAATCACATTGAAGATATCAATTACAGCGGGAATATTAATGCTAAGTCAGCAATAATTTAAATACGAACACGTAGGCAGAATTAAAAGCATAAAAAACTGTATAAATATCTAGGCGCGCATTTTAAATTACCACAACAGAAATCCACGCCAAAAGAAGAACGTCGATACTTCGCTACTACTCAAGAAGAAAATCATAATGAGTTACGAAGATTTAAAGCTCCGAGATGCAACAATGTTGGCAGAACTCGCGGTAAGTAATCATGCCTTTACATCTACCATATTATAATTACTGTGGACCATACACAAACAATTACAACAACAAACCTATTAATGAATTAGACAACTGCTGCAGAGAACACGACTTAGACTATGACAGAACAGATATAACTATAGAAGAGGCTGACAACAAACTAATCGAGTGTAGTAAAAAAAGTATCGGCGTTCTTAGTAAGGAATATTATAAGAGGGAAACAAATTGTAATGCCACCGACTGAAAAAAAAGAAAAATAGAACAAGAACAATCACACAAAAACCAAGACAGTTGCGAAATATCAGGTCAAGATCTAGTAAACGCGGCAACATCACAAGATAGTGGGATAGTAGAAACACCAGCAATGGGGGATCCACACATAGGACCATCACCAGGAGGGTCAGCAGCATTAGCACAAGGGGATCAACCACCAGTAATAGGGGATATAAATCGGATAGTCTCAAACAAATTCTCCAGAACATTCATACATTACATAAATTGTTCAGATAATCCAATAGACAAAGCATATTACAAAAAACACGATGCAGAATATATACAATTAAACATTAAAAACATAGAGCAGCTTTAATTCCTTACAGAGTTAAAAGCGAGTATGACAATAGCAGAATTAGAAACATACTTAACACCAGCAAGCAACTTCAGAGTAAAATCATGCGGTTACAAAATATCAAACATAATACCACTAACAGACGAATTAGGCACATTACAAAACACTACTACAACAAACACTACATTTAACACTAGACCATGGATGATACATTACGTAGATAATAAATACGCATTATTTCCTAACCAAACATGGAATATAGCTCATTTAAATAATAACTGGATACATAACATACCATTAACAAGAGAGGAATGTAAACTGGCACCAATCGAAAGCAATAGACTAATTAGAAAAGATTGGTGGCTCTGGCAAGATACCTAAGCTGCAACAGCTACAGATCAAGAAATGCCAGCAGAAGAAATACTATCATATGTAAACACAGGCGACTTCTAATTCTTATACGCTGGTGATACAGCACAATACACATGGATAAATAGAACACCTAGTTGGTTTTCGCTTATGGAGTATTACGCATTCAACACAACTTTCGAACCACCAACAATAAAATTAATTAACCGGTTACCTTCGGAAATAAATACATATTCGGGGGCAAAAAAATCACAATGGGCACCAACAAAAGACGGGACGTGGAGTAGAGATTTAGCAGTTGATAAAACTCAAAAAGAAGAAAATACGGGTAGATCACACCTAACTCAATTTACTGTAAATCCTTCAAATCCACCACCAATAGCAACATTAGACTCAGTACCAATATTAGATTCGCAAAATAATCCATCAAAAATATCATTTATGATTACGATTACATATTACTCAGAAGTAGATTTCGAATACATGTCGGGTAGTCCTCAAACAATGGGTCGGATGGCTTGGGGTACAGCTAACGCAACAATAATGAATTCAGCAAAAACTAACCTATGTAAATGGCCACAAGGTTTACGAAATAACGAGAGTCGGTCGAACTAGACAAGCACATCGTTAAAGTAGTATTACAATGTAACCATTTTCCATTTCAGAACACGGGTCAAAAATTGTACATGTGCATCTATCCGTGGATAGAAAGCAACGACTTCTATTGGCAAGAAGGAGCAGGTCCGATAAAACATTTCGAATTAAATATTAATGAACATAACGATGATGAAAGCAGAAAAAACACGTACCAGATAAGCAGCAACTATAAAATCAAAGACTTCATTCACTGTATATATCACAGTAATATATCACCACAAAAACAACACATTATGCGCCAAAAAAGAGTGGAACGCCTTTAACCACTTTCATATCATATGGCACAGTATGCAGAGACCAGGCGAGAATCAACGTTTGAAATATATTCGAAGCTTATATAAAAAGGCCACAAAATTAATACGATACATCCCAGAATGTCAGCGAATCAAGTTTCCTAGCAGTATGGCAAACTACTTCTGCCAACCTCCTCGTTATCTCTTAATCCAAGGAATAGACGATACAAACGAAACCTTTTCAGATTGGTGCATGCAGGAGTATATAACAAAGCCAGACGCACAACCGAAACCATCTACCAGCAGACAACAAACTACACCAAATGAAGAATCAACATTCAAGTCAAAATCTGGAACGACTTTAACATTATTTAACTACCTAACATATATATTTACATCAAAGAAGTTGCGAAGTGAACAAGACATGAAATCTCACTGGCTACATCGAACAAACAACAACCTCATCGGCGCCATATCACATCCTATGTACGACAGCGTAATGAAAAAGGTATTAGAATGCGAGAAGTTGAAAACATTAAATATGTTGTTCCAGGACAAATTCGAGAATATGAACTGGGAATTCTTTGATAACAATAAAAACTAGATGGACAGAGATGTATCTCTAAAAATTTTTAAATCCATTATCATGACACAAAATTTACCAGAAGCAACATTTGTCACTACAATATGGCAGCTGCTACCCCCCCCCCCCCCCCGCAAAAAAAATAAAAAGAAATTTACTCGTACTAAGAGGAATACCAAATACCGGTAAATCTATGGTTGCCAGAAGTATTGATATGTTTACGCACGTATCAACAATACAGGGTACAAGCAGCTTTCTTTTTCAGAATCTCATCAACGTAGAAATTGGTTTAATAGAAGAACCTAATTTTACTTTAGAAACTCTGCAAACATTAAAAAAACTGGCGAAAGGAGTTGATACCGAGGTAGCAATTAAGTTTAAACAAGACCAAATTGTTCATAGGACACCGCTAATAATTACAAGCAACAACAACTTCGACCAGAACGCACGACTATCAGAAAAAATAGCATTTATAGCATTTATCACACGATACACAGAATATATGGCTAATGGTGAACTCTAAAGTTCCACTTGCGCAATCACAGGATCACCTTGATGATCCGCCGCTAATGAATTTTTCAGATTGTTTTACATCCCCCACACAGTTTTATTTGGATCACCCACACTTATTAAATTCTTCTAATCTATTGACTCTTCTCAATGCCTATCACACTTCTCAATTCTAATCCCACTCTCTATATCTAATACCCAAAATCTCCCTCTCTCTATTACTACTAAGAACTATCTTCAAATACCCCCCCCCCTCTATATCAATTTACCCCCCCCCCCCCCCCTCTCTATATTTACCACACGGCACACTCATAATCATTCTCTCGATATCCATTAACATCAATCCCTCCCCTCCACTATATTTATCACAAAAAAATGTTCTCATAATCCCCCTCTTCTATATCTACTACCCGATACTTTCCACCTCTCTCCATCTGTTTATACCTATCTTTCCCAATAACTCTCAATATATATCACCAGTGAACTCTCCCGCTCTTTATATCTATCTTTACTTATCTCTCTCATATCCCCTCTCTGTAGCAATCACCACCAAACTCTCCTTCTCTCTTTATCTACTACAGGCCACTCACATATTAGCCCCCTCCCTATATTAATAGCCATAAAACTATTCCCCTCTGTATCTAATACACAATACTCTATATATCAATCAATACTACAAATTTCCCTCCTCTCTATATCAACCATACAAAACACTCTCTGAATACCCCTCTCTATATACGTTACCAACAAACTCTCCCCCTCTCTATATCTACCATACAACACTCTCTTTCAATACCCCTCTCTATTTCAATTACGATATAATCTCCCCCTCTCTATATTTACCGCATGGTACTCTCTTCCAAAAACCCTCTCTATATTAATTAACAGACAGTAATTGTCTTTACACGAATTTATAAATTATTTTATATTACCTGATTGTAATTACAGATATGTTCTGCCCTTGTGCATCCATCATCTATAAATTTATTTCCTCAGGTATTTGTAAGTTAGAAAGTTCAATATTCACTCACGATATTTGTGCACACTCACGCGCTAGCCCGCATACGCGACACACACACGCACGCACGCATGCGCGCGTGTTGTACATCCCTACGTATATGCAGATGTATGTAATCTTTACATCGCAAATTGAACTAATATTTTATAAGGGGTATGATATTTATTAACAACATTGAATATTTTGTATTTCATTATGCCTCTATGTAAGTATTTCGTGTAATATAGAATGATTATGAAAATCTTTTTTCTTAGTCAAATATATGTTATGCTGTACATCGTAATTTTGTTGGAAATCCCCTTCCATATACATAAAGTTTCTATATTAATAATCCATAATTCAGAAGACACACAATCGCAATACTAGAATTTTTATCGATTATAATTGCAATTTCTTTCTATTCAGTTGTAATATAAATTTCAAAATGGATTCTAGGATTAAAAAAATGAACCTTATTTCCATTCTATACACCAGTTTGTGGAACAATGTTTTTAATTCTGATTCGACGAAATATAATGGAGAAATTGCAATGAACACTGTTTTAGAAAATGTATTCAGAAAAACGTTTGCCTCAGCTAACATTGACCATTTATTAGTTATATTTTCATTTCATATCGCCAGAACTCCCGATAACGTCTTGCATATATACATCCCAATTGATAACTTGCACCTCTGAAACTTCGTCTTTTCCTATAACTCGGATTCTATTTTGATGGTTCTCCTTCAAGGAGTATTTACATCTAATCACAAACAGATTAACAATAACTCTGTACCGACATACTCTGCATCCTATGCTCTTATATTCATTCCTAGTCTCAGTAAATGCCCCGGTTTCTCCTTACATCATGTTTCTCTAACCCCATTGTCATTATAACACTTCGCTGATCTCACATTTTGGATCCACCCAATAACATGATTTCCCTTTACTCAAACTCCATTGCTTTTGATATGATCCTTTGAAAGGAGTGACTGTGTCCTGAGATCCTCTGTACACACATACCTACCCACAACGATCAGAGTATTACTACCATCAATTTTCAGAATTTATGTACATAAATTTATTTCTCTCTTGCATGTATTTATAATCTTATCCACGAATCAAATACACTAAATAATTTGTTGTAATTATATAAAGTGCTATTCTTTTCCGAATAGACAATTTTAGGATTGGCATCATCTTTTTTTTAATTTATTCTTATATATATTGAATAGATTATTGGCATATTTTGTTAATGAATTCACATTAAATTCATAAATATTAATTCTAAGATTCGTAGGTGGATGAAACACAAAAATACGTTATTTAGTTTTCCTACATTTAAGTTGTGGTATAATTTTCGACTTTTGGTAGAAAGCGTAGCCAAATAATTTTTAAACAGAATCTACTCTTCGATAAACTGATTTTGCTTCCTGGGTAATAAATAATTAAATAATTGCTTAAAAGTATTTTTGTTAATATAACCAGCGGTATTTCTTCGTAAAATTCTTATTTCAAAGAGCTTGACAACAAAAACACCGCTATTCTCTTTGAAGTAGCTCCATCACTATAAGAGAGACGAGCTTAATCAAATTCGTTTCGGATACCTTTGTTTGCACACTATGAAAATTGTCAAATGAATTCGAGAATGCCGTAAAAAAGAAATATCTCTTTCAGATGAAAGAGTATATCACCATTTCAGATCACCAGTGTTTAATACAAGTTTCCAGTTCATCGAACAGGAAAGATGTTATTCAAACCAATAAAATCTCTTCCATTCCTGCAAACATAAAGTCCGTGTTAACGGGTTTAGAGCATAGCATACATTATATTGAATCGAGAATACGTGTTGCGTAAACGTAGAACATATAACTGCAAATGTCATGCTCTCAATTAACACCAATTGAGAATCCCAATTCTTATGAGTTGGTATTACATAATAATGGAAATGTTCAAACCTTACGACATCCACCTGCAAACAAAAGGACAGGGGGGGGGGGGACAAAGTCCCCATGTCAAAATAAATTCGAGACCTGGATATTGACATGCGGTACGATGCATCGTTCCATTCATGCATCCTAGCAATGGCAATAATGGGCAGACGACTCGCTGGCTGGGTCTTGAGGATTTTCAAGACAAGACCCCCGAGAAACCAAGTTGTTACTATGGATGACATGTGTCCTAATCCGACTGGATTATTGATTCCAGATCTGGACACCACATAATGTCAAAAACTAACCACGGAGATTGAAGCAATCCAACGAAGCTACACCGAGAGTATTGCCGCAATGTAGGAGATGAGCTACTGGGTGAGGCTAAAAGAACTAAAACGCTACTCCTTGGGACGAAGGTTGGAGGGATCCGCATTGATTATACATATAGAAAATCATGGAAGGACTAGCACCAAACGTTGGCATTGAGAGCTGGAACAACCCTCGAACAGGACGTCACTATATAGTGTCAAATATCCCCTCTTTTACATCTACAGTAAGGAGCAGATATTGCAAAAGACGTCAAAGGTTCTCAACTCAGCTTTAGCCATTAATGAAGAGTACAAATATAGAGATAGGATCACAAAGGATAGACACAGAAAATAAAAGGTAATCCATAGCATTAGAGAGAGAGAGAGAGAGAGAGCACTTCAAATGATCTAGTACAGTGGTACCGAACCGTTTTTGCTTAATCATCTCTTGGAAACATTTGTCTAACGCCTCCCTGTACTGTAAATATTCAAAAGCATACCAATATTTGGTAAAGTTTGTATTTTGTTTGTAAACTGACAATTTGATGTAAAAGAATACCAAACGCGATGTAACAAATAACGCTCAATTATGCGGCTTCATTTGCTGCTACTACCAGTATTAAAGAACAAATTAAAGCAAATTAGACCGTTTAAAGCAGTGTTATTAAAGTTAATTGTTAATAATATAATTTAAATTCATGCTCAAGTTAGGTTTTATTGTTGGGGATAGAGAGTATGTCATTAAGAAAGACATCACATTTTGAAAAATTCAGATAAGTGGGTAGTTGAGTGTTTTGAAACAATAACATTATTGTATCAACCATTCCGACAACATGGACAACGCAGTTGTCTTTTGATAACCATTTTATTTCAGTATAATAGAAAATATTCATCGTTATCAAAGCAGAGTTGAGAGAGAATTCAATTTTAGCTTGGTCACAGTTTTAATTACTAACTGTCGTACATCACAGAGCCTGCCGTCCATATCTTTTGCCATTTATTCCTCCTGTTGTCACACAGTATACTATTAAAACAGCTGAACCTCTACCAGATGCATAGGAAACAATATTATTTACTCCGATATAATACTCATGAATGAGAAAATAGCTTAAATAAATCTAAAAAAATTGCATATTTTGAGTCCAGTAATAATTGATCAGTCAACAGCATCTCGGAAGAATGAATATTTTCATAAAAACAACGAACATACACTACCACGAAGCCTTGAATTCCCCGTTGATTCGTCAACTTGTATGGAAAACCCCGACGATTATAGATGAGTTGATGTTTGATGCCGTTGGCCATTTTATTTATACGTCGAGAAACTGTTATTAGTAAGTGGAATTGTCTTGATAATTGTGTCAGGCTTGTTATGCATTGCAATGGAGAGAACGTCTTCAATAACGAGTCAAAGTAATATTTCTCCTACCGTGTGGGACGTAACGGCCTTTGCCACCAGTAACGCAATGGTATATTTCGCAATTGTCATGTTATCCTGTTGCGTAGTTGGTTTCTGAAATTCCAAGATTAACGTTTTTCGCTTTTCGAATGAGGTCTTAAGTTGGAAGACATATGGCAATAGATTTTCCTTGTGGTCAGCAAGTTTAGAATATAAAGGGTTCTTGGTTTCATTGCCTAAAGCTTGATTGCACATCAGACATATAGGTACATGATTGCCCTCAGCAGAAACGATAAAACATAATATAAATAATCAATGTTACATTGATGACAATGTTTCTCTAATGGTAACATTGGGGTGCTTAAAAATTGTTCATTACAAAGACAAAATAGATGAAACATTAGATAACAAAATGTTGGTTCAACAAGTTACATTATTACTCAAAGTCCATTTTCAATAATCCCAAAATACGAGAACACAATGTGTTGCAATCAGTTGGCGATTAATACAACCCAACAACTTCTGGTTCTCTGTTTATATTGGCATACCCATTGAGCTCTGAGCACATCCCATCTTAGGATTCTCATATTCTGCCTGGCATAGCATTTCGCGCATCTTCGTCTACGGTATTTCGTTAAGGTTCTTAAAGGTCATCGCTTGTGTCAAATGTATGCGTGATATTTCGGTGCTGCTGGCATTGGCCACTTTATCCTGAGCTAGCAAAGTTGTCCTTGATCTTTCCTTATCAAATCGTTTTATTATATCTGGTAATTTCATTTATCCCCTTCAAGTTTTCTGTTGTCTAAAATGTTTTTGTTATTCTTCTCAAGAAGTGTTTGATGATTTTCGCATAAAAATGACATCATTTTCGAGTCAATAGATACATACATAATAATTGTTTCTACTTTTGGCAGAAGGCCAGCAATTATTTCAGGGTATTACTGGTACTTTATTTTATCGAGCCCATAAGGATGAAAGGCAAAGTTAACCTCGGCGGACATAATGATTGTTTCTACTTTTTGGCACAAGGCCAGCAATTAACCAGTGTATTACTGGTACTTTATTTTATCAACCCCGTAAGCATGAAAGGCAAAGTTAACCTCGGCGGGATTTGAACTTAGAATGGCAAGGGCTGTAACTCTATACGTCAAAGCATGGCGTCCGACCCTCTACCGATACTGCCATAATAATGAAATTCGTTATTATCTCTTAAATATCGACATTAACCTAATGTGATAAAAGCCAACAAACTGCACCACTATTTATATTTGATGTACCAGTAGGCACTTCATTTGTTGTTAATAAAATTAACTTCTGTAGATATCATTGAATCGGTAGAGGGTCGGACGCCATGCTTTGAAGCATAGAGTTACCTCCCTTTATTATCTGAGTTCAAATCCCACCGAGGTTAACTTTGCCTTTCATCCTTACGGGGTCGATAAAATAAAGTACCAGTAATGCACTGGAAAAATTGCTGGCCTTGTGCCAAAAGTAGAAACAATTATATATTTGACATGTGAACATTTCAGACTTGAAACATGACAAATATGAAACCTGGAATGGAACTATGCAAATTGCTTCATTTTAGCATCATAAATGACCATTTTCATCAAAATATTCAGAATATTTAAATCACGTGAATGAGTGTAATTCATGAATGTAATGACTTTATCATTTATTTTTACATTAGCACCTAATGAGTGGAATTCAGCTATTCTTGTAGCAATGAAAGTGTCAAACGTAAGACGAAAGAGAGCTACAACAATAGTTACCACACATTTATCATAGTCATATCGTCGTTCTAAGATAAAATAAAAGATAACAACACTAAATGATGATGAAGTTTTGAGCGCATAAAAGCATTCTTATATTTAAAGATCAAGATGATCGAGGTTTACTCTTAAAAATTGTTTTCCTTTTTCGTTTAGATTTATTTACAAGACTCACGTTTTAGAGACGTATGACACGTGCGACAACAGCTGCTGTGGTTTTTTGAACTAGGCAAATCTTTCATGAAATCACATTTATCAAATGGTTAGGTAATGTCTATTTACGCAAAATATTTTCTATTCGCAGGGAAATTGGATTTTTCTTGCACGTTTACATGACTACGTATTAAATATGTATGCATTCATTCACACCTCTATGCTGGTCATTATGTCTTAATGTGCTATACTTTGTGTCACCTCACACGTGCTGTAATATTTAGTCACTCGTCGCTTGGTTAGTATAGCTGCTCTTTGTTGATTGTGGCGTTATTTCTGTGTGTGCTCTTCTGTATATCTATTTCTACTTGCTATAATTCTTAATCATCAATAACTAGGTTGTATGGTTGTTGCTATTTCATTCCTATTTTATTCCCCTGAAGCCCGAGTACTGATTTATAATGTCACTGGTGCAGTAATGAGATTGTCTTGTTTCTGAATGGCACCAGTGCTACTTCCTCTCTTCTTTACCTATACCCAACGTTTCCTCTATACTGGTGGTGTTCCTTCAAAACCGCTTTCAGCAACGTATGAAATATACAAAATTTCATGTTTAACTCTTTATAAGTGTGTGCTTATCTTTCAAACAAATGGATTGGCAATACGACATTTAAAAAAAGAATAGTTGCCATTAAACGTATAATATTTGCAATAAAACATATTAGGATATTTGCAGTACACATATATATATATGTCATACATCACATCAGCTAATCTCAATGCACTTACATTTTTAACAGCATTTACATTCTATAGGGATACAGGCATAAATCGCGCCCCACACACAAGCGCACAAACACACATCAAATATACTAATAGGCAAACACACCCACACACATGTGCGCGCATATATACATATATATATACATTATATATATATATATATATATATATATTTATATATATATATATATATATATATTATACAATAAAGTATGTCCATAGAATCATTTGATAAAATATATACATCACCTCCTCTCACAATCAGCATAATTAACCATACAAAAAAAATCAATTAAACAAAGCTATAAGATTAAAAGGCACCGATAAAGAAACAATAGATAAATAAACGACAGCTATCTATCCGCGATCAACAGCTAGAGAATATTTACCCACCATTTCTAATAGCACGTGGAAATCGATTAAATATATCGTCAACCATATATAATTAGGTAAAAAATCAAAGTTAGAAGAAAAAATGTATATAAACATACCAAAATTATGTTTCTACCCCATGAGGTTTCATTCGCTTTTTGGAAATATCCGATCAAGGATAAATTCACGAGTTTTGAAAATGTCAGTTTTGAAAACGTCAGTTTTGAAAACGTCAGGAAACAAACTCGCTTGGACGAAGATTTTCCTTAAATGATCCCCGCCAGAAACGAATTCAAAATGGCTAAGAACTGTAACCTGGCAGTGGTCAAGTCAGAAAGAATGTGATTCGTGTCTTACGGCGAGTGGGCTGGTTGCTAGTAAGCGCTGCCTAAATTGCATGTCAACCATATGGGAGATTATGAAATATAATGATTTCCATATACATAAACTAGACAAAGTAATATATATATATGTGTGTGTTTTTGGCAACCAATCACGATGTGGTTCAATGACGATTTATTAATTATATAATCAACAATCAGAGAAATATACAATAAAGTATGTCCATAGAATCATTTGATAAAATATATACATCACTTCCTTTCCCAATCAGCATAATCAACCATACAAAAAACCAATTAAACAAGGGTATAAGATTAAAAGGCACCTATGAAGAAACAATAGATAAATAAGACAGCTATATATCCGCGATCAAGAGCTATAGAATATTTACCCATCATATCTAATAGAACGTGGAAATCTGTAAATACTGTTAAAAATGAAAGTGCATTGAGATCAGCTGATGTGATGCCTGACACACACACACACACACACACACAGGAAAAATAATAAATTTGAAGACTAGAATCCAAAGAGGGCTCGATAAGGATAAATATATATCAGATATATAAGAACCGTAGAGCAAATATTTATTAAAATAACAGATTAAAGTGTAAGCAATGAATCGCTGCTTTCACCCTTAACACCTTAATCTTCTGAAACGAAAGTCAATTTGTGAACGCAGAAGTAAATATTTCAAAAAACGTTGCAAGCGAAGAAAGACAGGAAGACGATACTTTGGTTCGTGGAGACGTTCCCTGGCAAAGAACGGGGAAAAAACGAAAGATAATACGTCATTATTTGGTGCGGTGGATTGGCAGTATCGGTAGACGGTCGGACGCCATGCTTTGCAGCAAAGAGTTACGGCCTTTTATGGTCTGTGTTCAAATCCCGCCAAGGTTAACTTTGCCTTTCATCCTTACGAGGTCGATAAAATAAAGTACCAGTAATAAACTGGATTAATTGCTGGCCTTGTGCCAAATGTAGAAACAATTATTTGGTGCGGTGAAAACAATTACACACAAAGACAAAACCACGTTTATGGTATAAATGAAGTCGTAGACTAATATTCTATTAGGTGGTCATGGAGACGTTCTCTGGCAATGAACGGAAAAAAACGAAGATAATACGTAATTATGTGGAGCAAAGAGAACAATTACACGCAAAGACAAAACCACGTAAATGGTATAACTGAAGTCTTAAGCTACAATTATATTTAGGATACCGAATGATTATCAGCTTCAGAGTTAAGAATAAAGTAAATAAAATACAGAGGTAATTAAAATTAAATATATACATACACGCATCCATATACGTACAAACACAAGCATACGCGAAAACACTCGCCATGAGTATGCAAATAAAAGCACGTACGAACAAAACACAAAAAACACGCACATACAGGACCCACGCAACGCCTGTACCCGCACACATACGAATGTATACACCAAATACACATACAAATATATATATATAAAAACATATATACATATACATGGAATTATAGTCCTTTTTTCCCGTTCTTTGCCAGGGAACGTTTCCACGGACCAAAGTATCGTCTTGCTGTCCTCCTTCAGTTGCAACGTTTTTTGAAATATTCACTTCTGCGTTCACAGATTGACTTTGTAGGTTTCAGAGGATTCCGTAAGGGTGAAAGCAGCGATTCTTTGCTTAAACTTTAATCTGTTATTTTAATAAATATATATATATATATATATAATCAAGATTTAGCAAATAGAGAAAATGATTTAAAATAAATTTTTAAAAGTTTACTGTACCTACTATATTTACCCTTACCGCGCGGTTTCAAGTCTCAAAATAAATGGATAATTCATGCGGAAATCCATTGAGAAGAAGACTTTTGTCAGAGGGTTCTTTTCACTCGAACTGGCGCCATACAGAACTGTTCCCGGATGAGAGTGTATGAGGAAGAAACAATCTTGTCTAGTGCCGTGTGTAAAGATATATATATATACATATATATATATATATATCGGCCTGCCCGCCCAGCCAGTGGGATGGCGTCATCATATGGCTAAAACAGCACGTGCTGTTACCAGCGGCCCCGGATGGCGCCCGACAGACTGGTCGGTCAAGGTGATATATATATATATATATATATATATATACATAATTGTTTCTACTTTAGGCACAAGGCCAGCAAATACCCAGTGCATTACTGGTACTTTATTTTATCGACCCCGTAAGGATGAAAGGCAAAGTCAACCTCGGCGGGATTTGAACTCAGATCGTAAAGGGACGTAACTATGCTGGAAAGCATGGCGTCCGACCCTCTACCGATACTGCCAATCCATATAATAATTAAAAAAATAATGAGTATTGCTACGATATTCACATCATTTTAATGGCGATTTTACTTTAATAATGTAATTGTTGGTGTTTTTATAGATTATTCGAATTAAATTTATCTAAATAAACGATAATTTGGGAAATGTTCAAAAGGGTTGAAAAAACGATGATTTTAGCTAAAATTCATATAATGTATGAACTTTAAAATTAAACAAAATATTATGTAATTATGAAAATACACTGTAAAAAATGAAAGCCATTATGATGAAGCTCTAAAATGTATATGTTGAAGTATGTGTAAATTGATAAAGAAGAACATAATCTATTAGAAATATTTGCAGCATTATATTGGTATTGATTTAGGTATAATCTGTACGGTTTCCCTTACTAACTTAATGACATTCTGATGGTATAATGTTTTGCAATGATTAATGTGACATAATATATCAATATTGAGTGAAATACACACCGACACACATAGACACGTACGCACTAAGGCACATATACATACATACTTACACAGACTCAGAGACACCACACAAACACACACACACACACACACCACACACACACACACACACACACACACACACACACACACACACACACACACACACACACACACACACACACACGCATACATATACACACACTCATTTATATATATAAACTAAGTGTGGTGTCGTAAATCGAGTTGGGATGCGAATCTATTAGAATTTATAGAACGTTCTATAAATATAGTTAAATACGTATAAACACATCTTTCTCTCTCTCTCCCTCTCTCTCTTTCTCTCTCTCTCTCTCACACACACACACACACACACACACACATATATATATATATATATATATATATATATATATATATATATATATATATATATATATATATATATATGAGAGAGAGAGAGACTGTATATATATAATGAGATACTACTGCTACGATATTCATAGTTCATGTGTAAGTCACTGAAAACACATTTCTGTCAGCTGATTTGGTACTATATCATTATGGCAAAGCGTTATCAAAGCGAACGTGTGTCTTTTGATTATTAGACAAGTAGATATTGTAGAACTCATTGCACTTGATCACTAGTGTACGTAACTCATGATATCTCGTGTAAATATGTTCAATTGTGTCTAATTTATGACTGAATAACCAACATTTGTGAACATGGACTGGTGTGAATCTCAATAACTCTTCCACTTCAATATATGTGGAGATAAGGGATGGAGGAGTAGGTTTTGCTGTCCGGATAGGGATCACAAAGAGGCTGGAGAAATCACAAGGCATTAGTCATAAAATGATGCCTGTAAGAATTCTTCTTTCAAGAGAACGTTTCCCGACTAGGCGGTCATCTCAGTGTATGCGACTATCTTGCATAGTAGCCAGTTATCAATCATGGCTTTTTAGCAAGATTTACGAGAGTGTATAATATCGATTCCACATTCGGACAAGATCTAGCATCATGAAGATCTTGATGCATGTGTGATAAAGGTAACGTCATCTAGAGTGTTTTACGGCGTCACGACATGGCCAAGATCAACGCCAATGGTCTTACGATATTGCAATTGTGAACTGTGTTGTAGCTGGCCGTATGAAATATTTTGTTTCGGCAAAAGGAGATCCACAATGCAATATAGATACACCCGAGATCGAAACTTGGACACGTCTCGGATTATATCATTACCAGGAAGAGAGACCTCTACTATAATAGTAATGTGCGTGGCAAGGTGGAGGGGCAGATCAGAGGAAACTTGAAGGCAGCAAGGGTTCAAGTGCCAAAAACGTATCAATGTGTGCAAACGCCAAAGTGTAGAAATGCGATATAGTCTTCAAAATACACTTGACAACGTCGTCTTTGATGGAACTTGCAAACAGTTTAAAACAAAGATTTATTTTGTTGGTGCTGATGTATTTGGTCTTCAGAAAACAAAACACAGAGACTGATATGATGACAATGATGCGGTAATCAACATGCTCATTGAAGAGACTAACAAGTTGTATCAGAAGTGTCTTCTGGCAGAGGGTCTAATGAGGCCCACCTTTGACAAAGCCATCAAAGAAGCAAAATCAAAACTGCAAAATAAAACACGAAATATAAGAACAACGGGTGGTCTCAAGTTTCAGCAGAGATACATAGGATTTATAACTGCAGAGATTTGAAGGCATTACACAGCACAAGGTACGTTTTTGGTACACAGTCGTCAAAGATGGCACCATTGAGGTCAAAAGATAGGAAAGTCTTCATGAAAGATCCAGCATGTCGCATGAGGTGGAACACTGAACACGTTAAAGATTTGTTTACCTAACCATATATTATTAATAGACTGACTCAAAGGGAGACTGTAGCAGAGATGACGAATTATCTGAACTCTGAGGATATAATATCTACTATAAAACATAGAAGCCCCAGGTTTGGATGGAATAGCTGTTTAGCTGATTTGATTTGGAGGAGACAATGTTACTCTGGTCATTCATGAGCTCCCCTTATATTTATGGCGTGGTGAGCCTATCCCACAAGACAGGATCGACGCAGTTTTGCACGCGATTTACAAGGGCAAGGGCTCCAAGTCAGAATGCGGTGATTATCCTGTTATAAGCCTGCTCCCATCGGTAAGAAAAGTCTTATCTAAGACCTTGCCGAATCGTCTTATGAAATGGTTCTATCCTGTGTGGATTCAAAGCTGTGCGGGTTACTATGGACATTTTGGAATCAGCCCATCCGCTTATGGAGAAGTGTGTTCAGTAGCAAATACCACTATGCCAACTATTTTTGGACCAAACCAAAGCCTTTGATACTGTTAATCATAGTGTATTCTGTGTTATATTGAGGAAACCTGGTTGTCCTCATGAATTTGTTGGAAAATACAGAAAACTCCACCAAGATATGAAAACAAACGTGATATTCCATGGGACACTTTAAGACCCAATTTCAGGGGTAAGTGGTGTCAAGTATGGCGACATACCTGCACCAATTCTGTTATTCATTTACTTTGCCTTGCTGCTGATATGTACATTCCAAGACTTCGAAATCGGTGTATAGTTATGAATTAGATCTTCTGGTAAAGTATTTATTCTAGGACGGTTTAACACCAAGTTCAAAACTTTTGACACTCTTGTTAGGGAGTTCCTATATACTGATGATGCAGATTTGGTAGCTCACACAGTAGAGGACATGCAGTTAATATGGGACACATTTTCCAATGCATGCACTATGTCTGGGCTAAATATTAGCATAAAAAAAACAAAGTTCATGTACATTCCATCAGTTGGGAAAGTATATGTGGAGCCAGACTTGTTTGTGAGAGGAATGTTTCTTGAGGTATTGGACAGCTTTCCAACTTAGTGGTACTGATACCCTGGATGCTGAAATATATCACAGAATTGCGAAGGCGAAGCTTTCCTTCGGGAATCTTCAGAATCGAGTCTGATCAAATCAAGGTCTCACGAGACTCACAAATCTCTCTATGTATGAGGCCTGTGTTCTTAAAGCCCTGCTATACTGATGCGAAATGTGGACACACACACACACACGCGCAGATACACACACACACACACACACACACACACACACACACACACACACACACACACACACACACACACATCTCTCACTCTCCCCCTCTCTCTCTCTCGCTATATATATATGTGTGTGTGTGTGTGTAGTTGACAAACGAGAGAAAACAATTCTCTATACCGAAATACAGTTTCAATATGTAATCAATATGGTTAGGTAATCAGTCTTGTTACTCAAAAGTTTCACCTGCCCTCTCACTTGTCTTGTTTGAACATCCTGTGAGTGCGCGCGTGAACCCGGATAAAAAGTCCCAACAGTTAGCCACAATGAATTAATATATATATATATATATATATATATATATATATATATATATATATATAAAGAATTAGTACATCTACCAACATATATATACAGATGCATACCTATGCTAGCATATATATAGGTTTTGTCTTAGTAACTTTGTGGTTCGATGCAAGGGGATGCATCCCCTTGCATCGAACCACAAAGTTACTAAGACAAAACCTATATATATGCTAGCATAGGTATGGATCTGTATATATATGTTGGTAGATGTACTAATTCTTTATAATTATCTCCAAATTATTTTGTTGAGCAAAAATTTGCAAAAACTGCTACTATAGTTCATAGTAATAGTTCGGCTACTGTCTTCTTAACACCCCACTCATCACTGATTAACCTCGATGTCACGTGATTGATTCTTTTGAATTTGCCACCGACCAAGTAGGCAGTGATTTTTTTCAATGTCTTGGAATTTAGTTCTCGCTTGCTTTTTTCCATCCACTGAATTACTTTTGTATAAGTTCCCTGTGTCCACGCATCGCCTGGGAACTTAGCTGAGAATTGACTTCCAAATGACGAAAGGCATTCTCCATGTTGTTCCATTCGGAAACCATGTTTACTCCCTTTCAGAAACTAATTAGTTGGAGTGAAATTTTAGTAAGTTAATTTTTATAATTTTCTTATTTTACGTCTTTCATATATATATATATATATATATATATATAATAAATAAGTCAAATGTTTAAAATTTGGCTTCGTTTATTACTGCTATATATATTTTGGTGACACCCATCTTTAGCTGTGACCTCTTCAGGCAATCCGAATTAGTGTAGTAGAGACGAGTACACATGTTGTTGAGGTGATTAACTTTGTAAATACTCTGATATACCCAGTTCATGGTTGGGTTGTTGTTTCACTGAGGAACTGGAATCATATGATTCCAGTTCCTCAGTGAAACAACAACCCAACCATGAACTGGGTATATCAGAGTATTTACAAAGTTATACACCTCAACAACATGTGTACTCGTCTCTACTACACTAATTCGGACTGAAGAGGTCACAGCTAAAGATGGCTGTCACCGAAATATATATAGCAGTAATAAACGAAGCGAAATTTTAAACATTTGACTTATTTATTTTATTTTATTTTACATTACTCCGGAGTAACGAAACCAACGTGCGCACTTCGTCGAGTGCTCCAATCTGCAATCTGAGGTGTTGGTATACAATCAACATATACTCAATATATATATAGGAAAATGTATAACCCCGACGGCAGAGCGCAAGCCGTTTCGACTCTTATTTCTAAACTCTGAGTCTAGAAATAGCCGTGGGAAACGGCTTGAGCTCTGTCGTCGGGATTATACATTTTCCTATTACCCACTCTACAACCCTAAATATTGAGTACTCTGGTACGTTATGGTCCAACTGGTTCCTTACCACACTTCCTTCGTTATATATTTATATATATATATATATATATATATATATATATATATATATATATATATATAAATAGCTTCAGAAAACGCGGATGATTTGCCGGTCGCTATCTTAAATTTGCAAAGCAAAGTCCTTTAAACTGTATGTTATTACTCTGAGGTATATACCTTGACGAGTGCTTGGCTGCACTGCTGAAAGCATTCGTCGGCTTATATGTGGCTCGAGCTTCCAATATGCTGTACTTTCATTTATATATATATATATATATATATATATATATATATACGGGGGGGGGGGGGGGTATGTATATATATATATATATACATACATAAATATATATATATATATATATATATAGTCTGAATCATGTATAATGTACTCTTAACTTGTTCGCACATATATATCAGATTGGGACAAACGTTTGTGGCCCTGTAATATTAGAAAGAAGCAAAGTGAAATGGATTAAATCGTTTCGTGACATTTTAGTCTACCTTACACGCGAATTGGATACAGATGTAGTCAATTTAATTCAAAGTGATACTTACGTTAATTAATTTTTTTTTCTGGTAGTAAATGATTTTAATGTTTCCCCTTCAAACAACTTAGAGATATATCAGATGACAGAATGTTATTTAACTAATGTATTGGTACACGATGGGGCACAACCACAGCCCCGGCGGACAGAATGGAGAAGGCGTTTCCCCGGAGGACGGCAATGGAGACGCGCTGGAAAAGCCACTCCAACTCGCGGGGCTCACACCTGGGGCTGGCCAGCTCGGCGCCTAAGAGTGACGTCTTGCGAAGTGACTAAAAGGAAAGTAATAGTCGACAAGTAATAAAATCAAATGGAAAACTGAAGATATTACTCACTGAAAAATTTAAGCATTCATTATTGACGTGTTCTTTATTAATTCTACACAAAGTGTATTGCGTTATGTTCAATGAATATGAACAATTCGATAAATTGTATACATTTCATGTAAATATCAAATGCCTGAGAGCATCTGAATAGCATTTATAAAGATCAAGTTCGTTTTTTAATTAACAAATGAAAAAGAATGTACTTTAATCAATTGAATATCTACACATGCCTAATTAACTGTTTTCAGTCAAACTGAGTCTCATTATTAATTAGATGAACTGTAAAACGCTTAGTTAAATGTCAAAACGTAATAGCGTCAACATACTTACATATTTACACATACCTAAACATGTCTAAATATATTCAAATATATATCTGTGTGTTTGTGTGCGTGTCTGTTTGTGTGTGTGTGCGTGTGTGTTTCTGTGTGTGTATGTGTGTGTGTGTACGCGTGTGTGTGTGTGTGTGTGTGTGTGTGTGTGTGTGTGTGTGTGTGTGTGTGTGTGTGTGTGTGTGTGTGTGTGTGTTATTAAGAAGGTGAGTTGGGGACAAAACAAGCTTGCTCCTCACAGACGAGACCGATGCCATCAAAACGTTTTCTGAGAATTATGAAGACGTGTATAATCACAAAATGAAACATGCCATCTACAGTCAGGAAAATTCTACCAATGAGAAGAAGAGGAACATGAAGTGACGGTGCACATGCACAAATATTGAAAATCTCCTATGTGATGTCGATAACAGCTCCTAAATCATTGCGGGTCAAATCTCATCAAGGTACTAACCGTTACCCGTTATAAGATCTGGGAAACAAACTGGGGATCAACTGAGTGGAAACGTAAGATTTTGCCAGAATTACACAACAATCACCCTAAATACCCATCCCAACAAAATACTACAAGTAGTTCTTCAAAACAGACTTAATGGAAAAGTACACGAAACAGACTCAAGGACAGGCACGATTCAAGCCCAAAAGAAGTAAAGCGAATCAAACCATTAACATGAGACTGCCAACCAAAAATATCTGCGACACTAACTCGACGTCTAACATAGCTTCTTCGACTTCAATCAATTACAATTTCCTCATTACATCTCACAGCATATATTTGTGTAATTCTTCTCGATAATGAGTAAAGTTTCTATAAGTCATTTAGTCATTTCTTTTCACTAAGCAATTTTCGTTATTCTCTTCTTCCGTGTATACACCTGTACTCCAACAGATACAAACCCCCCTCAACCACACACGACCAGATAATTATCACACAACAAATCAGTCCACCTTCTTTATATTCGCTTTACATGAATTATAAGTGTGCAGCGAAAACACTGAGAGAAGACAGGACTCTCATAAATAGCGAAGCTTCAAGCAAGCAACTGAGCATGAATAAATAATAATGATAGTAACTCGTAACCATCGCCAAATTTCTTTTAATATATATCATCTCTCTCTCTCTCTCTGGAAACGAGGCAGATACGTGCATACGAACACACATACTTTTCATACATACATACTTACATACAGGCATACATATATATTTTGGTATTTATATGCGTGTGTTTCATGACAAACAACCATACCTAAATTGTGTTCAGTAAATATGTCCGAATTAAACCTATATGGCCTTTTTCTGTGAATTTTTCATTTTCTTAAATCTAGATTATATCTATGATTTCCAATATACGTTGGTATGAGTAAAATAAAATATTACTTACACTCTCATAAATAACGTACAAAAGGCAATTCAAATTAGAATATATAGCAATTGTTACGTGTAGCGATGTTTCTTTTATATATATCTGGTGCATTGCACAATTTTTTCCAGAAAGTTTAATGTGAGTAAGAATGAAATTCTTTACTTCTACAACATATGATGTGAAATGATAAATCTAAGATTATTTTACATTTTACACATTTGGATTACTGCTGCTTTCAAGAATTTTATTCTGAGAAACAGCTAAATAAATGTGTTCATCAATCGTGAGGCTATATATAGACTTTCAAGGACACCAAATCTAACGTGCTTCGAAGAACATATAGTTGATGAAAGTACAATAGAAAAACAATGGACAGTCCCGTTTACTCACACACACGCGCACACACACATATATATATATATATATATATATATATATATATATATATATATATATATATATATGTATATATATATATATATATATATTTATATATATATATATATATTTATACATTCATTTCATTTATACTGCATCTTGTTACACTGGAGTTTTGCCTGATTCTATGACGATGAGGCGAAACTCCAGAGTAAGATAATACCCCATTGGCCAACCCCTGAAGTATAAGGAACAAGGTTCAAACCAAAATCTATCTCTTTCGTTGTGAATCATCCGAGGTTTACCTGTATTATAAAAGGCGAGCAGGAACACAAGTAAGACTAGAGTGAAGTATTGTTGATACTAATAATATTTCTCGCTTATGGCGATCTGACATTGAGGGTCAGTGAAGATATTAAAGAAACCAAACACAATGGAATTTATTTTAGAAACTGTGCATCTTATTGCAACATTTGAATCATTTTTGATGAATAACCCGAAAGCAATTGACAACCTTGAAATTTGAAATTTTAATCAATATTACTTATCACCAACAATCCAAGAAGAAGATATTTATTCTATTGATGGCAAAATATGATAAGAATAATATCTAGATTTTAAATCTTGTACGGTTTAACAGAAGAAAGAATTACAATGAGTTGAATTTAATTTCAATGGATAGTTGTATCTAACTGTTCCTAGGGAACATTTCTGAAATCGCTTCCGGTTACGTATGAATAGCTGCAACTGAAAGCCAAATTATTCAGAGAGACCACCATATATAAACAATTAGATAAAGCAAATTTATGATATAAATCAATCATAAGTCTCAGAGGAAATTGTCCTTTCTTCATGAGAAAAACTCAGATCCGGCGTTTTTTATGACACAAGGTTATTTTAAATTAGTTGTCTATTGTCTTACAAAAATGCAAATTAATTTACGAATAAATGTATAAACTGATGCAGAGATAAGAGCCTAAGCTGAGAAACTTATCACTGCTTTCCACTATTAAATTAGCTATGGAATGATGTATGAAATTTTATTTTTCAGCTATTTCCAGACCGTTTTACGCCTTTACAGCAAGTAGATTGGGTTCACGATAAATGGCCTGCCGATATTTTCCAAGTGTTGATATAATTATTATAATATAGTTTAGCTTGATACGTCCTGGCTTTCTGAAGAGAGAACATTTAGCAAATTAACAATCAAGTATTTTTCTCAGAATCATTATTACCGACAAAAGATTCAGAGCTCTGTGCCTACAGGATATTTTGAAGATGATGCTGTTTGATGGATCGTTAAAGATACTTCAGAAGCAAAGTAAAAAATGTTTTTTAAGTACTGTAATGATGCAGAGAGTTATAGATAGGCATACATTACTATAATTAAGTTAGATAAATATTTGTCGTCACAGATGCAGTTAATGGTTTCGTTTCCTTTTCGACTAAGCATTTAAAACATTTGCTAAAATATATGTGGCATCACTGACATTAATTTGTAAGTAGATATTCTTATAAGCATTTGACATTTACATATTATGTATAGATTCAACGCACGTTTCATTACTATGACCGAGTGTATTTTGTGCAAATTAGTATCTGGAGATGGAAATTACTGGCCAATGTCTTCCATGGGATACGAACTCACACTTGCTGTATAACTTGTAGCTGTGACCCATTACAACAAATGAGCGTAGGAACCTTTAGTAATTGCAGCAATACACGTGGTATACGTGTTCAAATCCAATGGGTGAACATCTCTATTACATTCCGACTTTAGGGATTCATACATATGCACAAATTATTGAACTATATTGACCGCAAATTTTGATTCATAATCAGTTAACTTAAACACTGCCTCGGTGTCTGCTGAGCAATCTAACATGATAAACAAATATGAATATTAAATGAAGATGATGGCAATGATGAATCTTAGGACCATTACATCAAATATAGAATATGTGTGTTATAATCGCTCTACATTATCTTGTACAAGTGTGATATTTTGTAAAGGGTTACATTTGTTAGGTTTATATGTCCTTCGGGATTAGAGAGATGAAATTTGTTATAATATACTACATAAGGAAATCGTTACAGTTACTTCATTTTCTCTCTATGCATTCAAGTCAGAATTTCGAAAATGTACATTTGACACGTATTGTATTTAACATTTACCATGAATAGAGCTCTTCTTCAAATTCTAAAAGAATGTACGATTTCTATTGCATATCTATACATTAGTCACCGCTTGTAGCAAACAGATACGTAGAGCCAATCAACTGCTCGTCAATCTGTCAGCTCGCATTCCGCTTCAAGCAGCACACCCAGAATGCTTGCACTATAATTATTAAGTCACTAATCATTTATGAAGATTTTACAGTACCCACTATGAACTAAACGTTTGGAACACATAAATCACAGTGTTATTAAGACGCTATTTAATATCAGTTTGATAAGTTGGCAATGGTCTGAAAAATTTAAATATAGTTGTGTTTTACATCTAAACGATTTACTCATATTTAAGTATATATATATATATATATATATATATATATATGTGTGAATTATTGTCCCACATCTTACGTTAACTATTTTTCCATTTTGACGTTATAGTCACTTATATGTTATGAAATACTGGTGGCTTCACGCTAACAACAATTTCTTTACTTTAATTTTTATATATATATATATATATATATATATATATATATATATATATATATATATATATATATATATATATATATATATATATATGCGTGTGTGTGTATATATACATATATATATATATATGAAATATAAGAATCAAAGAACTGTTCAAAACATTTTTATGCTTACAACTGTTTCCTCCAAACCGAGGTTTGGATTCTTCGGAGCAATTTATTAATGAATGAACACTTATATGACCTCCTTTTCACCCAAGAGACATACAGATACATATGCAAATATTGTGGGTCAACATTCATTACAGCATTTAGAGTGGCAGTACACAATTAGAGTGGCAGTACACACTTAGAGATTACATTCATATTAAAAGATACAATCAAAAATACAGGTTAAAATACATGATGAAAATAAGCGGTTATATAGTGCAAATGTTATATGTGTGGCAAGCACGTGCGTCTTGTTTATATAGTGTGGCAGAGAGTTACGTGTAGTAGAAGCACTTAGGTAGGTAAACAAGAGTGTTAGGTTGGTTGATCTGGTGGCAAATTCTTTATATGATTGTTATAGTCTGTGTGTGGAGAAATGATATAAGCATTAAAAATAGTGCAAGCATTAAAAATATTTAAAATATTGGAAATGCACAGCGAAGGGGTGTTATGGACTTCATGTACTTCGACATTTTCATAGTCAGGGGAGTGTATTTTTCAGATTATATTCCCCTCACATAATCCACAACAATTCGATATTGAGCGTTTGACAATCCGGTTAGAGAGTCGTAGTCTGATGTTCTTTAGTTCAATACAGGAGGATGT
>OZ024745.1:57248799-57251299 GCA_964016885.1 Eledone cirrhosa
ACCCCCTTTTGGAAAAAGCCGATGATTTTGGAAAAGTATAGTTTTCGAAGCAGCACTGAAGTATTGACATAAATGGTATACACAACTGCTATTTAATATCCGAGCAACGACGTGTACCTCTGCTAGTATATATATATGTATATATATATATATATATATATAGACATAAACATTATTTAATAAATAAAATAATTGTTTTCTGCATGAATAATGTAATATCTATTCATAAGTAACTTTCATGTGTGCTTAACTACTTTTGATTCAATGGAAAGATTTTCCCATAAACTCACGATTTTGCTTGGTTTAACATTTGTTTCCTTACCGAACATTGCACGTTATATTCATAATTACTGCATTCTTTTAGTTTGAATAAAATTTCAATGTTTTATTTCTGAGTATGTCCGCTAACTGAAGTAGTGACATTGTTTACATGGCAACTAATATATCTGACGCTAAAGCAATAATAATATCAATTATCATTTTGATTAGTAAATCTTTATTTTAGGTGTGTTTGTTGATTGTTTCGTTAAGAAACAACAATAGTTATGGAAAACTACAATAGTTAGTATGTATTTTCTATTGTCGACGCGTCTTTGTATGTTTTGTTTCATATTTTGATTGATTTTCTTTTTATGAAAATCATCACATTGAAAAGGAAATGCTTAAAATATAGAAGTATATCAATTTAACGTATGAGAAAATTTAGGAAGAAGTCTAAAGTAGTATCTAATTAAAATATCTCACAAGAGTTCTAAATGATAACGTTTGTGTTTTATATATATATATATATATATGTGTGTGTGTGTGTATATAAGGAAGGAAGTGTGGTAAGGAACTAGAGTGTGGTAAGGAACCAGAGTAATCGATATTTAGGGTAGTAGAGTGGGTAATAGGAAAAGAGTCAGGAGCCCGACGGTGGGCTCCGGCGTTCACATCTAGCTGTCGAAACGGCCGGAGCTCAGCCGTCGGGGTCTTGATTCTTTTCCTATATATATATATATTTATATGTGTGTGTGTGTGTGTGTGTGTACAGAATAAGGAAATACAAAGTTTGGATGATAAAGTCCTTTACTGATAAGGCAACGACAATACAGCGTAGAAGCTAGTGCAATGCTCTCTTTAGAAAGCATCTTACATAACAGAGTTACAATCAAGGAGATAATCCAAAACTGAAGTGACAAAGAGAACAGACAAACAGTGATGTTCGTTATATATATATATCTCTATATATATATATTTATATCGTTGGATTTAAAAAGTATTGGGGATTTAAAAAGCATTGGAAGAGCTGTTAAAATTTTCGCGAAGCTCCCACAGGGCAGATAATGCTATTGGTAAATAGTCAAATAGTCGCAATAGGAAATACTACTACTATACCTATATGAAAATCCGATGAACGGGAACAAAAATGTCTTAACCTACATAAAGTAACCTACATGAACTTCAGAAATCTTTTTATATGCTCAAATCGTAATGCACTGGCCTATGATGTGATGTTCGCATAGATATACATTAAATGCTTGAGATATTACTTGCAATACCAACATTCAAGGAGAATTTGTTTTTAAAATATACGCTAAAAATCGAAATAAACAGCCACACAACTAAATCCTTAAAACGAATTTGAACGGAAGAGACAACGGAAGAGACGGAATTGTTGAAAGTCATGCTATAAGAAAGAAGGACAATGAAAACGAGTAAGAAACAAAATCATATTTCGATTGATGGTTGTGATTTTTATGCAGGTATTTTTAATTTCTTCGCAAAAGCCAACTACTATTCCGTTTTAAAAGAAACATAACATCTGTATTTGTTAAGCAGTTGGTCCTTTACATCCGTGTTCCACCCTCGTACTCAACTGCAGTGAAGTCAGGCACCATGCTTTGTCTTGGTTTAGTAGTGTTCCCAGTAACATATACATATGGACATAAACAATGTGAATCGGTCTACTCTGAGCATGCGCATGTAGGCTGGCTAAATTGAGGAGGAGAGACTTATCCTTCCCGGATGCCCTCGAAGCGTCGGGTGTTTCGGAATTGATGGAGTACCCGAGTCGACCCTGCGTGGTTATCCCACCTATTGGGGAATTTTTATTGTCGTATTTTTTTTGTTATTTTGTTACGGCTATTTATATATTTTACCTGTATTTATGTAAAATCCCCGCTGACCCTGTCTTTTGTATTTTCCCCTATATGTCGCCTCTTGTACAAATAAAGACATTAATATTAATATTAATAATTGTTTCTACTTTAGGCACAAGGCCAGCAATTTCGCAGTGCATTACTGGTACTTTATTTTATCGACCCCGTAAGTGGTCGAAGGGCTCCACTGCTGCCGACGTCAGGGCGAAGACCACAACCAACACCAGCAACGGCAAAACCACCAGCAACAACACCAATAGAAAGACCACCACCAACATTGACCACCCAGGGGGAAACGAGGAAAGTTGTCAAATTCCCCCTCCCCCCAAAAATACACACATCAATAAAAACATAAACAC
>OZ024745.1:57258799-57268799 GCA_964016885.1 Eledone cirrhosa
GCTTACTGTCCAGAGCTAATTCTTACACGGGAGGACGCTGTCCGTGTAACTTATGCTCGGATGAGACATTACAAATGCTGTTTCACGAAGGATCAACTCTTAAACAAAAAAGACGAACTGTAACTGCATGCAAACACAGATTTCGGAAGGCTTACCTCGACCCAAACCCCCTAACGATCCAGGTGGGTAGGCAAGGGCTGAAACACCCCACTTCCCGAATAAGATAGGGAAAACCCCAACTTATATAGGTAGATGTACCTCTTTTCTCTTCCTCTATGTTTTCTTCTTTCCTTTGGCTCCTTTTATCCCTTCTTTCCACCACCGATCTTCTTCCTCGTTCTTTTCTTTGTTTTTCCCCCCTTCGCCTATCCCGAGACAACCCATCGGGCCACTTTAGCATCAGTAACCCCACTCCAGTAACTTATAGATAGCATTGGCCGATTATGCTATACTAACTATTCATAGAAGCTGTGTTAGACCCCAGAGATGTTGTATTAATTTTTAATACCAAATTCTAAAATTTCAATAATTCTCATCTAGCAACGCATTCTATAACATTGTCCGAAAAAGCAACACCAACTGAATAGAGCAGCTGTGTTAGTTTTTGTTTTATTTCTCTTCTCACTTTCCAATCTTACATTCTGATCTTTTTCTTATTTTTTATTATATTCTTTTTCTTTATATTTTTTCATTGTCTCCTAATCTCATTTGATTTACCTATTCTATAACGTCCCTCCTCCATTTTCTCAAGAAACCTTTTTTCGCCTACCTTCCTTGTCCTACTTTTATACACATTCCTTAGAATTTGCCGTATAGATTTTACCTTCAACGCTTGACCGGCTCAACCCACTCCCATATCGTTCTCCAGGCAAGTTCAGCCACCCCCACCCCGCACCCACTGGCGTGATAGACTTTTCTGTGTATGCTACAAATTTTGACCAATCCTCTTGACAACTACAATCTTCCCATATAAGGAAGTACTCCTTGAAAAGTTCGGCTATTTATTTACCAGACTAAAAACTCTTACTTTAGTCCAAAAAGAGTCGTCGAAACGGCTTGAGCTCTGCCGCCGGGGTCATATTTCTCCTATATATATATATATATATATATATATATCAATAAAATTATCTGCACCATTGTTACTGAATATTAAAGGCCAAATGGATGTATTTTGCTGAGTCTAATACCATGGAATTACATAACAGATATTGTCCTTTAAAATGATTGTATAACGAAGGATTAAGTATTCAAATTTTGCTTACTTGATTTCATTGTTCATCTTATATACATGTAGTTGTTGAATACTCCACGATTTCCACACAAGTTTAACTTGATAAGAAAGTTATAGCCACGCCACATTGCATTCAAATACGTTCCACCTTTCTTCGATAGAACATTAAATCACACATTCCCACAACCACACAAATACACACGCACATCGTTGTTAATAGTTCTTGTGAAATGAATCATAAATACTGGTCATGTTTTTTGGAGTAGAAACAGGCCAGGTCCCTCTTTCGTTTTGTATGTATGCACTATAAACAAAGGATTTCAGTTTAATGTTGCATCAAATATTTGGATACGATTTCCTCATATTTCCTTTCAGTGTTAATCTGATATGAATCCATATGAACCCAAGCCAGAAAAAATATACAACGTTTACATGGCTCCTTATCTGCATATATAATTAAGGATTTCATTATATTGATATTATTTATAGCAATCGACTATATTAGAAGTTATTTTTGCGCTTACGTTTCTTATATTTTTTATGAGTTTCATCATAAGACAGAGCTTCATTTCGAAAGTTCGATGCTTTACAAAAATGTTGTTTCATTTAAAAGCTGTAAAATGTAGTATTCTAATTCGGCCTGGATTGTTGTTAGTGATCGTATAGCTAAAAGTTTCAGAACAATAACCCGATATCTGAAAGCTTCGGATTTTTTTTATTTAGGAATAAGGTGGGTGTGGCAGGTTCCTCTCGGATGACCTTGTGAAACCCAGCTCACATGAGAGTTTCTTACCCACTAGATAGAGTAAGGAATGGAGAAATTCAATGCTTCCTTTACCGAGTTCCTTTACCGCAATAATGGAAGCATCGATTTTGTCCGTTCCCATGTCCATAACCTGTATCGCAATAACAACATAACCTTATTGCCAAAGCTGCTGTCTGATGATATTGCTTTGGTGGTTGAGTGAACAGATCAACACGTAACCAGGAACGCCATATGTATCACGGCTAAGTATGAATAAAGGAATATCTACATCTGACCTTCGAAATGTTCATTAGTGTACATATGTTCTGTCACAGACTAAACAATTTTATTTGGAAGAAAACACAGGATGTGGATTGCTTAAATCTCATTGCTTCAACGTTCATCGATTGGTTAGTTGCATACAAATCCCTGATTAGTCAATATTGTTAACATATGATTTTATACACACACGCACACACACACAGACACACACAGAAATATATATATATATATATATATATATATGTGTGTGTGTGTGTGTGTGTGTGTGTATGGATGCATGTGTATTCAATATATATATACGTTTAACATCAGTTATAAAGCAGAACAAAGAAACGATTAGTGTTACTAGCTTTATGCTGAAATGAATAATGATCTAATATTTTCAATGTTTCAGGCGAATGTAAAACAGAAGTAACAATAAAAACGAGAAAATAATTATGATTTGAAAAAAACCCAGAAGGAATGGCGAGTATCAATAGAAAAGGGGTAAAAGCATGTAACGTTGCAAATTGGTAAAACAAATTCCTGTCATCTAAGTGCACAATAGTCCATGAGGTATCCTTGCATGATACGACACAAAAATCGTATTCTTTGAGTGTAAAGATCACTTAATATTGCTGCTATATGTGTATAGCATAAATGCATTGAGTATATGAAAGGGGGCAATGTGTATAGTGATGCGACTGCATGTTTGTGTGTGTGAATATGAACACAATCATAGATATGTATATGTGTCTTTCTTATATAATGTATGGCGTAACTTATGTTTGCGTGTTATGCCAAACACGTCTGTGTGTATGAGAGACGATGCGTGTGTGTGGTCTTCGATTAACCTACTATTAAATGTATATGCATATAATTTAAATAAATAATATGCATGTTTTAAAATGCATTTGTCATGACCAACAGTGATAATGGAAAGAAGCACGAATTTAAAAAGAGTAGTGTATATGTGTGAATAGAGGAATCGTGTATGTAGAAGCTTAAGGTATTCCGTGTAGAAACATCGAAGTTCATAAACTAGGAAAGTGTGAGCGATCATGATTTCAGGGAATGAGATGAACACTACAAAAGGAAAAATCGAAAGGAGTTTGAAAAAATATGCCTAATGAAAACAAGATATCATATTGAGAGATTTCACTAAACAGAGAGGATAATAGTTTCTATCTATATGTGCGTGTGTTGCCGTTTGCATTTAGTGAAGTGAATAGTTCTCTCATGGTAGCAACTCATGACCCGCATAAACCGCGATAACAGGTTGTGTTATATTTACCGAATATAGCTCCAACACATGACCAGACCAAGAGCTCCCGCTACCAGTGACACCATTGTTTTGACGAAAGTTGTAAAAAGATAAAATATCAGGACGTGTATCGGATCATGTGACTGATCTGTATGTAAAATGTATTTATATATTACGCGTGTTTAACTGACCAATAGTTTGAATTTGTCTCTATGTATGTGTCCACGTGTATATGTACATGTTGTTTATCTTAATCCGTGTGTTTACGGTTATATGAGTGTGCCTATCATATTGATATATCTATATATCTTCCATATTAATATTATAGACTTTTTTTCCAGTGTTATTGCAGTTGCAAGGTGGCATTGAAAAAACTGAAAGCAATAAAATTAAGATGAATAATGTAATATTTTGATGGGGTTAATTATTCTGAAATTCGATCGTGTGGCCCTCAATAAATTAAAAATCAAATAATCACATATTTGTCAAAATTCCAGTTCAAATAAATCAGTACTCAAAATGATTACAATTAATATAATTCATCCCTCCACACAGCAATACGTTATTAATATAGGTGTAAACCCATATCCTGCATCTCATTAGTGTACATGGAAACCATTTCTAAAGCTGCCTTTAAGTTAATGCATAGAGCTCAGATTACCCTTATCATATATGCCTAAGTGACTATGCCATTAAGTTGCTATGTAGAAATACATAAATTTATATAGAAAGTTAATTAATGCACGTACACACTCACATACGTGTTAGTGAAGGCCCGTGATGTTGTGGTTAGAGTATAGGAATTACGATAACATAGTGGGTTCGATTCCCCGACAACGTTGTGCTATGTGTTCTTATGCAAAACATTCGATTTCACTTTGCTCAAGAACACTTAGCTTAAAATGAGTATCAGCAATTGTTGGGGGCATCATCCTGCGATAAACTGGCGTTATATCCAGGGAACAGTTTTTACTCTCATTCGTTTAACGCCATGTAAACTGTGATAAGCATCGATCTAATTAGCATCCGGGTTAGAGACAGACTATTTTTATATATGTTGTGTTTCGTCACCACCCAAGCCTTCATGAGCTAAAGTTCTTCCATAATTGCAAGCTTATTTTTAAGCCATATATCGGCCGAATATGTGACTAAATGTTGAATGAGATTGAACAAAATGTTTCCTGCGAAATTATAAAAGAAAATAAATAACATAAAATAAAAGGCGTGATATAGGGGAGGTAACTCTTGCAATATTTTTTTTTTTTCTTAAAAAATGGGCAGGAAAAACTACAAATATATATAACTGTTTCTACTTTAGGCACAAGGCCAGCAATAACCCAGTGCATTACTGGTACTTTATTTTATCGACCCCGTAAGGATGAAAGGCAAAGTCAACCTCAGCGGGATTTGAATTTAGATCGTAAAGGGACGTAACTATGCTGGAAAGCATGGCGTCCGACCCTCTACCGATACTGCCAATCCAATATAACGCTAGTCAATATACAAGTAGTCGGTTAGATTTAAATTGTGTAGGAGGAATTGAAGAAGGAAACATTAAGATGGCTCAGACGATAGATAGGCATAGAAGTGGTCACATATATAATGCACCTTATTTCCGCGTTTTGACGTCGAGGTTGCCAAATGATTAATGAAAAGTTGGACATATATCGCGAACTAATGAGAAATCTCCAAATGATACACAGTGCCTAAATATTTAAATATTTACCTGAAATCATTGGAACTCGTGGATGTGTTACTAAATGCCGCGAGTACATAATTTGGCATACTAAGTTTCTCAGAATTAGAAAGAACGTATTAATTAGGAAATTGTCTATTAATGAAACAGGAGTTCAACATGAAATAATATAACACCTATAGATATAGAAATATATGTATACGTGTACTTACAACTTAACACATACGAATTTAATGTTATCCATACAGTTACATATACCGACGTATAGACCGACTAGTTTATCTAATTGATCTAATCTAGATTGAGTGAAAGGATCTTACTTATGAATTAGAATCCGGTTATCTCTCTATTAGGGATAGATACACACATATAAACATAATTGTATACCTACCTACATACATACATGTTATATGTATATGTATATATATATATATATATATATGTGTGTGTGTGTGTGTGTGTGAGTGTGTGTGTATGTATGTGTGTGTGTGTGTGTGTATATATATATATAAAATGTACGTGTATATATATATATATATACACACGTACATTTTAAATATATATATATATATATGCGTACATATATATATATATATATATATATATATATATATACGTACATTCATACAGGCATACATCCATCCATCCATCCATCCATCGATCCATACATACATACATACATACATACATACATACATACATACATACATACATACATACATACATACATACATACATATTTAATTTACACATATGTTTGCGTGAGTATCTGCAATTATTTTACTGATATCTGACACCAAGTGATGTAAACCGCTTCAGGAATGATATCTCTTGCAATAATTATTCTCCATCGACTGTACATTGAATCTCACTCTCGGAAATCAGACAACCACCGGTTTGTGTGTTTGAAAACTGTAATCAACGAAGTGATTGTTCATATATTATGACATAATATGAATCTTATATGCCCTCGCTACATTTTCCGCAAATCCGTTAAAACCGTGTGCTTTTGTTTTGTCACTGCTCTAAACATGTTTCATTAAGTAAAATTAAGTTGTATTTTTCTCTTCCATAATTTAGTGTATTTTTGTTTTAATTTTGGCAAATTTATTTCAAGGTTTCTGTTTTTATAAATTCCAATGTATGTCAACTACAAATGTGAGAAAAATATTTACTTAAATATCTGTTACTATACAGGAAAATAAGTATCATAAGGTTATTTGTAATGTCATGGGAAACAGTCTGATATTAAACCAATGTTAAAATTCCTCTAAAATTGCTGAAAACATGCAAATTCGTTCGCTGTTTGATAAAAGAAACGTGCATGTCTTACTTTCCTTTCTCTCCTATATCCTTCTGTTTCTTCTTCTATCCTTAATTTTAACTTCCGATGAAACACTAACAATTGTAATGTTAAGATACGTTTCATAATTTATGAAAAGGTAAACTAATGTTATACATCATTGTACAGATTTTCAAGTGTATTTTATTCGTTCGTATATATATATATATATATATATA
This sequence comes from Eledone cirrhosa, assembly GCA_964016885.1. Classification (NCBI taxonomy): domain Eukaryota; kingdom Metazoa; phylum Mollusca; class Cephalopoda; order Octopoda; family Eledonidae; genus Eledone; species Eledone cirrhosa. The sequence goes on from OZ024745.1 coordinate 57,265,518, forward strand.
TATATATATATATATATATATATATATATATGTAGATAAATCTACCAAGAGTTTACGGTAGTGTCCAATCCGTATGAAGAACTCAATGTAATCCGGATATCATGGAAAGAAGAGATGCAATGAAAAATCACTTTCGGTGAAAGATAAACGGAATACAGAGTCAAGATAAAATATTAAAAAAATAATGAATAAAACAATGAAACAGTTCCTTATATTAAACAAAAAAAGTTCATTATTTAACGATCGTTTCTGGGATATATATGTGTTAGAATTGGCATCTATATTTAACAGATCTATGTACAAAATTATACAAAATTATACAAACTATCAAAATTAAATATACATACCAACTCATATATATGCCGTCTTCAGAAATAATGAAATATATTTATTGATAATAACAACAATTCAAAATTACAGGTCTGTTTGGGAACAGAGTTCAAATTGACCAATGGAAACACAAAAAGTTTATACAGTTAGGTGTGTGTATATATGTAAGTAACTTCGTTCACAGATATGCATAAAAATATATGTTCACATGCATACGCATGCCGAAAAGATGTATGTAAATACAAAAATTCAGGGCTAATGTCTCTGTATGTTTATAATCTACAGATAAAATACATACTTCGATAAAAAATCTAAATATGCAGATAGGAAATATATGTATGATTTCAATACTTACAAGAATCCACCACACAACTCTTTACTTGAAGACTTTGAGAAAGACCTTTTTAATTTAATTAAACACCTCAAATTTAAGAAGTATAAATCTGTCTTTCAAAAGGACCTTGATTCTACCCTATTGGACCTAAAAAAGTCTAAAAAAATCCATATCCACTCGGACAAAGCTGGTAACTTGTATCACATGGATATTGAAGATTATAATGAGTACATATATAAAGAACTCAGGAAAAATTATAAAAAATCTAATAATGCGTCACTCACCAACAACAACAAAACACACAACATAGTAAAAAAACTAAACATTGAAGATAGAACTGAACCTTTGGCATTGAAAAGACCACACTTCAACCTGAAGGATCATAAATCAAACTTTAACTCAAATCCTTCTATAAGACTTATATGTCCCTCCAAATCTGATATTGGAATAATTAGCAAAAAAATTTTGGATAGAGTCATCCCACAAATAAGAAAACACGTTAATTTACCACTCTGGGAAAACACTTCCCAGGTAATTAACTGGTTTAAAAATATTAGATGTAAATCTTCTGCTTCATTTCTACAATTTGATATAGATAATTACTATTCTTCTATATCACCTATACTCCTGAACAAAGCATTGATATTTGCTAAAAATAGATCTAACTTAACTTTGGATGACATTAATATTATTACACATGCTAGACTAACACTTATTGAATTTCAGAATGAATACTGGACCAGAAACACATATAGTAATCTATTTGATATTACTATGGGTTCAAGCGATTCCGCCCAAATTACTGATCTTGTGGGCCTCTTTCTCCTTTTCAACATAAATGCCTCCTTTCCCCACCTTAAAGGTGGTTTATATCGTGATGACTGTCTTCTTCTTTCCAACAACCTTAGCCTTTCAGGAATAGAAAAAAACAAAAAGCATATTAGAACTTTCCTTAAAGACTATTATAGTCTTCATATTACTTTTGAAAAAAACAAGTAAAGTAGTAAATTTCCTAGATATAACTTTAGACTTAGCTACGGGTATCTACCAACCTTACCATAAACCCAACCAAAACTTACACTACATACACTCACAATCTAATCACCCTAAATCTATCCTTAAAAACCTTGCATATAATATATCACTTAGAATTTCTAACCTTTCTTCTAACCAAGATGTATTTGATAAAAATGCGACCTTCTATAATGAAGCTCTAGATAGAAGTGGCCACAAAAATAGATTAGAATATATACCTTCTACTAAAAATAAAAATACTATAAACATACAACCTAATATTACCAACAAACACCAAATGAAAAGTACACACCTAAATGCCACCCACACTATACCCAAAAATACCAACAACTCTTCTAATATAAAGTATAGTAACTCTCAAAAAACTACTCATCATACAACTCTAATAAATGTTAATAATAAAACTCCTAATAAACAAGATAAAACACCTAAATCTATAAATCTAACTAAAAATGTGCGTGGTGAGATTATTAACATTAATCCTCCTAGTAAACATCACGATACAACCTATAAAAATAATAAACAACATAGAAACCGTAATAGACGAGTTACTTGGTATAATGCTCCATTTAATTTACAAATTAAGGATAATATTGATAAAAAAAAATTTTATATCCTAGAGAAAAACTTCCCGCCAAACCACAAATACCATCAAATCTTAAATAGGTCTACAGTTAAATACTCATACTCAACAACCAATAACATAAAACAAAATATAAGTGCCTATAATGCATATAAATGTAAGAATACCATAAGTATACCACCAATACATCAAACTAACCATAACATCTCCTCAAATACAGAATTAACGAAAGGTTGTAACTGTAGAAACAAAGCAAACTGCCCATTAAAAGGAAAGTGTCTTGTTAACAACATAGTTTATAAATGTAATGTTAAAACTTAAGATTCTATTTGCTCATATATATAGGAGCTACTTCTAACAATTTTAAGGTAAGGTTTAATACCCACAAACATAGTTTTAAAAATGCCGCACTGGCTAATACAACATCTCTAGCAGAAAAAATCAATAGTTATAAAAATAAGAATATAGAATATGATATGACCTGGAGTGTGCTCAAAAGAGCCACCCCTTATCAAAATAATAGAAATGAATGTAGATTATGTTCCCAAGAACTATTTGAAATAATGAAATCTAAGGATATCCTATTAAATAAACGACAGGAATTAAATATATCGTGTAATCATAAACTAAGAAAAACATTTAAATATTATAAACCTAATTAATAACATTATTTTAGATATTAATATATAATTTAATTTAAATGTTAGTTAACCTATAAATTTAATTTAATTAAAATTCTACTACAGATGAGATTATAAAATATTGTGTAATCATAAATTGTGAAACGTTTTTAAATATTACTAATATATACTTTGTAAATTAATTTATAGATTAATTTTAATTTATTTAACCTTTTATTAAAATTCCTTTACAGATAAAATATAACAAAATATCGTGTATTCAATGACAGAGAAATATTTTTTAATATTATAGACCTAATTAATGTACAATTTAGAAATATATTTATAATTTGGTTTTAATTTGGTTAACCTAAAAATTT
>OZ024745.1:57273799-57311299 GCA_964016885.1 Eledone cirrhosa
ACCTACAGACCCTTCTATAAGCTAAACGAAAAACTCAATTGCATTCACAAGGACTCATGCCTCACTCCCACTGTTTTTAGAAACTTCGTAAATAATATCAGTACTAGAATCTCAAACCTCTCTTCTAATAAGGCTATCCTTGACAGGGCGGCACCCTACTATAGCACGGCGTTAGCTAACTGCGGCTTCTCGCAACCTATGACTTACTCTCCCACTAAAAACAACAGCAATAAGAAAAGAAAGCTTAACAATAGACAAACTATCTGGTTCTCTCCTTCCACTCACTCAACGTTAAAACCGATGTAGGCAAAAAATGTCTAGCCCTCTTAGATAGACACTCTCCCATAGGTCATAAATACGGCTCCATCTTTAACCGACACACAGTAAAACTAGGATACTCCTGCACTAAGAACATGAACCCACATCACCAAAGCCCTAAGAGCAACACCCCGCCAGGGTGCTCTTGCAGTAAGCCCGAAGCCTGTCCCCTTCAACAGCAATGTAACACAGCCGCTGTAGTTTATGAAGCTGTGCTCACTTCCAACCGACCAAATCAACAACAGGAGGTCAAATCCTATGTGGGTATGGCGGAGGGCCGATTTAAGGAACGCTTCCTGAACCACCAATTGACCTTTAGGTACCCGGACAGACGTTCATCCACGAAACTCGCGAGCCACGTATGGTCCCTCAAGGACTCAGGTATAGACTACTCCATTCAATGGAAAGCCATCACTAAGTCCAAGCCATACGCAAGGGGCAACCCGTCATGTGGACTATGTATTGATGAACGAATACATATTCTAAACAGATTACGCAATAGTGATTGCCTAAACACAATAATTGAATTATTCACACGTTGTCCACACGTCTAGAAACGCCTCTTACATAACTACAAAGCTCCGGATTGAATTACCACAACATCCCAATTTTCTTATCAACTAGAAACTTTCGGACTTTCGCAGTTATCTCCCACACACTTCTCGCACGCAATTTAGTATTGTCTGTGTGAAGTGATCGTTTGTGCGCATGCGCGTTCGTACGGGTGTCCTTCCTGTTCCGTATAACCATGTGCATTACGAGCTGAGGATCCGTTAAGGTGAAACAATTGTTCTCGGTATGGTGAACTAACTGTTGTGTAACCTAACTCGTCCCATAGACTGAGTGCTCTACAACTAGGGATATTACCTTCCAGTATTCTACCACTATATATATATATAGAGAGAGAGGGTCTCAACGTTTCGGATGCTAGTCCTTCATCAGAAGAATGAATGAGAAATAAAATAGATTAAGGGGACGGGCGGGATGGAATTGGAAAAAATGTCTTTAGATAAAAAAATATACCTCCATTCATATTGACATCTCTTGCAAAACTGTTGGTGCTGGCGTTTTGTTTATGATTTGTTTTTTCGAAAAGTGGATGATACAACGCGTCTACCTGAAATGGAAAAAAAAAACGTTTTGTAAAAAGAGCTATACTTGAGCACGTGCCTAAGCATGAGTGTGTGTGTGTGTGTATGTGTGTGTGTTTGTGTTATTATAGCTCCGTACGAATCTAAGAAGAAATGTGCGTGTATATATGAGTAAAAGAGTGTGTGTGCATGTATGTACGAAGCTATGAGCAAAGAGAAAACGATTGGAATCTAGGGGTGTGTTAATAGACGGGGTATTAGAGAAATTGGGGGTTAGTTGATTCCTAGAGGGGAATAGGACTCAAGATAGTGAATCAGATTTTGTTCAGTCCTGGTGCGAGAGGACTGTGATCCATTATGTAAAAGGACACCCAGGACTGGAACATGTAGGGAAGAATGACCAGGAGAACAGAAATGACGGGCGGCAAGAGTATCCAAAACGTGTCGTATGTCCCTCAAATGTTCGGTAAAACGGTCCGCCATACGGCGTCCCATTTGTCCGATATATAAAGACCCGCAAAGGGAACACCAAAGGGCATAATCAACGTGGGTGGATGTGCATGTGAAGGAATGGCGGATACGGAAAGACCCGTTAGGGCTTGTAAGTGTGGTGGGGGTTGAAATGACGGGACAAGTGTTGCAGCGGGAACGGGAACAAGGATGAGAGCCGGGTGGAGTCGAGGTATATATATATATATATATATTGTTATGCTTTGGGAGGGTCATGTTGCCAATAAATTCAAAAACGATATATATATATATATATATATATATATATATATATACACGTTCTCCCCCTTGCTTCTGCTGTACATCACCAGAGGGCGTTAGCCCCCCGGTGTTTGCATAGCTACGGCCTCTAAAACCGTATTTCTTTGGAGATACGAAATATTTATACATATTGTATAAAGCTATGCTTGAAGCGAAATCCTATTTCTTTTACACACACACACACACACACACACACACACACACATATATATATATATATATATATATGCTCGCAGATATATGCGTATACATGTACTATTTATATGTCACCGTATATCGAAATCTTAAGGGTTGTGTTACGTAAGACATGTAAAGATTTTATCTGTGTACTATATAACGTAACTAATAAATCACTTGTAAAATTTTGAAATTGAGCCATATCACGGACTTTGAAAGCAACTATGTGTAGAGAGTTGATAATAAATTTACTTTAGACACCACTATATCTATTTTACTTTTAATCATAACCAAGCTTTAAGTATATTATGAACACCTGACATGCATTAAATACAATAAAAATAAAATATCAAAATTCTAAAATTAGCTACCTAAGATTACAGACGTGTTGCGTTTAATGTTCCCATTAATGGTGGATTAATTATGAAATATAAATAGAGTAATCTCACTCTCTCTCTCTCTCTCTCTCTCTCTCTCTATATATATATATATATATATATATATATATATATATATATATATATATATATTCACCATGACCGGAAATCTATCGTATTGCGATATTGGAATTAACTTTTAGATTAATTTACACGTTTTATCATCCATTGAAATGTTTGTAAGTTTGATTAGACTTACTGCTATATATTTGTTTTATCAAACATAAGAAAAAAAAAAAAAAAAAAATTGTATAATAATAATAATGTCAATATTTCAACCGGAAAATGATAATATATATATAGAAATAGAAATATTCAGCAAAATTTTACTTGCACTTTGCTATCTCATAAATAATGCGTATGAGAAGCCTTGGTTATTTAATTGCTGTGTATCCAAATCTGTTGTGATAAAAATATTTTCTATTAATTCTTTTATCTGTATGCTGAAGTATTATGATATATATGCCAGAAATTTCAGATGACTTTTATCTAACTGGTTATAATATCTATAAACTGCACAACTACATAGGAATGTATTGGTATATATTTCTTAAAATACTACTTGTCATAAAATTACTATATGTAACAGCCAAATTTATCTTGAGTAATATCTAACGCTATATATATACCTCGTCCCACTACAAAAAAAAACCCCATAAAACACATTAGATTTTATACACCTAGTTACACTATAAACGTAGGCACGAGTGTGGGCGTGGTCATGACTGAACAGATACAATATTACCTTCTCAAACATGATAATCGGAGTTCCATTTTATGGCGTTGAACCTGAGGCATGCGTCTTCAACCATAACCAATCAAGACAGTGTAGGAAATGAATGGGGAAAGAGGAAAACGTGCATACGTGTGTCCTATTCATGATACCTCTAATTCACATTTTCGTAATTTAATATGTTATTACATTCGTATGGTCAGAGAATCTTGTTAATGTTACATGTCTTTTGAATACGCAGCTAATTTCAAGTTAATATAAGAGGTTGAACTAACACCTTAATAATTATCATCTAAAATTTAGACTCTAAATCATTATATAACCCCCCCCCCCCCATCATCTGCTCATTCCGGCATAATGGTTAGCCGTTGTAAATACTTTATCGCCGGCGTGACCGATCACTGATAAATTAGAGCAATATTGAAACGTAATATCAGAATATATCAAAAGAATTTAAGAATTAACAACATTACATGTTCGAAATGTACTCTATCAACCCAAATAATTATTGGAATTCGCTATTAAACCCAAAATATATAAACAAGATATAGTATTTCATATCATAATCCATGTTATATGGATCCATAAATATCTATTTAAAGTCACCTAAATCTAAGTTAAAAAGAGCTAAGTGAATTGACAACAGAGTAAGCGCAGATCTGAAAGCAAGTTAGGAAATGTTGACACATCATCTGAGTGTACGGTAAATTAAAGTAGGTCTTAACCGACATTGAATTTTCCTATGTTTCCTATGTACATCTCTGACAATTAATGTCTAGACACTGGTTTAATATATATGTATTTTCAACATTTGAATAATAAACGAATTATATTGCAGCTAGTTTGAGACAAACAGTAATTATCTCACAAACCAATACAATATCAGATAAGTATATGAATCTTAACATTTCTGTATTTGTTTTCAGTAAACGTAACGGAGAAAATGATATTTGGTTATTACAGAACAGCTTCTCAATCCCAGTAAAATAATAATTCTAATAAACGCGAACAGGAATAGACGAAATATTTGAAGGCATTGGCAAAATAAAGGCTATTATTTATAGTGTATATCTTTAGTGTCTTAATTATAATGTTACTGCGCGTGCATTTTACTTCCAAACATTTTATATCATTATAAAATAGTGAAACAAGAATATCGACGATCCGAGAACACTTTCACTTTGCAATACATTTCGACATTTTATGATGTTAAGATTTTATAATATACATAAATATCACATAAATAATGACGTCATACATACAGAGAAATGCATACATGCATACACTTATGCATATATGCATACGTACATATACCCACACAAATGCATACATGCATGTATACATGCAGGTATACATGCATAGTTCATTATATATATATGTTCATATTTCCTACAATTTTAATGTGTTGTTACCAGCCGCAGTGAGTATCCTAGCTGTTCTGTGTGATCTCATTTGTAATATTCAATGACCTGCTCAAAGTATTCCTTTGTATAAATGTGTGAATACATTATGGCTATGGTGGGACATATGTAAGTGCGTCAATATACTTTCTCACGTCGAGAGCATTGTAAATATTTGCAGAAAATATCACGTTTCATGAGATGGAAGATACATGCGGATAGTTTGGTGTCATTCCTGTTCATGTGAGTTTTATATACAAACGGTGTGTAACACTATCGGTATTTCGCAATATAACAACATAATTTGTACACGCACACAGACACACTCATTCCCACACACACAGACATAGACACACACGCACACGCAGACACAGACACAGACAGACACGCGTGCACACATACATATATATATATATATATAGTATTAAGGATACTATTTATGGTTATGTATATACCAAAACCTTTTATATATATATATATATATATATATATATATATATGTATTTGTTAAATACACCAACCGTCACCCATCATTTATTGCTTTTCAACTATGATATGCAAATACTTTATCCATTTTATTCTTATAACGTTTCTTCACGAATAGTTATTTACGTCATTCAGGTCAATCCTATATGACGAGCGCAACAAAACCATCAATATCATTCTCACTCAAACAACATTTTCTTTTCACTTTTCTGTCAACAAAGCTTGTCTTGTGCCATATTTTGATTTACAGTTTCCCATTTGTACATTCAGATTTACTGTTCTACTCCCAGACGCGCAACCCCACTCTCCAAATATGTACGAGGTACACTCAAGAAAATTTGAGACTTTTTAGTTTCAGGCACTTTTAAATTATATATATATTATATATATATATATATATATATATATATATATATATATATATATATATATATATATATATATATATATATATAGGTACGTTATTCCGGGTTGAATCGGAGGTAACCACAGTAAGTAAGGTACTCAATACATTGCAGAGTATAAAAGTTTTAATATAGATGAGATTCTACAGGACTAGAATTGTTTCATTCTTTAGAAATCATCAGGAATCTCATGATGATTTCTAAAGGATCCCTGATGATTTCTAAAGAATGAAACAGTTCTAGTCCTGTAGAATCTCATCTATATTAAAACTATATATATATTATTTATGTGTTAAGAAATTAAATTAATTCAACAGTTAAACACACATAGGAATAATATGGTTGCTACCGAAAGGCCAGAAAATAGACAAGTCGACCCTAAATATGACTAATAGCTCTAGAAATGCGATGAACGACACTACATCTTTTAACTTTGTTTTTGAAAGTAAGTTTATAATTATTAATGTTCATTATACATTCTTATCTGTCTCAGCGGCCTAGTTGGAGGAATCATAAACTGTGGTGATCCTGGCCGGGAGTAAGGTTGCCGGTAAAACTTTTCATTTTATTTTTCTATGGCATGTAAAATAAAAACTGAAAAAGACTATATGTACATCTTGACCAGGATTCAACCAAAGACCAGGACCTCCGGCGTCTCCAGTACCTACAGCTAGTCCACCGAGACAGCTACGAAAATCTACTGAAAATGAATACTTATAAACCTACTTTCAAAATTTTCAATACAAAATCATGTGATGTCGATGCTGTCTTTCTTAATGTTATATCTGCGACTTAAGGTCGACTTCTAAATCATTTGGGCGTTCCATAAATTTACATCCTCGTTGTGTTTGTTTCTCATGTATCTAGACTATATTTTAAGCTGTAATCAATATTTCTTTTCTGTTGCACCTCATTTCTCAACGCCCCCCTCCTCTCTCTCTCTTTCTATCTGTGGTATTTGAATCTACTATGATTTGGGCTTACCTTATCCATATATATATATATATATATATATATATATATATTCCGTTTCTGAATTTGTTTAGCAAGATTCTTTATCTGAAAACGTGGGTTGAAACCGATATTGTTATACTTTGGGAGGGTCATGGTTGGCAATAAGAAACACACGCACCAGCTGCTATCACTCCAATTTATTATAAATAAAATTATAAATTAAAAAAAAATATATTTATAAATTTCCGGTTGGCTGGTTGGTTCCACAACCGGATGGTTGTTCATATATTGTCAAAGTTCTTTCGTCACACATTCTGTGACATCATCAGTGACCGGGGATTCTTTTCTTTGTTTTGTGCCTCTCCTTTGTTCTGTCCTACGCCATCTTGTTTTTGTGTGTGTTGTGTGCTTAGTTTGCGCATGTGTTACATCCGGGTGTCTGTGTGGGTTTTTATTTGTTTATTTATTTACATGTTAGTACTTGGTTGTTTGTTCTTGGTTGTGTGTGTTTTCATTTTGTCCTTAATTGTAGGTTGTGATGTTGCTATTCCATTCATGTTTTCTATTTAATTTTGGTTGGCGTTCATTTATCTTTATTGCCTCTGTGATTTGTCTAAACATTGCGTCTTTTCTGTGCGTAGATTTTATTTTTATTTCTATGTTCTCTAATTTGCCCTTATGTTCTATTTTAGCATGTTGGTGGAGTACTGATCAGTCTTTTCTATCTTGAAGGTCTCGCCAGTGTTCATTTAATCGTTCTCCTATGCTACGAGCTGTCTCACCTATGTACATTATATTCTTATCTTTACATTGTCCCTCAGTACATCTTATGCTATATTCTATGTTTCTAGTTTTGCAGTTAATATGGGGGCTTAGTTTACAGATCATGCATTTCTTATCTATACAGGAAGGTCTTTGAAAAGGGTATGTATTACTAATAAGTGTTTTTATGAAGGTACCTGGTCTTTCTACTATCTTAATATTTAGTTTAATTTTATATAGGGCCCTTCTAAATGTGTAAGCTAGTTCACCTCTAGGGGTTGTATTGATGAACATTACACTCTGGTATTTATTGCTATCATACCATCAGTTTATTCTATTAACCTTATTCCTAGTTATTTCTATTCTATTCCAAAATGTTCTCCTATATGTATCATTATTTACCATTTGTATCATTATTTACCATTTTTTCCCAATTGGTTCTGGCTCCTCTATATACTCTGATTTTTTCTCTGATTGTAACCAGAGAACTGCATGCGGTGGATGAAGTGTTGTATGTGTCTCTCTAGTTCTTTGGGGTTGCACGTGCGGGACACGTTCTTCATCACCCGTACTAAATCCGCAATAAGTATGTTGATTTTGGTGTGATACGAAACAGTTGAGTTTCGGTGGATCAGGTATTTGGAAGTCATGGGTTTGGCATAATGGGAATGGAGGATTTGTTTTTTCTTATTAATGGTTTCTAACCAGAGCTCTGTGTCTAGTACAGGTAATCTATGGTTGGGTTGTTTGATTGCGTAGTCTAGAGTAACTTTAATACTCTGGTGGATAGAGTTAGGTATTAGCTGGATGCTTTCCATGGTGTTTTTCTCTAATTCCTGACTGTTCTCTAGTGGGGGTGCTTTTACTACGATGTTTATATCATCAACGTAGCGGGAGTACATAATCAGGGTTAAGAGGTTGTTGTCTTCTAATTTTTCTTTAAGTTTATTGTCCCACCGTACCATGAATAGGTTAGCTATGTCACCTGTAATGCTAACACCAATGGATGCTCCCTCCTCTTGGGCATATGTTTTTCCATTAAATTTGAACACATGTTCCTTAGGGGTTTGTTTTATACTGGCCCTCACCGCATGTGTAATCATTTTCTTTAGTTCATCATGGTTTTCGAGGGTCCGTATGGCTCTGGTCCACCCGTCCCATCTTTCTGTGTGGGCTTTCTTGGCCATTGAGGTAACGGTGGGTGGTCTGCCTCTTGCTGGCCTTGTGGAGCAGAGGTTGCTAAGGTCATACGTATGTAGATAATCATTATTATATGTAAGTTTAAGTAGGAGTCCCAGCTCACTGGTATCAATCCCAAGGAATTCAACATTACTCTCACTGATCATTTCCAGGCATTTCTCCACAGCAAAATCCACCCACGTCAATGGATGGGTATAGGGACACTACATACATACTACCTATTATACAGTCTCTTATGTCCCTAGACAGGCTATTTTCGCTGATTCTGCTGAGGAGGTCCTCCGTGCTGTCACATATATCCGGGGGCATTTCAATGATGGGGCGTACGATCAGAGAGAGAAGTAGGAAAGTCTATAGTTGCTAGCAATGTTAGCTCCACAAACAGGCCGTGTTGGTGGTCCTGTGACTGGGTCACTATTCGTCTTATCGTTTTTTCGAAGTCCATACACCGCTGGCACGTCATTGTTCCAGGCCTGGACGTTGTTGGCAGTCCGTTTATTGGGCTGCATTATGTTTGTCCACATCATCATATGAGCGTTGAGGGTTTTCTCCCTATCCTCATGCCCTTGTGGTGTTACTTCTCTTGTGTTAGTGATGTGGGCTTGCATTGCCTGGATGTAGTTTGACAGACTCTCAACCGACATTCTGCCAGACTTGTCTGTTGGAAAGCATGCAATCTCTCCATTACGTGAGTGCTGCATGAACTTACTCAAGCCATTTGCAAATGTTTCTCCCAGTTGCTGGGCCTCCATTCTATTTTGCTTCTTGTTATACTGTGTTTGCTTCTTTCTATACTGCTTTACAATATTTTTAAGTTTAGATCTAGCTATATTAAATTGAGCTTCTGTTTGTTCATCGACCTGCGACGGCAATTACGTGCGTTTGTTAAAACTAAAGTCCTGGCGTAGACTCGTTGTAAGTCGAAGGACATAACAGAAGGGTTATAAAAAGTGGAATTCCAGGTTGCGTTGTGTATTCTATTGCTATTGTTAGTTGTGTTGTTTCTATTTCTATTTCCACCAACAGGCTATGTCTCTCATTGTTACTCCTGTCCCTTCCTTCTGACTCGTTGTTATTATTTACTCTATTTTGTGTCTCTGTGTTCGTCCTGGTTATTTTCCCTGTCATTGTGATTAGTATCTGTACCTCTCTTGTTTCTATGTCTCTCATTGTTACTCCTGTCTCTTCCCTCAGGCTAATTGTTATTATCTAATCTATTATATATTTATATTATATATACCACTGTAAAATACCAAAACACACAGAAAATAAGATTGCTGAATGATTATAAACTAGTAATAATATGAATCACAATTGGTTTATTTTGTCAAAATAGACATGATGTATCCCCTACCAAAACGCACCATATTATAAACACACACAGACACCCGGATGTAACACATGCGCAAACTAAGCATACAACACACACAAACACAAGATAGCGTAGGACAGAAAAAAGGAGAGGCACAAACAAAGAAAAGAATCCCCGGTCACTGATGAGGTCACAGAACGTATGACGAAAGAACTTTGACAATATATGAACAACAATATGAGTGAGTGTGTAGAGAAGATAGTTCATGTAGGAATGTTTATATGCTGACGTGAGCTACGATTCCATCTGACATTATGTCATTTAAGGCTAATTTCTTATGATTCTTTGCCCGTTTTTGCATATTTGTTTTATTGAAAAAACTTCGATATATCTACTGAGAAAACCAGAATCTGCAAACAGTATTTTCCCTTTTTAGATTCTTTTGAACAGTCTGTGATCAAGAAGAATATCAATTTGATAATGATATTTCTCGAAAAATAATGAGTAATGAAGCAAATGATATGTACCTATATATTAAACAACTACAAATGAATTCATTCAATCATTAAAATTAGAAAGGTGTAAATTCTCGATGCATCATATTAATAATCGTATTACATTCCATGTAAACATAACATTTCCAATTATATGGTGCGATTTGGTAGGGGATACGTTATGTCTATTTTGACAAAATGAACCAATTATGATTCATATTATTACTAGTTTATAATCATTTAGCAGTCTTATTTTCTGTGTGTTTTGGTATTTTACAGTGTTATATTTGGTGTTTGTTTTTTATGGGCCGTTAAAATATACAAATAATATTTGTTTAGTGCCTAATACTGATATAGGTACCACATTTTATCAAGTTGTGGGAATCTTTTGTTTGATTGTCTCTGTATTTTTCTCTCGTTTCCAGAGCAGATATTATACTATGAATTGTTTCTTATATCAACGCCTACATTTGGATAATTTATCCATTTGCTTCTGAGATATAGTTTAACTTACTGAACAGGTAGTATTTATTTTCCTGGACAAATAATCCTGATTTAGTTTTGCATATCACATGATTCGGTTGTTTCTTCATAATCACATTTTTTTCTTTTTGGTATTTCATAAAGATGGCTTAAATTCTAAAGTGTGTCAATATAGACATTATCTTATCTCGTTATCGAATTACAGCCAGAAACAATGCAGTTAATTCATTCCCCGCCATTTCAAAATATTCTGAATGTAATTCTTATATTCTTCTTCATTATAAGTTTTCCATAGTAACATGTGGAGAAACTTGATCACACGTTGCAAATAATAATCCGACAGTTTTTCACTATTAAGAAAATATTGTGAATTTTGCTTGCCTATTATTCAGTGTTTAGCTTTTTGAAGAATTGAGTCAGTATTGGGTTTCCATTTTATCGTTTTACCATCGTTAGCTGTATCCCTGTTTTTATCTTAGATTCTAGGTATTTGGCTCTTTATGCTACATTGTCTCTCATTTCCGATATCAATATCTGTTATTTACTACCCCTGTGCTGTGTACGCTATCTTCTTTGACGAGGGAATAAGATTATTTTCATATTTTGTTATACTTAGCTATTTGTGTGCCTATCCATTAGAGTGTACTAGTTCTAATTCATACAATCCCATGCCTCTATTTATATGTAGTAATCCTATAATATATATCTAATTTGAGGAAATGTTTCTAAATAGAGAACATATTTCCCTGATGTCTCTCTTTGGTATTACTGTTTAATTTAAAATTCAATTAAGAATATCAGATAAATATCTATGAGAAGAACATTTAGTGCATTGATATATTTAGCTCTTTTTTAAATATAAATCTAATGTATCTAATGCCTGTGTTTTACTTCATATGTTCATTGATTCTTATGTATTTTTATGAAGGGGTCTGATCTACAATTCCTGTTGCTTGCTTCTTTATCTTCCACGAATTAATTTGAATTAGTTTTCTCCTCTTACATTTTATCATGGCACATTTGAAAATGTAAATCTCATAAATATTTATCTGATACCACCATTTGTTTTAGTTTGAGGTATTTCCACTGCCTATCATCGGCAGCGTCCAAATTAAACAAGAGTCGTTTAATTTCTTTTCACCATAGCATTTGTAGCCGTGTATCAGCCATGTTTAAAGGGGAAGTATTGATGTAAACATGAATGGACCTGTTAGTTTTATCTAAATACATTTTTTCCAATTCCAAGTAACACATCAGAGTACGTAGATTTATGTACGTACTGTGATGTGTTGACCAGAGGTAAATAATGTAATGGTGATCGAGTGACGCAACTTCAAGCGATTAGCGACCTCGAGACTCACCTGATCAACGAAACAATTGTCAGTACTTGAAATAAAGCCCCTTATTGTACAGTCAACCATGTTACTCTTCATTCTTTCACTATATATATATATATATATATATATATATATATATATATATATATATATATATATATATGTATGTATATATGTTTATATATATATATATATACTGTATATATATATATGTATGTGTGTGCGTGCGTAAGTGTACGTGTGTGTTTATTATTATTTATTTATGTATTTATTCATTTTGAAAAGAGTAGTGGTTGATAGGCCACAACAATTCAATGTGCTTCATTTCGAGGTATCGGTATGTTAAAAGTCAAATTCAACCATGTAAGTATTTAAGGTCAGAACGTAAAGCGCCAGAATATCTTGAATTTCTACGTGTTGGTTTTCTTTCTAAATATACAAAAACATTTTTTATTCATTTTTATTTTCAAAGGCATGATCTGAAATTTGTATTTGACAGATTGAAATGAATTTTCGTTTTGGATATGTTTTGTGAACTATTGAAATTCAAATACATAATTAGAGTAAGTCAACAATATTTGAATTTCAAGCAGTGTAAATATTTTCGCTCTTACACCACCATACTTTTCGAAATGATGAGTTTCCACGAGTCATCCATCACTTCAAAAGAAACACCAATCAAAAGAACAGATCGCTTTAACACGACAATGTATATATATAGATATATAGAGGGGATTGAGAGTAGATATATATATATAGAGAGAGGGAGAGACTTTAGTGGTTATAGATTGACTGAAGTTGATTACGACAAAGTGTTGTATGTTAGATATAGAAAGGAGAGTTGACTGGTCATGGATAGAGTGCGATAGATTGAGAGAGATTGCCGTATAGTAGATATAGAGAGGGAACAGAGGTTGATGGTAATGATATAGAGAGGGGGATCATGAGAACGTGTTGTATAGTTGATGGAGAGAGGCGGAGAGCTTGGTGGTACTGAATAGATTGAGAGGATTGATAGAGATATTTATTCATAGCTATAGAGAGGGGAGAGATTAATGGATAGAGGGAGCGGGAATGACTGTTATATGTTGATATAGATAGGGCGATAATGAGAATGTTGTAAGATACATTAAGGAGGGGGATCGGAAGATATAAATGTATATAAATATAGAGAGGGGGATTGCGAGCGATAGATATAAATATAGAGAGGGAGTGTTTGGTTATAATAGATTGAGTGAAGCGGTTATATTGTGTGTGTGTGTGTGTGTGTGTGTGTGTGTGTGTGTGTGTGTGTGTGTGTGTGTGTGTGTCTGTGTCTGTGTGTGTCTGTGTGTGTGTGCGTAACATGATATATGAGAACACAATTTCTTTTCCTCCGTTTAGTATAAAAAGATGATATTTTACATAAAAATATGAAAGATGAACAAACATGTATAATAACTACAACGATATTCTCAAGTTTCGGCTTGCTTCTTAAAACGAAATGCATAATAGTGTTTTATTAATAAAACAAAGACTGTATTTGCCAACGGCCCTTATCCTAGAACTTTGAAGGAGAGAACATACATGCACTTAATTGCAAAAGCATATTGAAGTTGTTCACATTCTGTTACGAACAGAGAAAAATAGCATTCATATTAAGAGTTGGCTGGATAGAGCTTTTGATGTCCGTTTGAAACAGATGAGTGTCGAAAGAATAAGCTTCGACAGAACAGGATACCTCTTCAAATAAAATTATCCTACAATATATAGAACATGAAAAAAGTTCACCCCGTGGCTTCTGGTTATTATCGAAGTGCAATATAAGCAACTGATCAGTACCAAAGTAGCAATAGTGTATAGTTTGACAGATGTGGAGAAACCCGTATTTAATGGTAGTTACATTTTTTAGCTATTGCTGGAACGTTTTGTCTCCTGTTTGAGAAAGGAGGGTACATAATAAATATTTCTTTCTTTTTGAGAAAATAGAGTCAGGATAGCAATTCTAATATTGAAAATATACCTTCAAATCGGTAGAGAGTCGGACGCCATGCTTTCCAGCATAGTTACGTCCCTTTACGGTCTGAGTTCAAATCCCGCCGAGGTTCACTTTGCCTTTCATCCTTACGGGGTTGATAAAATAGAGTACCAGTAATGTACTGGTTTATTGCTGACCGTGTGCCAAAAGTAGAAACAATTATTATAAAGGTTACATTAATATATTTTACATAATGCATCTATGAATTTTAGTAATTATACGTACGAAACTGAAATGCAGTTTTGCGTTACCTGTTGTGGAAAACTCTTTGCAGGAGAATAAATGATAAATTTCTTTAGTTTTGAAAAATATGGTTATTCGTTAGGTGGGCTTAATGAAAATATTCCCAGGTTATATGTTTATGTGGGGAAAATATTTATTATGGTAGCGAGTTATGAAGTGTAGCGATCACAGTATCCTGAGGTGTATTGGACCAATTTAATTACATTTTCCTGTCCCTTGATTTAATTTTTTTGTTTGTCGATTCAGTATCAGAGATATTTAAAGAATTCTCTTCGTTTTTTAGTTTGTTTTACAATTTTTCGCTTATATTATTTTCAAAATACCATAATATTTTGATTGACATTTGAATCTTTTTCTATTTTATGGAAATTTTCCTATTATCCTTACATCCGTCTTTTACTAATTACATTTCATTTCATTATTTTCTTCAATCTTTTAATATATTTCCGCAATTTCCGCTAATATTCATTAACGCATGATCTAATGACAGCCATATTTGTAAGCCAGCTATCACATTGGCAGGTAAGTATATTTCATGATTTTACATGTTATATTTTCTATCTTTTCAAATTTACAATTTCTTTTCTATAAATATTTGAAGTGGTTCGTTTTATCTTCTTAATTATTTATTGTTTATGACAACTAATTACGTCTCTGAAGAAGTTTAGCAAATATTTTGCTGAAACATTGTATTGACCAAGCCTATAGTTACTCAATTACTCCATTATAAATATATAGTGCAATCTCATACTACGATCTATTGATTAGAAAAAAAATGGTTATTATTGAAGCACAATATAAGCAACTGATCAGTGCCTAAGTGGTGAATACCTGTGGATGTTAATATTGCCGACAACATCTGAACGTTTCTGCTGAATAGTATGCAAAGTGGAAAACCAAGTTATACTCAAGGAATGTCTTTCCGGTAGGAGAAAAAAAGGTATCTTCCAGGGGGACTCTTTCTCACTACTTGTTATAGTACTGATACCTACAACACTCTCAAGTATAAAAATAAAAATGGGTATCTAAAGTTTAAAGCAAGGACAATTCATAGACCAGCTTTTCTGTAAGGATGACGTTAAATGTTTGTGAAGTCTGAAAACCAAATAGACTTATTGGTTAAAACATTCCAGATATATAATAGTGACATCGGTATGGAATTTGAGATTTCCACTTCTGTGTACTCAACAGAAAGGTGTGAAGAAAGCAGCCTGTAGTGGATTATGACTGCCATTGGAAGAAATTATGAGAAAACCAGCATATGGTGGCTATAAATATGTGGATCGGAGAGCTAGATAATAATTTGCACGCAGAATTGAATGAAAAGTTGAGAGGGATATATTTAAAAAGAGTAAAAATTATTTTTAAATCCAGCTTGAATGCGAGACATGTGGTCACTGAATTGATTATCTTGGCAGTTACAGTGGATAGATACAGCGCATCGATTCTCAGATTGAATAAAGAAGAAATATCAAAATAGGACAGAAAGACGAGAAATGTAATGCCATTATACGGAGCTTTACACCCTAAAACAAATATACATGAAGAGAAAAAACGGTGATAGATCCCTCATGAGTACGTATCAATGTATAAGGAGTGAAACGATAACGCTTGCAGAATACTTTATAAACAGTGACGAAGAGTTTTAGTAATATGCAGCAGAATATATAGGTATATATGCAGTAGAGACGGGTGAAAAGAAAGCGTTTACCCAAAGATTCTGAAGAAAAAAGAATACAGCATCTTCTAGGAATGAAAATTCATAGCCAACGTGAAATAAATAAACAGGATATCAAGGATAATTCAACATCGTGGACATGGCTTAAGCAAGGCAATTTGAAACGAGGCACTGAAAACATTAAAGATGCAGCTCAAAACCATGCTCTTGCTACCAACTTCGTGAAGTATAACATCTACAAATCGTCTGACATCCGGAAATGCAGTCCCTCCGGAAGGATTGTGTAAAAGTGGATGTGAGATCCTTCCGCAAAAAGAATACAAGCATCGCCATGATAAAGTTTGTTTATTCCTTCACTGGACGAAGAAGAAGAAGCAGAAGAAGAAGAAGAAGAAGAAGAAGAAGAAGAAGAAGAAGAAGAAGAAGCAGAAGAAGAAGAAGAAGAAGAAGAAGAAGAAGAAGAAGAAGAAGAAGAAGAAGAAGAAGAAGAAGAAGAAGAAGAAGAAGTAGTAGTAGTAGTAGTAGTAGTAGTAGAAGTAGTAGTAGTAGTAGTAGTAGTAGTAGTAGTAGTAGTAGTAGTAGTAGTAGTAGTAGTTTTGTTATTGACCGCCTTTCCTAAATGTGAAATAATAATCATACAACCACAGTCGACTACGGATTGTATCAATGTGAGTATGTGTCCGTAAAACATATACATATACATATACACCAGGTCCGAACACAAAGAAACAAAACTCCCACTATCACTGCCTCCGTCTCTCCCGTTCTCCCCATCTCTCACTGTTATGATCAAATGGTGGCCCACACGCTGGCCGCCTTGCGGCCCCGGCGAACCTTTGGAAAATAATGTAAACTGCTTGATTCAAATTTAGATTTGGGCAAATACTAGTAGGCATTTTTGCATTGTGTTAATTATAACCAGTAGCAATTTGCGAACGGCAAATTCTATTGAGACAGAATATGCATCTACATAATCTCTTCTAAATACATCAGCGATTCTTATCTCACCAAGTTTCAAACTTTATTTGTTTTCTTGTTATTCTCAATAGACCAACGTATTTTCACTGCAGAGTGAAACACTCTACACTATTCGATATCATTCTATATCACTTCATTCTAAAATCTAATAAGATATTTCATGTTTCATATGTAACTATTGGATTCTGCAATATAAATATTGTTCTGTCCTTAAGAAATTCTAGAAACCACCACATCGCTCTTGATTCAATCTGTCTGTGCAGCGCTTTAGGCAATTCTATTCTCCTATAACTTCCCGTGATCAATATCAAGAAATTATAATTCGTTGATGGAAATTTTCAAACCTGTTGTATAAATAAATGTATCATAGTGGTATGTATGAAGGCATATACGATAAGTTTATATATGATAACTCTATGAAAGTTTAGCCATGAATTTTGTAAATCAGAGAAGGCGTCTCATTTATCTTAGTAGAGCTGAGAAGGCCAGACAGCAGCTTCTAAGATTTACTGCGATAAGGATAGGCTTAACCCCATATGGGTTTTGTGTAACAAACATCGGTTGGAGATACTTATTTCTGTATGGTAAAAATAGAACATAAGCTTAAGATGCTACTCTGCATACATTGACAACTTGACTGGTTAATGGTAATTAGAAGTCACATTAACATGTTAGTGCCATTTCTAATCCAAATAAGTTATATATATACATATATATATATATATATATATATATAAATAAAATAAAATAACAGGAGGCTGGACTGGTGTAAATCCTTGAAAGGTTTATTATACTATGATAATTTCAATGACCGGGTTCCATATGAATCCGGTGATATCATCAAGTATTGGAAATAACAAAGGAATATGTAAAAAACCATGGGTCCGAAAAATCATAGACAGAAACAAATAGGACGACTGACCAACTAGCTGCCTTTACCACGGCCAGTCGCCCTCAAAGTGGTGGCAACTGAATCTACTAATGATCATCCAGTGAGGAGGCGAAGGTTTATAATGCACTACCACCTCTCCGTCAAAGAAAAAAGGGGAAGAAAGAAAGAAAGGAAGAAAGAAGAAAAAAGGAAGAAAGAAAGAAATCAGCGTAAGGGTCACACTACATTCATGCTAGAAAATGCCGCGAAAAAAATGCTACTCCAAAGAATCTATAATGGGTGTCTGTATGATCTAATGTGTGAACCGAAGATTGGAACGTTAAACTTATGCTGCGAGTTATAGGATGAAATTAAATTAAATTAAAAATATTAAATTGCAAAATGATAAATTGAAAAATAAATTATTAGAAAATTAAAGGTTAAGGTAGCGAGATTTATTTAATGAACTTACGGAGAGAGTCTTCTATGAAAAGATGTATCTCGATAAGATATTAGGATGGGATATAGAGTAAAGATTTCGATTGCGAGTCCCAGCCAGCACCCCCCCCCCCTACCAAGAGTCAGCCAGTCTCGAGTGGTATCGTCCAGCGAAAGAAATGGAAATTAATCTTTCCGAGTACTCTAGGAACGTAGCTACCTTAGGCCCTGGGAGCGCTAGCGGGAACTCCACAATTTCGACAGGCCATCGTCTATACCGAACGAATATTATTAAATCACACATGAGGTGTTTATTTACGTGCCAGTAGAGGCATGGCATGATAGAGCTAATAGTTATGCCTAAACCTGGAGTTTATAGGTATAAGTATAATACGGCGGCCAAAACAGGCGTCGCGGTGGGACCGGGGCAAAGCAACCCGCTCCGAATAATTTCGTTTACCGAAAGAGGAGAAATTTATTTTTCCGAGCACTCAAGGAAGGCTGAACTTTCTGAGTGCCCAGCGCGCAGCCGGGAAAAGCCACCACATAAGTCGAAGGTAGCAACCCAATGAAAAGTGCAAATAGACCATAATTATTTTAAAGTCCCAGTTAGTCCTGGTTATAAGTGGTGTAGTTCCTAGGTGGGTAGGTGGCTATGAAAGGTGCATAATGACCTGAGTAATGAAAGTTACAAAACAATAATAAAAGCAGGATACAAAGATAAAATACAAATATAAAGATAGAATACATTTATAAAAATACATTAATAAAAAAACATTAATAAAATAATAAAAAAAATAATAAAGGTAAATAACTAGGGAGATTAGAAAGACGGAAGTATATAAGAACGTATCGGAGCAATCACAGTGTGGGGGAAATACAATATAGATCAAGTTGTAGTAAGATAATACAGGTTGTACATATAGATATAGAGGATGGAGGAGATGGAATGGTAACAGGTTGTACCTAGTGTAAAGTTCGGGTCTCCGAATTCAGTGTGAGTCACAAAAAGTCCTGAGGTATAGAGTAGAGAATTCAGTCAATACAATACATGTTTTAGTATAATACGTAGAGTTTTGTCGGAATCGGAATCGTCCCGACAAGGAAGTAGTATCAGGTGGCGGTAGATAAAGCACAGAGCAGCCAAAATCCGAATGGTAGGTAGATCAGTTAATCCCATGCTGGCAATAGCTGTACACTGAAGTCAGTGCCTCTGTTCAATATTACATTTTGAAGTGCTCAACATTATTGGAGCATTATTTCTTTAGGTTTGTTGGTTCACCACTGGATAGAGTTGGTCATTCCGTATGGTCAATCTTGGTGTAATATTGTGGAGAGTACACAACGTAGTGCAGTTCACCCATCTTCATTTGTGTAGTTGGTGGTGCGAATACGGAGTTAATTATAAATAAAATAATATAACAGGAGGCTGGACTGGTGTAAATCCTTGAAAGGTTTATTATACACATTTTTCGGACCCATGGTTTTTTACATATTCCTTTGTTATATTCCAATACCTGATGATATCACCGGATTCATATGGAACCCGGTCATTGAAATGATCATAGTATAATAAACCTTTCAAGGATTTACACCAGTCCAGCCTCCTGTTATTTAATTTTATTTATAATTAACTCCGTATTCGCACCACCAACTACACAAACGAAGATGGGTGAACTGCACTACGTTGAATACTCTCCACTCTCCACTCCCTCTCCACTCTCCACTCCCTCTCCCTCTTTCTTCTACTGGCAAGTTCAGCTACCCCTTCCTTCCACAAATTGCCATGATAGAATTATGTGTCTCAACAACAAACTTTTGACCAATGCTTGTGACAATCACTTTTACCATATATGGAATTATCCCCTGAGAAGCTCGGCTATTCATTTACCAGGATAAACATTTTCATTTAGTCCAGAATTAGCCGTCGAAACAGCTTGAGCTCAGCCGTCGGGGTCCTACTCGTTCCTATTACCCACTCTACTACCCTAAGTATTGAGTACTTTGGTGGGTTATGGTCCATCTGGTTCCTTACCACATTTCCTTCGTTATATATATATATATATATATATATTTCTGCGTCCCGCAGC
Source organism: Eledone cirrhosa (assembly GCA_964016885.1). NCBI lineage: Eukaryota > Metazoa > Mollusca > Cephalopoda > Octopoda > Eledonidae > Eledone > Eledone cirrhosa. The sequence continues at coordinate 57,294,474 of OZ024745.1, forward strand.
AATTTCACAAATATTCACAAATTATTGTTATTTATTCTGTTTTATATTATTTTTATTTTTAGGTGTTATTAAAAGAGAATAAATTGAGACTAAAACTGCCATAAGAAGTGTTGATATAATTGACTAAACCTTTTCAAAGTCAACAAATGAGCTTCCTTATCATTTGGATTCATTTAAATGTTTTTTATATGCTTGAAGGAAAATATTTCAAAACTTTAGCTGAAACCAATAGACTATTTAACATTAATGCCTGGAACAAGTCAGCAACTAGGCAGTGAGCAATATCTTTTGATTTGGCAAGCATCACTTCATGATGAAGAAGATTTAAATAAAAATCTTTCTTTTATCAATAGTTTGTAGACAGATACATGTACATGCCATTGTACTCTAAATAGCATAATTTCGACGATGGTGGCAATGTCATGAATGTAATACGAGTTATTGTCGTTGATGTTTAAGAGAGATTTAGCTGAGATTACACCAACTTCTGATAACATTCCGTATTTATCCATCGTACAGGGACGCGAGGTCAGACGACACCAGAACATTTTCTAAGTGTATACGCTGTGAATAAACTGAATTTGACTCATGTAGCTAACAGATCGAACGAACAAATATAGATTTGATTTAGAATTTTAAATTCTGTGTGTACTTTATTGCATGCATGAGGAGGCAGAAGTGGACAGAATCGCCAATGGGAATCGAACTCAAATATGCCGTCTGTTAAACGGCCAGTTTACCAAGCGTTAGGTGTTGCTTCTTCTGGCCGCCAGAATGTTTTTCAGAAAATAAATATTACACGTTTCCCACATCTATTATATAATCGTTCATGAATATTTTCTTTCTGTTTTTCCTATTCCGGTATTTAAAACATCCACTTCAGTATATTGCTTTTTCTCGTATAAGTGTGAATGGGTTTGCGGGCGGGTTTGTGTGTGTGAGAGAGAGTGAATCTGTGTTCATGTATGTTGTGTTTACTAGAATATGATAATGTCGGTAATGTGGGGAAGTCAGAAAATATATTCAAAGAACTCATTACTGTCATTACAAACGTGATTTATTATATCGGCATACATTACTTTATTGCACATCTTTATAGACAGATATTTGAATTTATGTTAAAAACTGTCATGATTTTTCGTAATATTTCCGTTTATTTTCAAATCTTTGATTCATTTGATAGAATATTAATCTTAATTTTAAAATGCCACGTTCAAATCAAATTAATTCCTCTACAATCTTTAAAATATTAATGGTATGCGCATGCATGGTGTAATAATATCTAATGTGTAAACATACTCGGCGCTTTTATGTTGATTTATTGCACCAACGTTAATATCCTTCCTTCTCAGCTTTTCAACGAAACTGATGTAATGCATGAGGCGTAATGTAATTTCGCGCAAGAAAATTCCTTCAATAATGTTTTGAACACCTCTTTTAAAATAAATACCCTTCGAGGTTTCAGTTAATTTCGTTAAGGATAAATAAACAATTCGTATAATTACACACACACACGCACACACGCACACACACACGCGCGCGGCGCACGCACACACACACACACACACACACACACACACATACACACACACACACACACACACACACACACACACACATACACACACATATATATATATATATATTCTGAGAGAGTGTGGGGAAGATAGATAGATAGATTCATATATAGATATATTTCTTTTATTTGCCACTAGGGCATCAAAAGTGGGACAAGTACAAAGGGGGGAGTTTACACAAAAAGGCGTCCTCAATAAGGAGGAGGCAATAACAAAATATAAAAATAAAATAAGATATAACAAAAAATAAAATTTTTAACAAAATCCTCAATAGAGAGGAGGCGCCTTGGGGGGTCGCACACACCCCCGAAAAAAGTGTGCAACCCTTCTCCTCAGGAGCACAGAGAAGGGGTGCTCCCTTGGTCTTTCATCTTCCTCACCTATAGTCTGATGTAGAGTGAAGGCCCATTCACACGGGCCATTCTCGCCACTTTCACCCATCTTTCATAGAAACGGCTGGGGTGCAGCACCTCTCTCTCCATCCTGATCCTTCTTCCGAAATGATATCGGAAGAAACGGACCAGTTGTTGGCCAGAGAGAAAGGTGCCCGACCTCAGTCCTTTCAGACGCGTCCACCATACAACCTCTTTCGCCATGGCTATTACGCACAGAAACACCGCCTCTGCTTCATCTTTGAAGGGGGGAGGCGGCTTGATCATTACAATAGACTCGGTGGTCAACCGGATCGGTCCCACCCTTGACAGCAGTTGTTCGACATAGCCCCACAGATCGGCTACGCCCGAGCAGTGTACTAATGCGTGTGCAACGGTTTCCTCGTCGCACACGCATCTGGGACAGATCTTTTTGGCGGGGTCCCTACCCGGGCGCCCGTGTCTGTAGAGCCTTTCTCGAACGGGTAAAGCCCCTCGGTAGCACTGCCAGGCCAGGGACTTCTGGAAGTTGTCCATAGGTCCCGGGCTGAATGTCCTACCGAACAGGCTGGCCAGTTCGTCCTCCTCCATGTCTAGGGCTTCTCCGAGGGCGTCGTCGCACCTGCTGCGTACCAGCCCTCTATAGAATGTTGCGGTGGAGTCTCCACTGATAACCGGATCCGCCTGCCAGAGGGCGGTGAGCGCCTGGGCACACTCAGTGTGCCAGGCGCCCAGTTTTCTCGGTCTTTGCTTGACCCAGGATTGCAGCTCGGTGAGTGAGACGAGTCTGGGAAAGGTTCGTCTCACAAACGAGGCCCACACCGGTTGTCCGGTGAGGAATACGTAGAGGTGCCGTAGCCTTAATGCGTGTTTACGCATCATTAGCCACGGCATCCCCAGCCCTCCTTTCGAAGGGTGTTGACAGCAGATGGATCTCCTCACCATAGGAGCCCGCCTCTTCCAAAGGAATTGGAAGAGCGCGCGCTCCATCTTGGTGAGGGTTTCCCTTGGGCAGGGCACTACGGTCAGGCGGTAGTAGATGACGGAGATATAGATAGATAGATAGATAGATAGATAGATAGATAGATAGATAGATAGATAGATAGATATGTTTCTTTTATTTGCCATCAGGTCATCAAAAGTGGGACAAGTACAAAGGGGGGAGTTTACACAGAAAGGCGTCCTCAATAAGGAGGAGGCAATAACAACATATAAAAATAAAATAAAATATAACAAAAAATAAAATTTATAACAAAATCCTCAATAGAGAGGAGGCGCCTTGGGGGGTCGCACACACCCCCGAAAAAAGTGTGCAACCCTTTTCCTCAGGAGCACAGAGAGGGGGTGCTCCCTCGTTCCTTCCTCTTTTCCACCTACAGGCTTATGTAAAGAGAAGGCCCATTCACACGGGCCATTCTCGCCACTTTCACCCACCTTTCATAAAAACGACTGGGGTGGAGCACCTCTCTCTCCATCCTGATCCTTCTTCCGAAATGATATCGGAAGAAACGGACCAGTTGTTGGCCAGAGAGAAAGGTGCCTGACCTCAGTCCTTTCAGACGCGTCCACCATACAACCTCTTTCGCCATGGCTATTACGCACAGAAACACCGCCTCTGCTTCATCTTTGAAGGGGGAGGCGGCTTGATCATTACAATAGACTCGGTGGTCAACCGGATCGGTCCCACCCTTGACAGCAGTTGTTCGACATAGCCCCACAGATCGGCTACGCCCGAGCAGTGTACCAATGCGTGTGCAACGGTTTCCTCGTCGCACACGCATCTGGGACAGATCTTTTTGGCGGGGTCCCTACCCGGGCGCCCGTGTCTGTAGAGCCTTTCTCGAACGGGTAAAGCCCCTCGGTAGCACTGCCAGGCCAGGGACTTCTGGAAGTTGTCCATAGGTCCCGGGCTGAATGTCCTACCGAACAGGCTGGCCAGTTCGTCCTCCTCCATGTCTAGGGCTTCTCCGAGGGCGTCGTCGCACCTGCTGCATACCAGCCCTCTATAGAATGTTGCGGTCGAGTCTCCACTGATAACCGGATCCGCCTGCCAGAGGGCGGTGAGCGCCTGGGCACACTCAGTGTGCCAGGCGCCCAGTTTTCTCGGTCTTTGCTTGACCCAGGATTGCAGCTCGGTGAGTGAGACGAGTCTGGGAAAGGTTCGTCTCACAAACGAGGCCCACACCGGTTGACCGGTGAGGAATACGTAGAGGTGCCGTAGCCTTAATGCGTGTTTACGCATCATTAGCCACGGCATCCCCAGCCCTCCTTTCGAAGGGTGTTGACAGCAGATGGATCTCCTCACCATAGGAGCCCGCCTCTTCCAAAGGAATTGGAAGAGTGCGCGCTCCATCTTGGTGAGGGTTTCCCTTGGGTAGGGCACTACGGTCAGGCGGTAGTAGATGACGGACGCTATGTAGGTGTTCGCCACCTCCGCCCGACCTTTCAGGGATAGTTTGCAACTGGCCCACTTCTGGGTCAGTGCAAACACCCTGTTCGTAACCTCCGCCCAGTTTTTCTCCACCTGGAGGTCCGGTCCGACCCAGACCCCGAGCAACTTCACCGGGCCCTCCGTCCAGCGTCCGACGACGCCATCGGAGGGCATCGGTCTGCCCCTCCACGTGCCGAGTTGCAAACCGATCGACTTGTCCCGGTTCAGCTTAGCCCCTGTGAACCTTTCGTACTCCTCCAGTAAGGTGCCGACCGCCTCGATTTCGGAGGCCGTCGTCACCATTACTGTCACGTCATCGGCGTAGGCCGACACCGCTTTCCGCAATCCCGGTTCCAAAGGGATGCCCTGCAATAACTCCAACTTCCGCAGTAGTGGCTCGAGAGTCAACACATACAGAAGGGAGGAGAGAGGGCACCCTTGTCGGATGGACCGCGCGATTTTGAACGGCTCCGAGAGGTAGCCGTTCACCTTGACCCTAGAGCAGATGCGGCTGCTGTGCATAGCAGTGATCCAGCCCCTGAAAACGGGTCCGAAGCCTTCCGCCGCTAGCACCGCATCCAGGTAACCATGGTCGACCCTATCGAACGCCTTAGATTGATCCAAGTTGATCAGAGCCCCACCAAAGCCGGGTTCGTTCCCAACCCTCTCTATGATGTATCGCATGAGGTGGAGGTTGTCATGGATGGACCTGGACGGGATAGCGCATGTCTGCGCATCTCCCAACAGGTTGCCCACGACAAGCGCCAACCTCTTTGCTAGCACCTTGGCCAAAATCTGTAACTCTGTATTTAGCAGAGTTATGGGCCTGAAGTTACTTATTTCGTCCCCCTTGTTCTCGTCCTTCCTCACTAGCGTGACTACGCCCTTGGTCACAGTACAGGGAATTCTCCCGTTCTGTTGCCAGTTGCAGTAGACCGCCTCGAGGAGATCGGGGAACAAGTCCGGCATAGCTAGATATAATTCGTAAGGAAGACCATCGAGACCCGGGGATTTGCGTTTTCCGCATTGGCTCAGCACGTCCTCTATCTCAGCGGCCGAAATCGGCTCCTCGCAGGATTTCGCCTCCCTGTCCGAGAGGCGCGGCAGGCCGTCGAGGTATGGACCGAAGTCCACGTTCCCAACCGGCTCCCCGCCCCTCCCGAACAGTCGGGCAAAGTGCCTTTGAAAGGCCTCACACATCTGCTTAGGCTCAAGAATCGCCCGTCCATCCAGGTCTCGCAAAGACCGGATGGTGGATTTAGTTCCACTGTTGGCCTCTGTTACGTGGGCCCAGCTAACAGCTTTGGTCCCCTCGTTCCATAGAGCACGTATTTTACTTCGGACAACGCAGCCTTCGTGCTTCGCGTCGAAAAACTGGCTCAAAGCCGTTCTCGACGCTAGCACTCTGGCCACGTCTCCGCTTCTAATAGCCTCTTCTACTCTATCCATTAGCTCCCTTTCCTTCCTATTCCTATCCGCAGCTAGAACCTTACTAAATTCTATCGAGACTACTCTAATCTCTCTCTTTAGAGATACCCACCACCTGCTGTTGACGATCGCTCCAGTCAACCGTTCCTTAACTAACGTACTAATCCGATCCCTGTAGGCTCTACTTGCCGGCAAGGACAAGTTGAGCTTCCAGTAACCGGGGCCCTGTCTATGCGTTCTATCAAGATTGACCATGCAGGTCACCAACTTGTGGTCTGAATAGCCAACCATGAGCATTTCGGGACAACTTAAAAAGTCCCTGTCCTTATTTCTAACTAAAAATCTATCTAGGTACGACCTAGATGATCCGCTGCGATTTGACCAAGACCAGGTTGGCACCGTCGGAAAATCTAGTCGAAATCTATCGGCCAGGTCAAATCGGCCGAGTAACCCCTTGAGGCTGTTGCACCCCTCTCTATCGGGACATGCCCCTGCATAGATAGATAGATAGATAGATAGATAGATAGATAGATAGATAGATAGATAGATAGATAGATGAATGGATAGTAAATGACAGATAATTTTTTTTAAAGCTTGTACAATGTGGTAGAAAATAAGAAGGGCAAATGATGGTAAATGAAACAAAGCAATATAAAGTAGAGTAATATTTTACCCAGTGCATTATGGCATGATATTTCTGGGGTAATTATTACCCTCTTATCAGATGCCAGAAAATCTTTTAAAAGGAATTCTGTAAGGTATGAGAAAAAAAATGTATAAACCTGTTAAATGGAATGACTTCATCCTCATCAAACCAGCATGGTGTAAGAAGTATTACAAGCATGCATAGATTGACAAAAAAGATAATATTTGAACAACACGAAAAAAAGGACGAGCCCAAATTGCTACTAGAAATAGCAGCCAATTTAACCGGTTATGAACTCAACATTTAAGGAGTATCAAATACCATACATAAGTAAATTTATACGCAATATACATAACATCTGAATGATAAAAATAATCATTAAAATAAATCTAATTCACAGAAGCAGACAGATATAGAACATTAGCTTTAGCTGGCTTAACTAAAATACTATTCCCAGGGAAAGAGCCCTGTGAAGTGTTCTTATTTTAGATTACATTACTGCGATCAACCAGTCAGCCATTTCGTAAAAGATGTCCTATATGTGTACACACACACACACACACACACACACACACACACACACACATATATATATATATATATATATATATATATATATATATATATATATATATATATATATATATATATATATATATACATATATATATATTATATATATACAAGCGTCTGGAAATATAACTTTTGTAGTAATAATTTATGCATCTGCAGATATTTATTTATTTAGGACAAGCAGGAATTAGGTTAAGTAAAAATATGTTACTGCATGTGCAGCAAATTCGGCTGCCCTATTAGACAGACCCACATTAGCATAATACTACTGCTGCTGCTACTGCTACTACTAATACTATTATTGCTACTACTTGTGCTGCTGCGGCTACTACTCCTTCAGTTACGTCTAAACCGGAATTGTGCCTCCATTACCAATATAAACCTAATTAGCAAATATATATGAATAACATTAAATATTACATTTAATACATTCACTGTAAAACTGTTATAGTTCAACTCCCATCTGAAATATTGAAACTATCGAAACTATTAAGAGGTCCTACGAAGCTAACATAAACGTTGAACTATTACAGAAAAAGAAGCAATACGTGGTCGTTTACCTAGAGAAGGCATGCTTAATGGGCGTTAGTTATTCATTAGTGATGGAATCTAGTTTGTGTCAATTTATCTATATTCTGTGTTGATTTAGTTTTAAGCATTTCAATGAATTTAGCGTCCATTAAAATTCTTATTTCTTTACGGAAACTTTCCTGGAGTATCGTAGATTTGAGTGTTAATGCGTTTCTGTCTTCATTTGCGGTTTTGCATTGAAATTATTCCTTGTAATATGTGTGATGTGAGCTGGCAGAGTACTAAATGTGGTAATCCTACAGCCGCACACATATATAATATTGACATACATGTATATTTACAATACATACACACACACAGAAGCGCACACATACAAACACATACGAGCACACACATACACATACACAAACACATATATGTATATATATATCAATCAATCTATCTATCTATCTATCTATCTATATATATATATTAATTCAAAATATTAACAAAAATAGACATTCGTGTGATCAAGTATATTTGATTTTACATATTTCTGAGTTACTGAGCTATCTTCAACAGTACGTCCTCATCAGATAAAATAAAATGATGCATGACATACCCTGACTAAGTAGATGGTTAAAATACAGTCATGGCAGTGAATAAGATATGACAAAACTCAATATTTATATGCCTTAAGATTGAGACACATAAATATATAAATCAAACATCTTGAATCTTAAAACAACATATTCAAAATAATAAATGAATGGTTTACGATTCCTTATAACTGTTAACCATATAAGCTATATATTTTTAAAAAATACAATAAACCCCGAAAAAAGTAAATGTATTTACACAATCACATGTTAACACTCTACATGTTTATATATTTATATAGAACCCTTAATCTAACATTAATCATATCGTAAATGAATAAAAATTATTATAAGGTTTTATAATCTGTTATAGTATCATTTTACGCACTCAGTTGATAAGAAACGTCAAAAATTAAAACTTATTTATTCAATGTTTTTCCTGACTTTTTTCGTGAGGCTTGGAATGTACAAGAAGCTTTATGTAGGCAATTTGAGAATAATTCACTTTTTTGTTAATTAAATTTTCATAATTATTAATTATTAATAAGGTCTCCATAGTACAAAGTTTGCAGTTAGGTGATATTGAAGAATTCAAGTAGATTAGACTATTACACGGCTTTGACAACGAAATCGAATATTTAAAAATTTTGTCTTTTAATGACCATATAAGTTGTGATAAAGAGGTCGAATATTTCCTATTAGGATTCGAAAAAGAATATGTGTGATTCGAAAATATTAATTTAAATGTCGATGAAGTTGCACCAATATAGTTGTATGTGATGTTATTTGCTTTTACGGTACATTTATAGACCAGATTGCTAGCCAGACAATTATTTTGCAGAGAGCAATTTGATCTATTTCTACAATTACATTTCGATTTATTGTTATTACTATAAATTGGACAATTGACATTGCTATTACTTTGATGTGTTCTATTGATAGTGCTTAGATTAATGTTATTGTTATTCCTAGTATTAATATTTCTAGTGTTATTATATTCATTATCCCTAATTGTTTGTTGGTTATGATTTAGAATTCTACTATTTATTTTTGTAATGTTCTGGGCCATATTCATAGTTATAGAATAAGAAAGCTTAATTGTGTCTGTTAAATATGGAACGGTATTTATGTTGTATGGGGAAGCATTTATCTAAAGCTTTAAATAATAGATTTGCGAGTGGTGTTTTGATTGCTACAGATGCGGGAGGAGCAAACCATATAACTGATTTAGTTCTGATTTTTTCCCCCGATTTATTCATGGTATTGGTGTTTGTATGTTAATTTTAGAATCTCGTTTATTTATGTTAGTCTTATTTTTACCAGGATTATAATTCAAATTATTATTATCTATATATTCAATATTATTTTTATAACCTGCCTTACGTAGCGCGTCATTATAATATCCTGCTTTTTCATCAAATATGGATTTATTAGCGGATATTCTAGTTATGCGTTTCTGTACACTATTCACTATTGCATTTTTCACGAATTTAGGGTGATTAGGGTAATAGCTAACGTAATTTAAGTTTTCATTGGGCTTATTGAAAGGGCAATAAAATCCTGAGTTTAAGTTAAGGGTGACGTCAAGGAAATTAACTATTTTGGTACTACTTTCAACTTCTAATTTAAGGTCGGAACTTTTAAAGAATTCAATTATAGTTTTCTTAACCCTATTTAGTACTGTATTGCTATGCTTGACAACCGTAAATAAAATATCGTCCCTATATAAACCACCGTCAGTTTTCTATTTACCATATTTAAGATACAAATACACAGAAGATCGGTAACCTGCGCAGAGTCCGATGATCCCATGGTAATGTCAAAGTTTCTCTTCCTATCTGAACGGGTCCAATACTCATTGTTAAAATTAATTAGAGTTCTTCTAGCAGTTAATATGATATTGATTTCATCTGCAGTTAGATCTGTATGTTTGTAAGCATAAGACAAAGCCTTATTTAATAGGTTAGGTGTAATAGAAGAATAATAACTTGCTATGTCCATTTGGATGAATTTGTGATTTTTCCTATTTTCCATATTTTTAAACCAGTCAATTACTTCATTAGTGTCCTTCCATTTATTATATGTATATAAATCACTAATATCGTCTTAAGCTTTAAACAGAATACTCTGTATGTATTTAGACAAATGTGTATATCTAGTTTAATAACATCCTTCTATGTACATTTATAAGGGCCTTAGATACTTAAGGACATTCTAGTGTTATAATTGTTAAATATTTTCTAAATTATATAATGATTATTTTTTAATTTAATTTTTTTTATATAATTAAATTTGGATTACCTTCGGGTTGATGAAATTCTTAAGTCTTTTCTTTCTCATGTTTGCAGACACTTTAAATATGATATTATACTATAATATAGATCCTTTAAAACTTTCTTGCATTTTTAAATTATATAGCTTAGATATTTGACACTTAGGATCGGAAACGGTTCATTTATTTATTTTGAATCTGTGTCTTATCTTTTATGATTCATGAAGTTTGATTTGTATATTTTTAATATAATAATTGACGTAAAACCTTACTTTTAATACTATTAACAGTAATTTATTTATTATATTATATTATATTATATTATATTATATATAACTGAATAATATCGTCTTAAACTTTAAACAATATACTCTTTGTATAAATTTAGACAAATGCGTATATCTAGTTTAATAATATCCTTTTTAAGTATAATTATAAGGCCTTTAGATACTTTAGGGCATTCTAATTGTTAATTTTAAATTTTTAAAGTTATAATTGTAATTACTTTCTAATTTATATAATTGTTTCTACGTTAGGCACAAGGCCAGCAAAATAACCAGTGTATTACTGGTACTTCATTTTATCGACCCCGTAAGGATGAAAGGCAAAGTTAACCTGGGCGGGATTTGAACTCAGAATGGCAAGGACCGTAACTCTATGCGTCAAAGCATGGCATCCGACACTCTGCCAATACTCCAATCCACCGCCTATTCTAATTAATTTCTAATTTATATAATTGTTTCTACTTTAGGCACAAGGCCAGCAATTACCCAGTGCATTACTGGTACTTTATTTTATCGACCCCGTAAGGATGAAAGGCAAAGTCAACCTCGGGGGGATTTGAACTAAGATCGTAAAGGGACGTAACTATGCTGGAAAGCATGGCGTCCGACCCTCTACTGATACTGCCAATCCACCGCCTTTTTTTGGTAATATAATTTAATATATAATACCTTCGGGAGGAAGAAAATATTAAGTCTCTGCTTTCCCATGTTTGCAAATACTTTAAATTTGATATTATACTATAATATAAAAACTTATAAATGTTATAGCCTGAAATATTATATATTAGTTAATTCACTATTTTGAACTAACATAAATGATTCGAAATTTAGCGATCATCCGGATACGTTTGGATATATATAATTGATTAATAGTCTATTTCTAATTATCTTAAGGACTCGAAAATAAACCCTCATATAACTACACCCAGATATATTTGATATTTTTATTGATTGATTATTTCTAGATAATTTAACGATTCGAAATTATTCATTCACAAAGCTATGCCCAAATGTATATTTATTTATATATATATTTTTGCATCATCTAATTATACGCTATTTATCCACAACAATACAAATCTCCCACCCTATGCTTTATACTATAAAAATTATTCTTCCTTGTCTCTCTATCCTTAATCAATTTTCTTTTGCTTTCGGGCATAAGATATTTCTATACTTCTAGTAATTATCTTTTTCCTCGTGTGTTTCTCTCTCTGTCTTTCACTCCTTCTTTCTTCAATAAATTAAATTATTTGAATCTCTAACAGTTATGTAAGTTTCTATTATATTAGTAGTTGTTTATTATTATGTATCTTTATAAGCTTCCTCACACGCACCCTCTGTATTATATGTAATTTCTTTCATGTCTCAATCTTAAGGTATATAAATATTGATTTTTGTCATACCTTATTCACTGCCAAGACTGAATTCTAACGATCTACTTAGTCAGACTATGTCATGCATCATCTTATTTTATCTGATGAGGAGGTACTGTTGAAGATAGATCAGTAACTCTGAAATATGTATAATAAAATATACGTGATCACACGAATGTCGATTTTTGTTAATATTTTGAATTAATATATATATATATATATATATATATATATATTGTTATATTTGGGGAGGGTCATATTTGCGTAATATTGCCAGAATTAATAACAGAACACACTCACTGTTTGGTTGGTTTTCGCTTCTCGCTGTCTTTTATATATATATATCTGCGATCTAACTTACTCGGTCCTCAATGTTGCCATTGACTGACCGGCGGTCAAAAATAATACAGATACAATATAGACAAACACATATATATATAGTTTACATAAATCTTTCGTTGCACATCTGCAACATCGTCAGTGGTGTTATATTCATTGTTCCTCCTGTTGTGTTGTATGTCTACGCCATTTTTTTTTGTTCAGTCTGTCTATATATTTATTTATTTATTTGCTTGTTTGTTTATCTTATTTTATTTTGTCTTCTTTGCGCATGCGTTTGCGTGTGTGTATAGTGTTATGTGTGATGTGTGACTAGTGTGTATAGTGTTGTGTCTGCTGGGTGACTAGTGTGTGTTTATGTGCTTGTGTATGTATTTATTTATCTTATTTTATTTAATTTAATTTACTTATTTATTTATACTTCTCTTAGGTCAGTGTTGTTTGTTTGGGTGTTGTTGTTGTTCATTCTTTCTGTTTAGCTAAACAGAAAGAATGAGTGGAACAACAACAACACCCAAACAAACAACACTGACCTAAGAGAAGTATAAATAAATAAGTAAATTAAATTAAATAAAATAAGATAAATAAATACATACACAAGCACATAAACACACACTAGTCACCCAGCAGACACAACACTATACACACTAGTCACACATCACACATAACACTATACACACACGCAAACGCATGCGCAAAGAAGACAAAATAAAATAAGATAAACAAACAAGCAAATAAATAAATAAATATATAGACAGACTGAACAAAAAAAAATGGCGTAGACATACAACACAACAGGAGGAACAATGAATATAACACCACTGACGATGTTGCAGATGTGCAACGAAAGATTTATGTAAACTATATATATATGTGTTTGTCTATATTGTATCTGTATTATTTTTGACCGCCGGTCAGTCAATGGCAACATTGAGGACCGAGTAAGTTAGATCGCAGATATATATATATAAAAGACAGCGAGAAGCGAAAACCAACCAAACAGTGAGTGTGTTCTGTTATTAATTCTGGCAATATTACGCAAATATGACCCTCCCCAAATATAACAATATCTGTTTCGACACACGATTTCATATAAAAAACCTCGCAAAACTAATTCATCGCCGCTATATATATATATATATATATATATATATATATATATATATATATATATATATATATATTATTACTATTATTACTATCTATCTAAATATTTTGAAGTGAAACATACCAATTTTTCGGGGTACTTGCTGAAGAGATCTGAATTTGGTATTTTTTCACTTTTTCATTTATCGAAACATATTTGGATTTTAAAGTTTAAACTTATCTACGGAGCAGGTTTGGATTTTGAAATTTAAATTTGTCCAAGTACCACAGCCATTTGCCAATATGATTTGTTTTTATTGATTTATTATTTTAAATCGAGACAGGCAAACTGTATTATTATAATTAGTATTTTTCAATCTAGGTAACTTAGTCATTTACAATACAAACACTTATATGTTGGTATTAGTGTTTATCAAATATATTAATTTATATTAACCTGTATTACACGGCTCAGAAATACTTCTTTCTTTGAGCGCTTTCATTGTAAAGGACTGTTTGAGTTTAGAACTCGTTATTCATAGTATCTATATATATATATATAAAATATTAAACAAATAATGAATAAAACAATGAAACAGTTCCTTATATTAAACAAAAAAAGTTCATTATTTAACGATCGTTTCTAGGATATATATGTGTTAGAATTGGCATGCATATTCAACAGATCTATGTACAAAATTATACAAAATTATACAAACTATCAAGATTAAATATACATACCAACACATATATACGCCGTCTTCAGAAATAATGAAATATATTTATTGATAATAACAACAATTCAAAATTTCAGGTCCGTTTGGGAACAAAATTGACCAATGAAAATACAAAAGGTTTTATGCAGTTCGGTGTGTGTATATACATGTAACTACCCTTACACATATTTTACAAAAATGTATGCTCAACATGTATACGCATACCAAAAGGATGGATGCAAATACAAAATTTCAAGGTTAATGTCTCTGTAAGTTTATAATGCACAGATAAGATGCGTATAGACACATAAATATGAAATAAGTGTATACACATATTCTCATACTCACACATATCCGTACAATCACACACACGCGCGCGTATATGCATAAACATACACATAATTACGAACATACAAACACACACACACCCCCACTCATATATATATATGTGGATATAATATCATAAGCACATGGATATTAATTCACTCACATAAACACTGTCACACACATTTAGATCAAGATACAGAAATTAGGTGGGAGGGGGGGAGAGGTCAGTATTCAACGGTTTGGGCAGACTGCTTATTATAGATGTATCTATAAACTAAGAAATTAAAAAGAAAAAAGAAATATATCAAGAAAATATATATATATATATATATATACATATATATACATACATATATATATATATATATATATACATATATATATATATATATATATACATATATATAAACACATACATATACACACATCCACACTTAGAACATACATACACACACATATATAAACATATACATATACACACATACACACATATACACACATACATATAAATATATATATATATATATATATATATATATACACACATATATATACACACACAATCACACATACTATATAGACACACATATATATACACACATACACGCACATATACATACACATACATACTTATATACATACAGATATACACATACATACCTATATATAGACGCAAATTCATACAGATATACATATATACATACACACAAATACTTACGCATCCATATATCGGTATATACATACAAACACCACTACACTCTCACACAACTCAGACATACAAAGAAAAAGGTATATACCTATATACATATATATATACAAATAGAGATACATATACATATATATATATATATATATACACATATATATATATATATATATATATATATACATACACATATACACACATATACATACATACACATACATACATGTACACACACATACATATACATACATACACACATACATACATACATATATAGTCATACACACACATACACCTACACGAACATACACATACACATATATAAAGATATATATATACACACACACATACACACACACACATATATATAAAAAATAAAGATATATATATATATATATTTATATATATATATATATACATACATATACATACACACATACATAGACATATATGTACATACATACACATACATACATACATACACACACATATATACATATATATACACACATAGACACATACATACATACACACACAACATACATACACACACATATATACTCATACATAGAATTAGATATATATTCATACATACATACGCACTTACATATACTCATATATACAAATACATACGCATCCATATATGCGTATATACATACAAACACCACTACACCCTCACACAACTCAGACATACAAAGAAAAAGGCATATACATATACATATATACACGCATTAATAGAGATATATATATACACATATATATATATATATATATATATATACACATACATTTATATATATACACTCACACACACATACAACCATAAACACACATACAAAACATACAAACACACACATACACATATATATACACATACATATATATACACACACACAAAAAACAGACGTACATATATATATTTTTTTACACATATATATACACATATATATACATATACACACCCTCACATATACACACATAGACATAAGTTATATTATAATAATAAATAATATATATATATATATATATATATATATATATATATATATATATACACATACGAATATAGACATATATACACACATAGATATATATATATATATATACATATACACACACACACACACACACTCATATATATGTGTGTGCGCACACGCACATACATACACATACACACATATACACGTAAACACATACATGTGCATACATGCACATACACACATATACCCACATAGATACGAATATAGACATATAAATAGAGAGACATACATATATATACACACACATATATACATACATACATACACACATATATATATATAAATATATATATATATATATATATATACATACACACATACACGCCCACACACATATACACATATACACATATATATACACATACACACATACACATACACATATATATACACATGCATATATACACACATATATACATCTAATATTTTTAAACCAGTTAATTACCTGGGAGGTGTTTTCCCAGAGTGGTAAAATAACGTGGGAAAACACCTCCCAGGTAATTAACTGGTTTAAAAATATTAGATGTAAATCTTCTGCTTCATTT
>OZ024745.1:57316299-57491299 GCA_964016885.1 Eledone cirrhosa
GTGTGTGTTTGTATGTTCGTAATTATGTGTATGTTTATGCATATACGCGCGCGTGTGTGTGATTGTACGGATATGTGTGAGTATGAGAATATGTGTATACACTTATTTCATATTTATGTGTCTATACGCATCTTATCTGTGCATTATAAACTTACAGAGACATTAACCTTGAAATTTTGTATTTGCATCCATCCTTTTGGTATGCGTATACATGTTGAGCATACATTTTTGTAAAATATGTGTAAGGGTAGTTACATGTATATACACACACCGAACTGCATAAAACCTTTTGTATTTTCATTGGTCAATTTTGTTCCCAAACGGACCTGAAATTTTGAATTGTTGTTATTATCAATAAATATATTTCATTATTTCTGAAGACGGCGTATATATGTGTTGGTATGTATATTTAATCTTGATAGTTTGTATAATTTTGTATAATTTTGTACATAGATCTGTTGAATATGCATGCCAATTCTAACACATATATATCCTAGAAACGATCGTTAAATAATGAACTTTTTTTGTTTAATATAAGGAACTGTTTCATTGTTTTATTCATTATTTGTTTAATATTTTATCTTGACTCTGTATACCGTTTATCTTTCACCGAAAGTGATTTTTCATTACATCTCTTCTTTCCATGATATCCGGAATACATTGAGTTCTTCATACGGATTGGACACTACCGTAAACTCTTGGTAGATTTATCTACACATATATATATATATATATATATATATAGATAGATAGATAGAAAGATAGATTGATATAGATTTCCATTGGACTACATCTATGATAAGAACAAAGGAGACTAGGAGCCATAGGTGATCGCTGGTTTTCCGCAAAAACATATTTCACGGGCTTGTGACTCGGGGGCGGCGGATGATTGTAAAACTTCTTATCAACAATTTTCTCTCAATGTAGTATTGCAGCATCTATGTACAACTATATACATATCTTCCGACATAAAGGCAACAACATATATCTTTCTACTTACATATTTATCTATCTATATATCTATCACATCTATCTATCTATCTATCTATCTATCTATCTATCTATCTATCTATCTATCTAAAAGAAAGTTATAGTTTTCACATCCACCACCATTTTCACATCCAGAAAAAGGAAGTTATAGTTTTCACATCCTTCACATATGTTACGATGTATTCGTATTGAATGTTTGATGTAGTAAAGGATTGTAACGTTTTGAGGCTCAGTATTATTTAATCAATATTTATAGAATAGGTTCTTTCTGCTTCGAGAATTTACAGCGGTTTATTATCCGGAAGTAGGTATGCATACCTACTTCCGGATAATAAACCGCTGTAAATTCTCGAAGCAGAAAGAACCTATTCTATAAATATTGATTAAATAATACTGAGCCTCAAAACGTTACAATCCTTTACTACATCAAACATTCAATACGAATACATCGTAACATATGTGAAGGATGTGAAAACTATAACTTCCTTTTTCTGGATGTGAAAATGGTGGTGGATGCGAAAACTTTCTTTTTCTTTTTCTGCACACATACTAATTTGATCTATACAAAAAATACCCTCCCACTACAACCACCATAATACTCTTTCTTACCCGCTTAAAGTGCTTGTATTACATGTAATACCTTGCCACACAATACACTTATATAAATGAGACACACTTGCATGCTCTATATATGATAAAAGCATACACTATTTACTAGATCTGATTATTGGACTATTCTCTTGCATTATCTGTGTTATCTGCCGCATGTATTTTAATTTTAATTTTGATTTTAAATTAGAATTACTATACAAATATAGTATAGTATAATATATGTCGCTCCACTCTACATCAATATATATATATTTATATGTATTTCTCTTGCGTTGGATAGGAGGTCAATTATATGTACAAGCATTTTAATGCTCCGAAGACAACAAGCCTAGGTTTGGATGAAACAATTGTAAGTGAATAAATGTTTTGAACATAGCTTTGATTCTTGTGAATTCTCTCTCTATAAATATATAATATATATATACATATAATATATCACTCCCATCCCAAGAAAACGATAAACTTGTTGAAAAACTGAATCCAACGTTCGGTCACCAATGCCAGGAGCTTGCCTTTCAAGTAAGTCGGATATTTGATTTAGGATCAAAGAAACACTTTGAGCGACTATTCGTTTAATTTGTCGAGGTCTGCTTTTTCTCAACCTGATTAGTTCTATCGTTGCTCTGGTATATATATATTGTGTGTTAGTTTAGCCTACCACAATGTTCGATTTGTCAAGCTATTTAAACGTATGTTATTACTCTAAGGACCTATCTTATCGAGTGTTTTGCTAACTCATCATTTCATATAAGTAGGCCGAATTCACTTGCAAACCGCCAGAGATTCGATTTTACTGATTTCCAATTATATATATATATATATATATATATATATATATATATATATATATATATAGATAGATAGATATATAGATATTAAAATAACAGTTTAAAGTTTAAGCAAAGAATCGCTGCTTTCACCCTTAACAGGATCTTCTGAAAGTTTCAGAAGATCCCGTTAAGGGTGAAAGCAGCGATTCCTTGCTTAAATTTTAATCTGTTATTTTAATAAATATTTGCTCTCTGGTTCTTATATATTTGATATATATATTTATCCTAGGTTTTAGTCTTCAAATTTATTATTATTACTATTATTACTATATATATATATATATATATATATATATATATATATATATATATATATATATGTGTGTATAGTGCAGCAGATAATAAAGATGTTTACACGTAGAGGTTACATGTTAACGCCTCCTGGATAAACTGGTTTAAGCAATCCAAAAGCATTTAACGTCTGTAGTGTATCCCTACCGAAATGTTGGTGATTAGGTGTGTCAGAG
The DNA here is from genome assembly GCA_964016885.1 of Eledone cirrhosa. Classification (NCBI taxonomy): domain Eukaryota; kingdom Metazoa; phylum Mollusca; class Cephalopoda; order Octopoda; family Eledonidae; genus Eledone; species Eledone cirrhosa. Next base: position 57,319,199 of record OZ024745.1, read on the forward strand.
TTTCCATTTAAGAAATGCTGTTAAGAACCAATTATTTATTGCATAATGTATCTTTAAAATACATGGTTTGCAATGGTTATATCATTGACAGTCTATATGTGACATCATCAGGTGATCATATAATTATGTGGTGTAGTTACTCAAATATGCTGATATGCCGCTGGAATGTGGAACCATCTTCCTGTGATATGAGGTACTGAGTCTCATTTTTATCAATATTTAATGGCATATATATCTGCCTTTATATTGGTGGAGTTTGTAGGCTCTGAGATGAGTTCTTTAATATTATGGCACACAAATTTATTCTTTCTAGTTTGGCCTATTCTACTGTCTCTTCGTTACGCGTAGAATCAAACGCCATTCCTCTTTGGGTTCATTCCATTTATCATCATCTTTTTATCACTTCAACGTAGCTGCCGCCGCGCCAGCAATGGCATCCTTGGGTCTATCGTGTACCAGATAGACAGAGGCACACTGACAGACATACAGGGAGGTAAATAGTCGGAAATATAGGTATATTGGTGAATAGAATATATATATATAGACAGACAGAAAGATATACATTTGGACTGAAAGGCAAATTACAATGAAGACACAGAGATGGACTGGCAGGCAAGTAAGCAGGCTAGCTGGCAGGTACTTAGGCACATATGAATATATGCAGATATATATATATATATAGAGAGAGAGAGAGATATATAGATAGATAGATAGATAGATAGATAGATAGATAGATAGATAGATAGATAGATAGATAGATAGATAGATGAATATATATATATATTCTTTACTTTCCCATATATATATATATATATATATATATATATATATATATAGTAATAATAATAAATTTGAAGACTAGTTTCGGAAGATCCCGTTAGGAATGAAAGCAGCGATTCTTTGCTTAAACTTTAATCTGTTATTTTAATAAATAAATATATATATATATATATATATATATATATATATATATATATATGAAATATAAGAATCAAAGAACTGTTCAAAACATTATTGTGCTTACAGCTGTTTCCTCCAAACCGAGGTTTGGATTCTTCGGAGCAATTTATTAATGCATGGACAGTTATATGACCTCCCTTTCAGCCGAGAGACATACCAATACATATTCAAACATTGATACATATTCAAACATTGTGGGTCAACATTCATTACAGAATTTAGAGTGGCAGTACACACTTCGAGATTACATTTATATTAATAGGTACAATCAAAAATCAAAGATATAGGTTAAAGTACAACATGAAGATAAGTGGTTATATAGTGCAAATGTTATATGTGTGGCACGCATGTGCGTCTTGTTTATATAGTGTGGCAGAGAGATATGTGTGGTAGAGGCACTTAGGTAGGTAAATAAGAGTGTTAGGTTGGTAGATCTGGTGGCAAAGTCTTTATATGATTGATATAGTCTGTGTGTGGAGAAATATTATAAGCATTAAAGATAGTGCAAGCATTAAAAGTGTTATAAGTATTGGAGATGCACAGCGCAGGGATGTCAAGTAATTCATGTACTTCGGTATTTTCATGGTCAAGGGAGTGTATATTTCGATTATATGCCTTTCACATAATCCACGACAATCCAGTTAGAGATCGTAGTCTGGTGTTCTTTAGTTCGATACAGGAGGTTGTTACGTTTCGAGAGACGCCATTGAATGCCGGAAGTGTGTGTGTGGCTAAGGGGAGTTAATGCATGCGGGGAGGTAACTCTGGGGTTTCTATATCTAGCCATTAAAATGTGTCCCAATATAGACCCTAAATTCTATGGTGAGGTGCACCTTCCAAGAGAGACTTTTAAAGCATAAAGTGTACTAACTATAGAGTAGTTTAACTAAATTATGCTGAAGGTGATCATATTATTATTAAGGTGGATTAACCCATCTTAAGGTGCTACAAATGGAAATTATAGATGATGAGCGAGGATTCTAAATTAATGATCTCTGTGGTTGTAGTCTGCTCATATGACCAGGCGCGGTGATTGCAGGATTGCTTCAGGACCCAATGATCTCTGGTAAGATCTGGGTCATCGCTTGCTACATTGGATGTCGAAAGATAATCATCCCCAGGCAGGCCAAAGGTCAATCCGCAGTCCTCGCGACCCCTCTCTGACCGTCAGATCATCCATATACGTACAACCCGCACGGCAGTTGCATTGCATTCACTCACTGCGCTCAGCAGCCTGGTCCTACTGGTCAACAGCGCTACTCGATTAAATCATTTTACATCTGTCTAAGGAGGGTGTTTCCTCTGCCCAACACCATCCAACCGATCAATTCATGCTCAAATTACCCTTAGAGCGGTATAGTGCCGTCCAGGTGGGTGGATGTTGTCACACCTGCCGTAGAGGTATAAATGGGTATTTTCCCTGCGAAGGGTTCCAGAGGGATGTCGTTGTTTGTGTTATAATGGATCAGCTAGTGTTGGGTATGTAGTATAGGGTGTGTCTCTGGTGTTTGATGCTAGATGTGGTGTTAGGTTCCAGTCCGACATTGCCATATATAGGGCTTACAGTTTTGGAAGGAATGTCTGAGGCGGTGCTGGCAAGTTGCAAACACCTCAGATTTTTTGTTAAGTAGGTTACGGTTGGAGAAGATAATATTGTGTGTCTCTAGTATACAGAGGTTACAGAATTTATTAGGTGGTTTGTACGAGGTCGCGCTGCCTATCACTTCCCATTTGAGTGTGTATGGTTTATTTTTAGATTTTAGATAGTGTATGTAGCTAGAAAGTGAGGTGGAGTTGGCTAGGCTGTGCTTTTTGAACGAGTGGATGTGCGAGTTATATCTAATTTTGAAGCAGTTAGAAGTGGAGCCCACATAGGTTTCTGAAGAGTTATTAGTCGTGACTGTGCATGAGTATATGACATCCTTGGTTAGGCATTTTTTATCTAAAGGGCAGGTTCTATTAGCTCTACAGTTACAATTATTCTGTGCGTTAGTCCGCTGGTTATAATGCAATGCGGAAGTCTGTGTGGTGGATATAGGATTTTGGGTGTTCAGGTTGACAACCCTGGTGTTATTACTTATACTAGTGTTATTTCTATTGTTACTGCCGTTGCTATTGTTGCTTGCTACAGTGGTATTTAGAGGGTTTGCATCCCGTTGCGATTTTGTTTGTTGGAAGTAAGAACTAATTTTACTATTATTGCTGCTAGCTATGTGGTATGCTAAGTTAGGCGTCGTGGAGTATGAGATTTTAATGGTGTTTTTGTTTAAGAGGTTGTGGTACTTGTGTCCTAGAGGGAAGTTTTTATCTAGTAGTGAGAAGAAAGCCCTAGGTATGTTGGTGGAGACATTACTCTAAGGGTAATACCCATTTATACCTCTACGGCAGGTGTGACAACATCCACCCACCTGGACGGCACTATACCGCTCTAAGGGTAATTTGAGCATGAATTGATCGGTTGGATGGTGTTGGGCAGAGGAAACACCCTCCTTAGACAGATGTAAAATGATTTAATCGAGTAGCGCTGTTGACCAGTAGGACCAGGCTGCTGAGCGCAGTGAGTGAATGCAATGCAACTGCCGTGCGGGTTGTACGTATATGGATGATCTGACGGTCAGAGAGGGGTCGCGAGGACTGCGGATTGACCTTTGGCCTGCCTGGGGATGATTATCTTTCGACATCCAATGTAGCAAGCGATGACCCAGATCTTACCAGAGATCATTGGGTCCTGAAGCAATCCTGCAATCACCGCGCCTGGTCATATGAGCAGACTACAACCACAGAGATCATTAATTTAGAATCCTCGCTCATCATCTATAATTTCCATTTGTAGCACCTTAAGATGGGTTAATCCACCTTAATAATAATATGATCACCTTCAGCATAATTTAGTTAAACTACTCTATAGTTAGTACACTTTATGCTTTAAAAGTCTCTCTTGGAAGGTGCACCTCACCATAGAATTTAGGGTCTATATTGGGACACATTTTAATGGCTAGATATAGAAACCCCAGAGTTACCTCCCCGCATGCATTAACTCCCCTTAGCCACACACACACTTCCGGCATTCAATGGCGTCTCTCGAAACGTAACAACCTCCTGTATCGAACTAAAGAACACCAGACTACGATCTCTAACTGGATTGTCGTGGATTATGTGAAAGGCATATAATCGAAATATACACTCCCTTGACCATGAAAATACCGAAGTACATGAATTACTTGACATCCCTGCGCTGTGCATCTCCAATACTTATAACACTTTTAATGCTTGCACTATCTTTAATGCTTATAATATTTCTCCACACACAGACTATATCAATCATATAAAGACTTTGCCACCAGATCTACCAACCTAACACTCTTATTTACCTACCTAAGTGCCTCTACCACACATATCTCTCTGCCACACTATATAAACAAGACGCACATGCGTGCCACACATATAACATTTGCACTATATAACCACTTATCTTCATGTTGTACTTCAACCTATATCTTTGATTTTTGATTGTACCTATTAATATAAATGTAATCTCGAAGTGTGTACTGCCACTCTAAATTCTGTAATGAATGTTGACCCACAATGTTTGAATATGTATCAATGTTTGAATATGTATTGGTATGTCTCTCGGCTGAAAGGGAGGTCATATAACTGTCCATGCATTAATAAATTGCTCCGAAGAATCCAAACCTCGGTTTGGAGGAAACAGCTGTAAGCACAATAATGTTTTGAACAGTTCTTTGATTCTTATATTTCATATAACTGCTCTGTAAATCATCTGATGTTTTTACATTGAGCTACTTAACTTACTGGTAATAAGGTAGTAATACATTACTGCCTACCACTATTTAGGGTGTGTGTAAAATACTTACAACTGCTTAAGGTTTTGTGTTTACATAACCATAAATAGTATAACTAATACTATATATATATATATATATATATATATTAATATATACAGATAGATAGATAGAAAAAATCGTCGGAAATAAGATTTGATAATGATTTAAGAAAATACTGAATAAAACGTTGTAATTCATTTAGTGAATCTAGAATGAAATACGGTCATGCGCGGGGTAACTGTAAGGTGAAGGTTAAGGAAAATCGAAGACTCAAGCATCTCTATATAGAATCTTCTATCGGGGGAATTATTTAATTAAATATTGTTTTAATATAAACAATGTGAGTTTGGACTGGAGCAAAGCTAGTTTCTATATGAATTGTTTGGGTTTTATTTTCTGATTTATGGTAACGTAATGAATGTACATTCTGAGATAATTTTAAATGTGGGTCAACTAATTTGACGTTTGACCTAAAGTTATCTAATTTTAAAATGTCCTATTCCAAAGTGAATTGATCTCGTGCTGAAAGTATTTACTTACAGCTACTAATTTTGTAGAAATCAATGTATATTGTAAATAAGCATGGCGTTCATCTAGCAATGGACTGGCAGTGTCTGTAGAGCGTCGGACAATATGCATTGTGGAATAGAGTTCCATCCCTTTACGTTTTGAATTCAAATCGCGCCGAGATTAGCTTTTATCCTTACGGGCTGCATTACCCCAGTAATGCATTGGGGGTCGATTTAATCCACGTTGCCCTCCCCCCAAAATGGTTGACCTTGTGCAACTGCGGTTGCAATGTCAAACTATATATTGAAGGGAACAGTGCAGACCTCACTTGACATATATCTATATATAGAGAGAGAGTGTGTGTGTGTATGGTGCTGAGTGCGGCGAGGATACCAGAAATCATGGGTGTACACAATCCACGGGAAGATGCAGGGAAGGTATAGAGGTAGGCTAATCCCGATTATGACAATTAACGGCTTCGTCTTGTGTGTTTAGCAACCATTTCCAAGTGTGTACAACTATCTCTCTCTCACTCTCTCTCCCTCCATCTTTGTATCTGTCTATCTATCTATCTATCTATCCTGGCATCTCAAGTGCCTTCAGGCGCTCACAGCCATCTACCAAGCGGAAACGGCAATCAGCGGAGATTCCACTTCGACATTCTATAGGGGATTAGTGGAGGATAAGTGCGACGACGTTCTCGGGGAAATTATAGGCATCGAGAAAGACGAACTGACCAGTCTGTTCGGGAGGACTTTCCGCCCAGGGCCTATGGGTAACTCCCAGAGGTCTCTAGCCTGGCAGTGCTACCGATGAGCTCTACCAGTTCGAGACAAAATCTACAAACACGGACGCCCTGGCAGAGATCATGCCAAAAGCACCTGTCCAAGATGCGAGCTGGACATCGAAACCGTTCTGCACGCAATTGTTCAGTGCCCAGAGGTGGCCGGCCTGTGGAATTATGTCGAACAGCGACTGTCACGTGTGGGACGCATCCAGTTGTCAGCCGAGTCCATCGTGTGTATCACCCCGCCGCCTTCACTTAAGAATTAAGGAGAGGCGGTCTTCCTCTGTCTGGTGGGTATGGCGAAAGAGGTAATATGGTGGACGAGGTTAAAAGGACTGAGGGCAAGCACCATCGTCTCCGGACACCAACTCATACCCTTCTTTAAGTACCACTTCAGAAAGAAGGTGAGAGTGGAGAGAGAGGTGCTACACCCCAGCAAATTCGCTGAAATGTGGGTGAATGTGGCGAAAATGACCCGAGTGAATGGGCCTTCTCTGTATATAAACCTTAGGTTGAGGAAGATAAAGAGAAGGAAGACGGGAACACTACAAAACGTGTTCTTGGTGATGAGGTTGTTCTATCCACCGAGTGTAAAACAATCCCACAGTAGCGTTACCCCCCCCCCCCCCCGCTAATGGGCATTTCAATTGTTTTATTTTTATATAGTTTATTGTTATTTATCATTGTTAAAGATTTTATGTAAAACCCCCGCCGTCACGTTTTGTAATGTCCCATTTTTGTACGCCACTGTGGCAAATAAAGAAAGATATATCTCTCTCTCTCTCTCTCTATATATATATATATATAGCAATGATGATATGAGGACTAAAATCCAAAGAGGGCAGGACGAGGATTATATATATATATATTCAAAAATATAGAAAAACCCGTAGAACATATATTTATTATTCGTACATATTAAGGTTTAAGCAAAGAATCGCTGCTTTCAGAAGATCTCGTAAAAAGGCGAAAGCAGTGATTCTTTGCTTAAACTTTAATCTCTACAAATAATATATATATATACATATATATGTGTGTGTGTGTGTGTGTGTCTGTGTGCAGGCATACACGCACAGCTAAAAATACACAGACACAAAGAACATGCTTATACATACGTATAACATGCACCCATATGTTTACTTCTCGTATAATGCACATAGTCATACGAAGCATACATGCATATACAGAGCAAAAACCTACCGTACACTTATATATAATTGTTTCTACTATTGGCACAAGGCCAGAAATTACCCAGTACATTACTGGTACTTTATTTTATCGACCCCATAAGGATGAAAGGCAAAGTTAACCTCGGCTGGGTTTGAACTCAGAATGGCAAGGGCCGTAACTCTGTGCGTCAAAGCATGGCGTCCGACCTTCTACCGATACTGCCAATCCACATAATACTCGCAGTTGCATACTGTTCGCATGTCCTACACGTTTGCTACTTATATATATCATACACGTATATATATCATACATATATATATATATATATATATATATATATATATATAGCACGCCTATACATCGTACACGCAAACCTATCATACATACATGCTGCTCATATATACATTTCACGCATACGTGCTAAAGAATACGTATATACCTGTCAAATATATGTATATACACACAAACAATCACATGACTATGCACATACACAGATGTCCGACGCCTTTCCACGATGTAATAATAATAATAATTGTTTCTACTTTTGGCACAAGGCCAGCAAAAATCCCAGTGTATTACTGGTACTTTATTTTATCGACTCCGTAAGGATGAAATGCAAAGCTAACTTCGGCGCGATTTGAACTCAGAATGGCAAGGGCCATAACTCTATGCTGCAAAGCATGGTGTCCGACGCTCTACCGATACTGCCAATCCACCGCCATTGCCATCCAATAATGCTTTTTGATATTCACAGAATGATATCAACATAACATAAAATAAAATAATCAATAATCCATACTTTCAATTTAATGTATCGAACTCATAGAGATGAAAGAGAGATTGAACGAAACTCGGCTTTTAGGTCACTAATGATTAGGATTATATAGTGCAATCTAACTAGGGAATCTATTCATATTCTTTGTTATTTTTTATTGATAGCATCTCTCTTGATACTGCTAGTGATAATAGGGTATGCTATTAATCTGCCATAATGTATATATGTACTGCAATCAACACCAGCAAAAATAGCATTCTCTATCTACTGCCTAAAAAGAGAAAAATCAATCTAGCTAGACTGACTCTATAAGGACTTTAGACTCGCTAGAAATATCAACTGAATATAACTTAAATCTGGTTCTGTTGTCCTGCGACAAGGACACATAGGATAATTTATTCGTAGATACAATGGTTAAATATATTAGCGGATGGTTTTCCAATTTAATGCTTACCTGGTACTAAATAACGTACTCGGATACAGGAAAGCAAATCAAAATTAATGTATTCAAAGTTATGACGGAGATGAAACGGCACAATGTAGAAACATTACAATTTGGACCATGATACATAAAAGGGATGGGTTTATCTATTCCAATGCGTTCTCGTTTCAGGTTCTTCCGATAAATTTGTGGTTCTCTCCGTCCAATAACTTATATATTTATATATATATATATATATATATATATATATATATATATATAAAGAAAAAGAGATGAAATCGAAAATGCAACTGGAGTCTTATTTTTTTTTAAAATATATATATTTATTTGGTTCCTTTACCGGTTTCGCAGTTCTTCTGCTTTTCAAAAGGTGAGTTGAGATGGAGGGTCTGTGGTTTTTCTCACATTATATTCAGCTTTGTCTATCCCATATAAGTTGTTGGTTTTGTCAGACTTCACCAATATTTTATTAACTTTTTTTATATCAAAGATTTTTTCTTTAAGAGTTCTAAGGTATTGGTGACCTTTATATGGGGTTTTCTTGAATTTAATCTTCTTTAGTATATTAAGCATTTCTGTTTCAAAATCCTCCAGTTTGTGAGAAAAACCACAGACTCTCCATCTCAACTCACCTTTTGAAAAGCAGAAGAACTGCGAAACCGGTAAAGGAACCAAATAAATATATATATTTTTTTTTTAAATGAGACTCCAGTTGCATTTTCGATTTCATCTCTTTTTCTTTATACTTTCACTCGTGTAGGACACCTCGGTTATTTTTCATTTTGTAAGAAAGAAAAACAAAAAACCTAACTTTCTAATATATATATATATATATATATATATATATGCTTGAATATTTATTTTTGTACACGCCCAAACTTCACTAGTTAACGTCGCTTGGTTCAGACGACTTCGAAAGATACCCATCAAGATCTTCAAATCAGTTCACGTGCCATGATCTCTTATCAACATAGGGATAGGAAACGATTCTTTCATTTCGCTCCACTTGCCTTCGGTCTCCCCAACACTGGTGCCGATCGAGACGGCCTGTCGACAACAACCTTCTCAAGACCAGCATTTTGATCTTCGGGCAAGCGTCCATATCCAATATGTCCGGACGAGCCACACTCCACGCTTGTAGGCCTTTTCTTGTAGGCGCTTCCGCTGTTATTTTGATATGAATTCACGAGCATTATCATATAGATTCTGCGGTAGAGGGTCGGACGCCATGCTTTCCAGCATAGTTACGTCCATTTACGATCTGAGTTCAAATCCCGCCGAGGTTGACTTTGCCTTTCATCCTTACGGGGTCGATAAAATAAAGTACCAGTAATGCACTGGGTAATTGCTGGCCTTGTGCCTAAAGTAGAAACATTTATCATATAGATTCTGGCCAACCATTACTGGGTATGTTGGCTGTGTTCTATCCTTCTCAAAGTTTTTATTTCTGAGGTCATCACTTGATTGAAAACGTAATCCCAATAGAGCGGAAAGCAAATTATTCAAAATTTACAAGATTAGTTTACTGTATATATTATTATTGATTTGTCATATCAGATTTAGATGATGAACCGTTGTAAATGCTCGAAACTTCTAATAGTGTATAAGTTTATTCGTGTTCCGAAATAAAAACCAATTGGGTGAAACTAATTTCTATAGCAAATTTTGATTAGCACTTCCCTGCAGCTGTCGCGTATATACATGAATAATATTCATACTATTAATAGTTTATATGCCAGCTGTTACTACATAATAGGTAAATGATCTGACTACATAAATGATGAGTTTCACCAGAATATTCGTAGTCCCAGGTCATCATACAAAATTCAGTACCTTAACGATAACCGTATTGATATATCGTGTTGACAGAAAAATACATTCCGGAAAATATGTATATACATACACATGTGGAAAATATGTATATTCATACACAGTGTGTGGATGGTGGCGAATTGGTAGAGTCGTTAGAACGCCAGATAGAATGATTTGCGGTATTCGTTTCGGCTTTCATCTCTTTGACTTTAAATCGAGCCGAGATTAACTCTGTCTTGTGCTGAACCCACATGACATAGCACCAGATCTAAAATACTTATCCAATGATCTAACGTCTCTCTCTCTCTGTCTTTCTCTCTCTCTCTTTCTCTCTCTCTCTCTCTCTCTATCTCTCTCTCTCTCTCTCTCTCTCTCTCTCTCTCTCTCTCTCTCCCTCTCTCAGTCATACACTCACACACACATACACACACATTTTATGTCGATGGTCTTGATCTCTCTGTCTGTGTGAGTTTATATATCCTAGAGTAGGGTTACTCTTTCAATCTACGGAATTTGTTTTGTTTATATTTCAACACCACTTCCAGATTGGTATATCCTAATATGGGCATAAGGTCCTTCTAATTCTTCAAATAGATGAAAACTAGTTGAGTTACCCAGCTTCGCCCGGGTAAACAGATGATAAGAGAAGACAGGTAAAAGAGAAGATGACTGTATTGGATGTTTGTCTGGTTACAGTATGAGGCGAGTCCGTGATGTCTGTGTGATACAGAAAACAGTAAAAAAAATCTTCCAGATATACCAGATTCTTCGTTGTACCGTTTGTGCATAGTATATGAACAATTCTAGGTGCTCCCACCTGGAATAGTAACCTCTAGGAGATGGTTCATCTTCTGCCTGACTGTAACACGTGTATCATTGTATAGACGTGGTTGTTCCACGTTTCTCAAAAGGATGATGGAAGTTTCAATCTTTTATATTATATGTAGATATAGATATAGATAATTAATATAAAAGCTGATGCTCAGCCACATCGTCTTCAACCATCGCAGCACGTCGTCGCTGCTTGGCTCCAGTGTTTCGTTGGCGTTGTTCAGCCAGCTCCTCTTCATTCATGGCGGCACGTCTTCGCTTCTGAAGTTCGGCGTTCCGATGGCGCTGTTCGGCCCGTTTTTCTTCATTCCTGTAGTACACTGTTTGATAAAGTAGAATTGCTTTTATTATCAGTATTCATTTCGAGAAATTGTCAAAAAGTGACACAATAATAAATATAAAAGATGTCCGTCAATGTAAAAAAAGGTCCCTATTTACTCCCTTCACAACTCTGTGTATGTTAGACTGACAGACAGGCACAAAGACAGATAAACTGCGTGGCGATTGTGGAACGCCCCACGTACACACACATACACGCATGGAAACGCGCACACGAACGCAAACTTATACACGCACCCGTGCACTTACACACACTTACACACTCACACATGTTGATAGTTTTTACTTTCTGTGGAACGCTGCACGTACGCACACACACATAATCATACGCGCACGTACATACACACGCACACATGGTAATAGTTACCACGTTCACTTTGCCTCTCTGTTTCTTACTCTCCCCTCTCACTCCCTCATTGGCATTATGCATATTAATTTAAGTTTGGCGTTGTTGAGGTGGGCGGAGTCGTTGAAAGCTACGATCCAATGATAATCGAGAATTATGACACACGGAATACTGACGTTGTTGAAATTAATATATAGATATGACAGAATCAGCGCCTCCTTGCTGCCCCAGCAACCTACGTTCTTTCAGAATAAATATATAGAATTAATCCGACAATTTTAGTCGTCTATCAGGAATCGTAAATAAAAATTGTTCCAGTCTATTAGATTCTGTCTTCGACGAAATTTCTCAAGCATTAATGAATAAAAAAAACAAAAGCATAAAAAGCAATCGAACTGCTACCATTACACGGACAGATGCTTTCCGCCTGCAAAAAATAGAAACAGGTGAACGTTAAAAGTAGATAAAATCTCAGCTCATAACAAAATGTGGTTAGAACAACCTCTATTTACACTAGTAAATCACTAAAAGAAATGACTACCACATGCCCCGACAGAAAATGTGTAGTTATGTAATGAATAATCGATCGACTTACTACAGAACTCCTTATACAAATGAATGTCCCAATATATAAGATAACTTTTAAATCTTCTTCTGTTTTGCAATAAACATACCATTATGTTGATGTGAAATAGATCGATCGTTATTATATAGGTAAGCTTCCTGCAAACATATATATACACGATTTAGAGAATAGTATCTCTGTAAATCAACAGACCGGTGTTGTGAAATTACCCAAGCGTACGTTAACTGGTGATGTGAGATTATTAGATGTATATTGTATAGGAACGCGTTCATCAGTATATGTTTTAAAATAATTAATACAGAAATCTGGGAAACAGCCTATCTGACATTTGAGCAGGATGTATGAGGTCCCATAAATCAGGACAGGACATTTAAAAAATTAAACATTCTAAGCATAAAGTTTTGTTTACTCTATACTTGTTAGGTTGATTCAATGTGTTTCTCCTATTTCTCTACAAAGTAAATGTTGTATTGTCTACTAAGCAGATAACAAGGTAGAAAGCAATTTATTAAACTTCTCTTTTGAATATTCAATGCATTTATATTGCTGAGTACAGCATGATAAATGCGATTATCAGTAAAATTGGTGCAGATAATATAGAGAGAAAGAGAAATATGTTATCGAGAGAAATACTTTAATGTGACGCATTATCTGTGTAGTTCTTTGTCCATAGTGCGAGTTTCTTCTGAATCCATGTGCCAACCTATTAAGCCGACATTAATGTTGCCAACCGCGATTTTGTCGATAGCATTTTACTGTATCAACATCAAATTCCGTCACAAAAAAAATATTAACCTAACCTTCTTGACTAAGAGAAGTTGTAGTCGTATATAATCAATCGAGGATATAATGATTTTAGTAACCTGTCAGTCTCCTTTTTCTCCAATGAGGCTTGTTTCAAATATCTCAAAATTGAATGCTTTTTGGCATGCATTGGTCATAGGAAAAATACACATAAGAAAAAATACTCCAGCAGACGAAATTATTAAAAGAGTATCTCTCTAAACCTTTGCAATAGCATTGCTTTAACCAACATTCGGGATACCATACTGGATCATGTTAGATGTCAGTGGCATGTACATCATGAAAATGTGCTTATTCAAACAACTTGTAACTTCCAAAATAGCAGAACCTATGTTTGATAAAGAGAGGGAGGATTTGAAATATGGTGATATTAAATAGCTTCTGATTGTCGGTTTGTATCACGTAGACAACAAGTATTGATCAGTATAGAAATTTAACGTTAGCATTACGTATGTACTGCAGTTGATAATATAATGCAAATAAGATTAGAGCAGGAATCGGTACTCTGAGTATAGCGATATTCTATGTGACCGAATAGTAGCTAGACTGACACGTTCAAATATATACGTGTGGTTGTAATAATCACAACAACATATGATAGGCATGACTTCGATGCTGCTATCACTGTTTAGCCGGTGTTGTCATCCAGTATATTTATAAATTATCTAATTCCAAAGGGCATGGGTTGGTAGACGATTGTTTAAAATCAATATGAAATATATATTCGGGCGATGGAGTGAATGCTGTTATCAGAAATTGTAGGAAATTATTAAATTTTCATCATCCGTGAGCTAGAACAAAAACAAAAACACTTGCGTCCTGTAAATTAATGCAATTTAATTATTACAAAATATTGATAACATCATGTTTCTGGAGTCATCTTTACTGGAATATTTTATAACAAACTAGATGCATGCAGAAACATACTTGCTTGCTGGTGGTTAGGAATCGTAAAATGATGAAACTAGTGACATTTTGATATCAATACTCTCGGAAAACAAAGAAATCTTTTAGTCTACCAAACATTATAATATGCATTCGTTTCGTTAATTGTATGACAATGGTGTTATTGCAATATGAAAGAAACCTGAGTGATTCTTCTCTATGTTGGAAATGATTGACATGTGCCAAACTATATTTAATGAAGGGCCTCTGTATAATTACCCCCTATCGCTTTAGTTTAAATTAATTGTTTAACCTACGTCTGCAGTTTACGTTATTTCCATAAAGAAAATCGCACTGAGATCGCAATGTAGTCGCAGTTGGACCTTATAATTGTGAAGTGACCTTTACAGGTTTAATGTATATATATGCCAATATATTGATTATATGGTTGCTTATGGTCTGCTAAGACAGGTCAGACCCCATCATAAATTATATTGATTTTGATGCATTTGCTGCAAAGTCAATTTACTTAGAGTAATGTTCATAACTAATTAAATTGATGCCAGAATGTTATTATTTCACCATCCATCTCGATATATTAAAATTCGAATGTAACTGACCAGAAATTGAAATGTAGAGATAGAATGACATATGTGTAGGGTTTATTGTCTTTATATCTATCAACAGGCTGCTTAAAATATCCAATTGTAATTCAATCAATCTTAATGATTTTCTTTCATTTACAAGCTAGATTTCATACAGTGTAATAGAGCAAATCGTCTTCCATTCATTTGCATTGCGAGGAGAAATATCACTTTGTATATAAATAATCAAATATTCTAAATCACTTATTATCAGGAGCATATGATGTTTATTATATCGTATAATCACCCTAAACCAGGTTACACAATGAATAAATGGCATGTTTTAATAACAGTTATCAAACACAAATAGTTTGTATTTGACATTATTAATGACTTATGCTGAATTAAACATCCCCATCTTATTAGAAGTTCCCTGGGTCACAAGGGGGCGTAACAAATATAAACCTATCTAAATCAAATGTTGAATTCAAATTTCTGACAAGTATCTCATGTAAAAAAGTATCACTAAAATATCTGGACTTGAACATTCACACCTATAAACATTAATCACACCATATGAAATTATTCACTCCTCTCTGAACTCACTAGCCTAAAGGCTTTTGTTTACGTTGGGCCCATTTACTCTATTCAGCCTTGTTGCATTCACCCAATCATATTATGACATTCCAAATGCAGGTGATGAGGAACCTTCTACTATATCTAATTTGACACCCCTTAATAGTTCTTGCTTCTTACCTATAAGGGGCTGTGTTCAGGAGTGATGGAAGTGAGGAGGCTGAAGTGCAGTAATGCACCAGATTCAGCATTCGGTAATCAGGAGAAGGTAGGTTGGGGTAAAAGTCAAACTCACTAACTTAGATTCGGTATTCGTGCCAACCCTTACATCTGATCCGGAATCTTGTGTAATGATCGAAAGAAAACAAGCGGCCGATATGGGGTGCCTCCAAAGAGTCTATGGAGTAACGTTACTTGATAAAGTTCGTAGCTCGGAGATCAGAGAGTCATTCCAGGTAGAGCCACTACTTCCCCGAAATGATAATCACTATGGGCATGTGTTTAGAATGTCTCAGGAAAGAATCACTGGACATATTTTAGGATCAATACCAAAGGGCAGAAGACCTAGGAGTAGACCCTAAGCAAGATGGTTAAATAACATCCATGAGCTTGGCTGGTCTTGCCCGGAGATCCAGCCGGTTCAGTTGGAGAGGGTTGCTTCTGAGAGGACACGTAAAAGGAGTGTTTAAGGACTCTGTCCCCAGACCCTCTCATGAATAATTGAGGGAAGTCGAAGAAGAAGATTTTGAGTGAAATATTTTGAGGTTAATATGATTAGCAGTAATAGGATTGCAACAACACTTCATATTCTCTTTGCACCATGATGTTATAGAAAACAGCATATCTTTGCGCCATGGTGTATCTATTTGAAATGATTAGATAAATATAGCTTGAAATGGCTAAATAAGCTTTAATGGTTGACTAAAGTCGGAAACGAATGTAAAATATTTTCTAAATAAATCATGAAGGAAATATACTTAAATGCAAGAAAAATGTGTATTTTCTTAAAATATCTCTGCCATTAGATAGCAAACGACGTCGAGCGAACGTGTTAATAAATTTTTTTTAAATATGACAGTCAAAATTAGCAGCAGCAGCAGCAGCAGCAGCAGTAGCAGCAGTAGTAGTAGTAGTAGTAGTAGTAGTAGTAGTAGTAGTAGTAGTAGTAGTAGTAGTAGTAGGAGTAGTAGTAGCAGTAGTAGAAGTAGTAGTAGTAGTAGTAGTAGTAGTAGTAGCAGGAGCAGTCATAGCAGCTGTTGGTGTTGTTGTTGTTCTTGTTTCTATGGTGTTTCTAGTTCTGATCCTGTAATAACGCGATTCACATCTAAAGTCACAGCAGAAACAACAAAAGATACGAAACTACTTTTATGGCATTAAGATACGTACATAGATAGATTAGTATGTGAGATATCAAAGGAAAACTGAATTGCAAAGATAAACGTAATAACGAACATTGAAAACATGTATATATATAGCATGGACTAAATCGATATCCTTAATATTAGAGAAGAAAGTTTGAAATAGGACATAAATATACACAATACGCCTGAGGGCAGACACACTCAACGACAATTGTTATTTAAAGCTAGATAATCAAAACCACTATACGATCAGTGAGCATATATAAGAAGTAATATTACTATTGTTTTCAGTTAAATATAACTAATGTATTATATTATATGTCTTAGCAACATCTGACAGCCTCATCAGTATAACATGTACGTTGCACATTACCTTTGTCCGTCAATCAGGATAATTATTAATTTATTAATGGCATTTATGGGTATTAATGTAAATGGTTATAACTATATTGAAACATAAGCACGCACACACAGAAATGGCTAACATTATATATATATTTATATATTTATATATATGTGTGGGGTATGTGTGTGTGTGTGTGTGTGTGTGTGTGTGTGTGTGTGTGTGTGTGTGTGTTACATTATTCATATATATTCATACACTGTATAGGGAACAAATGCGCCACGCAAGGTGTCAAGGCCCAATATTGACCACACCTACAGTATACAAGAAAGATCAAAATTGTAACCTATAGTTAGACTCTCATACGAGTTCATAAGTTACAGTTAAAGGTAATGCATGCAAAAACACGGATTCCCAAAATACTATATCATAACAAAGAGAGATAACTCCAAGATGTAAATTTGAAATGCGTGATTGTTCTCGTGTTAGTATTCGTATACTATTGCAGAATTATTGTGGTGGAATGCAATATAAAGATGGTAATGTTTATTAGGGTACAGAATAGAGCAGTATAGAAAGTGCATTGTATTATGTAAGTGTGGGAAGAGAAAGGGAAAGAAAAGATATAACGAAAGCCTATAAATCATATCAAGGTGGTTCAAAATCTGTCGAATTTGTTGAGTATTTCCACTTGGCAGGCAGTTAGATTATTTGATGGAGGCATCAACTAAACAAATCTTTATTTATGTTCAAATAATTATTGTTCGGAGATGCCAAACCTTGTAATACTCTGAATTTCTTATTAAGACATATGTGACATCTCTTAATCTTATGGGGTACTCATTTCTCCTTTAATTGCCAGATATTTTATGCCAGGGCTCTACTGGTTCTCATATCAGGATTCTTCAAATAGTGGAGATGCGCATAAAAACATACTCTCGTCATGTAGTTATCACCGTTTGTATCCTGTATAAGAATCGCAATATACTATCCTATCACTATATGATAATAAAACGAGTTGTAGGAATATTATAAATTCCCAAGGGCGGTGAATTGGCAGTATCGGTAGAGCGTTGGACGCCATGCTTTCTAGCATAGTTACGTCCTATTACGGTCTGAGTTCAAATCCCGTCGAGGTTAACTTTGCCTTTCATCCTTATCGATAAAATAAAGTACCTGTAATGTACTGGATATTTGGTTGTCTTGTGCCAACAGTAGAAACAATTATAAAGTCCCAAAACAGAACAGACTAAAGAAAACATAACTCTAATCTTCTTGGCCATTCAGCCACAACGGAATCAAAATTTTATTGTTAATATGAGATGTTATTGATTATAAAAAATCGCAATGATATGCCACGAGGACCACTGGGAAATATATTAAATCTTATACAGGAACACAATTAATCAATAATATAAACGGATTGCGCATTGCTAAATATCTCAAATGCAACAGCCTTTCCCAAATGATATCTCGATGAATATAAAGAAATCTTATAAAATCGGATATACATAACATGTTTAGTACTTAAAATATGCATTTAAAATATTCTACATTTAAAATCTACTATGTCATAAAATCGCTACTATACGGATATAATCATGTTGAAAAAAAGCGCATCTCAAGTGACGTGATAGAATAGAGGCCATTTCTATATGTAGGTATATTTTAACATTGTACAAAAATGTATAACTTTAGTATTGATTTTTCTTAATCATTATTTTTAATAATATAATTGCTTCTTTTTCTAGCAGTGTGTGAATGAGTACATGTCAGAACGCTGAATGGTTGAAGAGTGTGCCTTGGGCACGATTGGTTCTGGGTACCATCACCTTGTAAATGGTATTTCGCAAAATAAATAACATAAGCATGCTATATATATATAAGTATATATATATTTATATATATATATATATATATATATATATATATATATATATATAGTGGAGACGTCAGTGCCTTTGAATCTTTTTATTGCATATTTTGTTGCTGTTATGGTACATATTAGGTAACAATAAAACATGAACTCATATGATAGCTATTGTTTAATCATTTGTTCAACGTATGATATGTCACGCGTGGGTTTTGATGTTACAATTCCAATACCCAATATGTTTAAACAGAATAAACACACGAGTCTCGCTATCAAAAAACAAATATTTACTCGTATTGCAAACATCATTTTTCTCTTTTGCTCTGTAAAGATGTAAAAGATATCTCAGTAGCCGTTTGGAAATGCAAGATTCGTTAATTTCAAGATTCGTTAATTTCAAGATTCGTTAATTTCTTATCCGTGACATAAATTTAACGGTACAGAAACATAGGAAAATGGGAGCCCTGACCAAGTCAATTTCGTTTGAACCTTTACAAAGTTCACGCATGACGTAGAGTAGACTATTGCTCACATATTTGCTGCTCACCTGCAATTGTATATAAATGCCCCGAAGTCGTAGGAGTATAGTTGTATTTATATCTAAGGTAAATACATTATCTTTTTTTAGTATATGAAATAATATAGCTGTTTATATCTGGATATATATTTGATTCACTGAAAAGTGCTGAAAGTCAAATCGACCTTGGATGGATTTATAAACATATAACTCTACACCATGAAACAATTTCTCCAAATCTTAATTGACTATCTGTCACTTCCACAGAAAACATGTGCACCATAAATGTTTAGGAATTTCGGATGCATGCGATATGACTGATCAAGAAGATAGTAAATGAGAATTGTATAGAATTATCTCTTCACCTATAGCATGGAAATATGCTCAAACCTCAAAATTGAAATCGCAGAATGTAAGTAAATATTAACATTGATATCTATAAATACCCCTAATAAAAATAAAATTAACGTATATTAAGAACTTTAATCATTGTGATGTGTTACCTTAATGCATGTCTCGGCATATAAATGTTCATAAATATGCTGTAAATTAAAATCAGTCTTTCACATTTGTATGCATTAGTATTGAATGCAGAATAAATAACATTAACATAAGCATTTAATGAAAATGAAGCAGAGAAAACAATCGACATCATATTTGAAAGGCGAACTGCCATAGGATTCTATATATAGAACATCAATCAGTTATTGATTTTCTGCTTGCGAGCAGAAAGCTATTTCTTTATTCGTCCTCACAAAATCATGCACAAGCAGCTATGGGTATTTCCCACTACCCTTATATAGACAAGAATATAAACTGGAAACTACTACTGTCTATGACGTAAAAGATGGATAGAAAACGCTAATCATAGATCTACTCGCTCGTATGAATAGAAATAACATTTTCTTAATATTTAAGATAGAATACAGAAGCAACGATTAAATCTATTTTATATAGTTTCTTTCTTTGCAACTTGTTAGCATTTATGATGCACTTGTTTACTTACTCCTATCTCTCTGTAATATTATAAGTGGTTGTCGTCAGTTTAGTTTTAATATTGCACGTCATTTAATAAATATTAAGTAGTAGTAGTAATAGTAGTAGAAGTAGTAGTAGTAGTAGTAGTATTAGAATAAGGAGGAGGAGGAGGTTGTGTAGGAATAGGGGGTAGGCAGATTAGGACGAGGAGGGGACGGAGGACGAGGAGGAGGAGGGTGTTGGTAGAAGAAGAAGAAGAAGAAGAAGAAGAAGGAGGAGGTGGTGGTGGGTGAAAATCATGATGATGTGTTTAAGTGGTGAAACAGTAAATAACTGTTTCTACTTTAGGCACAAGGCCAGCAATAACTCAGTGTATTACTGGTACTTTATTTTATCGACCCCGTAAGGATGAAAGGCAAAGTCAACCTCGGCGGGATTTGAACTCAGATCGTAAAGGGACGTAACTATGCTGGAAAGCATGGCGCCCGACCCTCTACTGATACTGCCATATATACCAGGTGAATATATTATGATAATTATGATCGTGTTGAACGGAGGTGGTTAAATATTAATCGTAGTTATGTAGAGAATCTATGAAGATTGTAATTTTAGAAAATATATTTTGAAGCCTCAATTCATAAGGTGACATTAACGCCGTAATAATAGGGCTTATGTTCATCCCTACGGCAAGCATAACCAAGTAGACCAAACTGTATTTCTAGCAGTTCATTATCTAAAACGTTAGTTTTAATTCGATATTATGACTGGTGAGTGAAAATATAAGTGAATACATTATAATATATATATATATATAGTAAATATCTAATATATAAGTTAATATATCCAGTTTACCACATCTCCTCACTCAGACCTATCTATCTACTCCTCTCTCTCATATATATATATATATATATATATATATATATATATATATACACGTGTGTATCTGCATGTGTGCGTGTTTGCATGTGTCTGCGTGCGTGTGTTTCAGTGAGTGACTTTACTTGGACTTCAAAGGTGTCTATTATTACATTACAATGAAGTGTTTTCTGTTAATACAGTCGCAAGATTAAGTTTCTCCTGACACACACACGCACACATACACTTACATACACACTGTGTGTGGGAAAACTGCAATGATCTTAATCTTCTTGATTTCAAAATTGTGATTCCCTTTATCGATGCTCATGTAATGGATAAACAACAAGAGATGTGAACTTTCGGGCGAAAATAATTATGAAAATCGGTATGCATAAAATATATACATGAGTATCGAATGTACCACTCTGAATATGGCATTGAAAAAAGAAAAACGAAAACTACATCAAGTGTGAACATTCTCGCAATTTCATCGATGGTATTTGTCTTAAAATTGTTCAGATAATGAAATGAAAGCAGTCGTGAGAATTCAAATACTATACGTTATTCAATAGGCACACAATAGTATCAGCATGCTGTACTTCAATTATTCTAGCTGGCAATAAATGGTAGAAGATTAAATAAAAACACGATTAATAATATAAATATACTAGATAGATAACTTAACTAGTAGGTTTTGATAATCTAAATCCTGCTGCATACAAAACACAAAACTATGCAGATAAAACACCGAATATAGGGTCCTCATAGCATATACATTTCATATTAACTTAGTAAATAGCAGCCTAACTAGGGACACTGACAACATAATTTGCAGCGATTGAGTACCTGAGCAGTGCTCATTAAATAAGCAATTCTTCATTAGGAAAGGAGTATATAAATGTACATACACATAATATCTCTTAATATATAGATCCGACAGCCAAAGGTCAATAGGGCCATATTCATAACTCCAAATAGTGAAAATTGAATCAATGCACATGCCTAGTTGAACTAATTTGGACACTAAATGATGAAAACGTAGAGTATTCAATAACCTGGTCAATTGTTTGATCTGCCTGCCATAATTGGGGAAGAGGAGAAATGCAATTCATCTATTACGGAATATTTTTGAATAATTAAACACGGAAGGACTTTAATGAATAAAAATTTTAGGTAGTTGCCAGTTGTTCACTTCGAATTAATAACACGACCATGGAATCAATAAAATTTACATAATACCCAATGCCATGAATTAATTGAGGAAATTAATCATATCGATAATACTGGTACTGTGTTACATTCAATACGTCTAATTTCGACCATACATTCTACAGTGAGCATATAAATTTCATATTTCTATAGAGATCACATAAGGTCAGCATCACAATACATTTTTAGAATATTAACATCATAACAGTAATCTGAAGCTATAAGTCATTTCAAATATACAAAATTATTTTTTGGTTTTTTCTCTTAAATATTTGTAGCCTTCATTCATACCTTAATACATACGTATACATTCCCTTATGTACACAACCGCATATATATTTACGTCTATATATAAATATTTCTGCATTCTCATAAATCATTTTAGGAATTATTTGCGCACGCACTCACATATTTTCATTTTTCTATGTACACATTTTATAAATATGATTCCTAACAAATCTCGAGGCTTATATGCCCCGTCACCATGTTAAAATACTAGTTGAATTATATATTGGTTTGGTCAGAAGGTTCCAGTGGTTTTCAAATATAGGTATTTTGGTAGAGTATTGTGGAAAAATGTTCAAGGCTGGATTTGTAAATATACATATATGAAGTGTGTTGGCATGGACTATATGCATTTCACATTTTCAGTCACGGCATCAAAGCAAGAATCAACATGGATCTATCCAAATTGTTTATCCCCGTTTATAATGTGACTGCAAATCTGGCATAAGTTCAGCAGTATCGAGTTGTCGCATAAACAGTGATTGGTCTGCACGCTTCCGTTCCGGTGATTACAGCCTTGAAGATCTAGTTCGGTCAGGATATCCATTTGACTTCAATGACAAGCAACTGCCTGAGCTGGTGGAAGCCAGCCCACATGAGACAACATGTCAACTCTCTGAAGTACTTGGCACATTGGAGGCAATAGGAAAAGGGTCACATTTGGACTAATGGAGGCCTCACCCATCCAGAATGTTACATGCAAATCTGCTGGATTTATTATGGGAGGTTATACCACACGCACACTGTATTCATATGAACTTGCACCCTTTTCTCTCGTAGCATGTAATGTACGTTTGGCTACTACTATAGAATCTCAAACACTACTAGCGGTGTTACAACACAATACCTTCAGCATTCAGGAAGCGGGCAATCCCTGCAGTAATGCAGATGAAATCAAATGTTCGGAGTGCACACATAGAGTTAATAGCAGATAGTTTGGCTGTTTTGCTAGAGATACAAGTAAATATCTCATCTCCTGGACGACGTCGTTTCGTGTAATATAACTTTACAAATGCAGATATTGCGTCCGCAATGTTAGAAAATCACGGATATTTCCGTAATCGGGCTACTACACGTATCCAGCAGGGCTTCCCAAAATATACGATAGACCCGTATAGTGTGAGGTAGCCATCACTACTAGATAAGCTATATGGCAGTTCGCGGCATTTCTCCACTCTCCCTCTAATGAAAGGCGGAAGATTTTATCGCTGACTAAAACACGTGGTTTGGTAGTTGAATTCAAACAATGGAATTCGCGCCCAACAGAGCGCTCAACCGGCCTCTTGTATATGCGTATATATATATATATATAAATACACACACACTCACACACACACACATATACACACACACGCATATACACGCACACACACGCATATATATATATATATATATATATATATATATATTAGAAAGTGAGGTTTTTTTTACAAAATGAAAAATAACCGAGGTGTCCTACACGAGTGAAAGTATAAAGAAAAAGAGATGAAATCGAAAATGCAACTTTTTAAAAAAAATATATATATTTATTTGGTTCCTTTACCGGTTTCGCAGTTCTTCTGCTTTTCAAAAGGTGAGTTGAGATGGAGGGTCTGTGGTTTTTCTCACATCTGGTTGGTCTCTGAATGTTACCTGTTTTATATGGAAAAAGTGGCTCGAAATGCCGCGTTTTTCGAGAAGTAATTTGATTGGTTTGTCAATAATTATAATAAATTTCGCGCCAGTTCGCGTTACAATAGTTCTTCAAATAAGAGGGGGGGGGGTTGTCGCAGGTTGTTTTTTCATATATGAGTGTTTGAATTTCTTTTTACTTGAAAAAAGAAGGCTCACGAAGGCTTTTTTTTGGTTGGTTATAAATGAAATTATGGCTGTCACGTGAACAAATTTTCATTAAATTTTTGTGCCCTTATTTGGAAATCAATTCTGTAGCCTTTTTAGAGAATTTTTTGATAAGTGAAAGATAATTGTTTCTACTTTAGGCACAAGGCCAGCAATTACCCAGTGCATTACTGGTACTTTATTTTATCGACCCCGTAAGGATGAAAGGCAAAGTCAACCTCGGCGGGATTTGAACTCAGATTGTAAAGGGACGTAACTATGCTGGAAAGCATGGCGTCCGACCCTCTACCGATACTGCCAATCCACCGCCCTTTGATAAGTGAAAGATAATGGTCAAGAGAAAGGGATGGGAGAATTGTTCTGGTTCAGTGAATATGGTTAGTTCGCTGGGGTGTCAGAATTCAGATTTTCTATTGAATAAAGAAAGTAAAGATATGTGTGTTTATTTGTGTGCTTGTGTGTGTGTGTGCGTGTGTGTGTGTGTGTGTTTGAAT
Source organism: Eledone cirrhosa (assembly GCA_964016885.1). Lineage (NCBI taxonomy): Eukaryota > Metazoa > Mollusca > Cephalopoda > Octopoda > Eledonidae > Eledone > Eledone cirrhosa. The sequence goes on from OZ024745.1 coordinate 57,344,211, forward strand.
TTCTTTACTTTAAAAAAAGGTGGCTCACGAAGGCTTTTTTTTAATAAACGTGATTTGATTGGTTATAAATGAAATTTGGCTGTCACGTGAACAAGTTTTCATTACATTTTTGCGCCCTTATTTGGAAAACTATTCTGTAGTCTTTATAGCGAATGTTATGACAATGGAAAGATAGTGGTCAAGAGAAATGGTATTGGGAGAATTGTTCTGGTTCAGTAAATATGGTTAGTTCGCTGGGGTGTCAGAGTTCAGATTTTCTATTGATGTGAAGATATGTATGTTTATTTGTGTGCTTGTGTGTGTGTATGTGTGAGTGTGTGTGTATGTGTGTGTGTGTGTGTATGTGTGTATTGGAAGATGATTCTATTAGTAGAAATGGGGGAGGGAGTTGTGTGTGTGTGTATATGGGTGTTATGTGTGTGTGTGCGAGTATGTTAAGATGGAGAGAATATATATTTTGTGTGTGTGTATATATTTGTGTGTAAAATTGACTTCACAATGTTCCAGTCAGTTGAGTTCGCAAAAAATAAGTTTTGCTGGTAATTGGAAGTAGCAAACCTGTCACATTTTTTACCACGCTGAATATACCTGAAATATACGCTTCCGGTTTGACAGTATGTGGAAGGGTCATCTACAAAATATTTTGAAATTGAATTCTTTCTTAATTATATATCTTTTCAAAAGTCATCAGTATGGGTAGATTGACCAGTGTCGTTGACTAATTAAAGGTATTTAAAGATATATTAATTTTAAAATAATATCTTAATTTTAGACTGTCAGTTACATATAACAAAACAGTTATCTCATTCCAACGGAATGGGATAACTATTTTGTTATATGTTTATGGAGAGAAACAGTTTAACATTTATTAAGTAAACATCCGTAACACATTGTGATATTATTTTAAATTATTAGTCAAATTGCATGTCATGATACGTTACTATTTCTTCCCAAAAATATAAATTACAATATATCAGTAACACGTTTGTGACAATACATGTCTTCTTCTTCTTCTTCTTCTTCTTCTTCTTCTTCTTCTTCTTCTTCTTCTTCTTCTTCTTCTTCTTCTGTTTCTTCTTCTTCTTCTTCTTCTTCTTCTTCTTCTTCTTCTTCTTCTTCTTCTTCTTCTTCTTCTTCTTCTTTTTCTCCCCCTCCTCCCCCTTATCCTCCTCCTTCTCCTCCCCCTTCTCCTCCTCATTCTCCTCCTTCTCCCCCTCCTCCTTCTTCTTCTTCTTCTTCTCCTCCTCCACCTCCTTCTTCTTCTTCTTCTTCTTCTTCTTTATCCTGATATGGTCATGGGGGCAATGTCTTTAAACACTTCTTCCAGCGGGTCTTGTCAGAAGTAACAGTTTCTCACTGATTCAGCGGGATCTCCAATCGAGACGAACCGAGCTCATGGATGTTTCGCGGAAATTATCACGTGATTTTACTGTCAACAAAGGGGTAGTTAAATTATATATAATAAATGTAATGAGTTTTTCGAATATTAATAATAACATTCGATTCGTTTGCAATTATGCTAATTGCAGGTCTGACTGATCACCCTGTCTGCTAATATGCAAATTAGGCCGATCAGTCACTGCGTATATTTGAAAATAGCATATATTTTCACTAGCTGCGACAGTTTGGTAGGTGAACAGTGAGCTGTACTGATGAAGCCCAGAAACATTAGTGTCTGCAGTTCTGTTCACATGCCAACACAAGAGCAAGAATGTAGGGTTCATTCTACTGGCATGGCTATAAAATTGAGGATTGTTTGCATAATTGCCAACGAATCGAATGTTATTATTAATATTCGAAAAACTCAGAACTGGCGCGAAATTTATTATAATTATTGACAAACCAATCAAATTACTTCTCGAAAAACCCGGCATTTCGAGCCACTTTTTCCATATAAAACAAGTAACATTCAGAAACCAACCAGATGTGAGAAAAACCACAGACCCTCCATCTCAACTCACCTTTTGAAAAGCAGAAGAACTGCGAAACCGGTAAAGGAACCAAATAAATATATAAGTTGCATTTTCGATTTCATCTATTTTTCTGTATATATATATACATACATATATCTATTTTTATGTATATATATATATATATATATATATATATATATATATATATATATATATATATATATATATATACATACATATATATATATATAATCAAAGAACTGTACAGTATTTTTGTAAATAACATACATTCTATGTTATTTTAAACACATAGAACTGAAACACCTTTAATATATTAAAAGATTATAGTCACAACTGAAAAAACTGGGTACATCTCAGTGAAAATATATCGATATTGGATTTGTTTTTTGAAATATAGCAAAACAGTATAATATTTCGATAATTTCGTGATGAGATTTCCCGATAATAATTGCATTATACAGAGAGTAAGAAATACTTTTTCACTGTTTCAGTTGCAGCATAAATATGTTAGATATAAAATATCAAATTTGAAAATATTGAAAACAATGCTGTAAACTCAAGTAACTTTTATTATAATTCAAAAATGAAATTGCTTATAATACAGTGGAAATAGATTTATTTCTGGCAAGAAATCTGTGGACGAAATATGAAAATAAATTCATAAAAATAATGTTAATGCACGAATCTATATAGTACGAGATGAAAAAAGAAGCAGATACACTGGCAAACATAGAGACATACAAACAAGACATATACGCATGAATATATTGTTGTATAAAATACGTTTATATATATATATATTTATATATATATATATATATATATATATATATATATATATATATATATATATATATATATATATATATAAACAATTAAGTTAAAAATGTACATCCACATATGTATACTGAAATACTAGTATGCATATGAATACACACACGTATACATATGTAGATGTACCGAGTTTTTCACTGGTCACTTTACTGTGAGTGTCCAGCTATTCTGTATGTAAACACACAGACAAACCGGTTTTTAGAGTCATACTGGTTTTTGAGGAAACACCTTTCCTCTATTCTCCAGAAAGCCAGACAAGGAATATTGAACTAGTTTCGATGTTGTTACATCTCATCAGCAATATTTACCTATCTTCCGGCCTTTCTAGAGAATCGTAAAAGCACATATCGTTATATGCTTTTTCTATGAAAATTAGTAGTGGGCAGACTAATTTGCATAGAGCGTGAGTACGTACCGGTTCAACGGAGACGATAAAAACAAATAACGAAACGAAATTAAATTTCGTTTCGTTTGTAACTCACTTTTGTATGACTGACGCTTAAACAATTAAGTTAAAAATGTACATCCACATATGTATACTGAAATACTAGTATGCATATGAATACACACACGTATACATATGTAGATGTACCGAGTTTTTCACTGGTCACTTTACTGTGAGTGTCCAGCTATTCTGTATGTAAACACACAGACAAACCGGTTTTTAGAGTCATACTGGTTTTTGAGGAAACACCTTTCCTCTATTCTCCAGAAAGCCAGACAAGGAATATTGAACTAGTTTCGATGTTGTTACATCTCATCAGCAATATTTACCTATCTTCGGCCTTTCTAGAGAATCGTAAAAGCACATATCGTTATATGCTTTTTCTATGAAAATTAGTAGTGGGCAGACTAATTTGCATAGAGCGTGAGTACGTACCGCTTCAACGGAGACGATAAAAACAAATAACGAAACGAAATTAAATTTCGTTTCGTTTGTAACTCACTTTTGTATGACTGACGCTTAAACAATTAAGTTAAAAATGTACATCCACATATGTATACTGAAATACTAGTATGCATATGAATACACACACGTATACATATGTAGATGTACCGAGTTTTTCACTGGTCGCTTTACTGTGAGTGTCCAGCTATTCTGTATGTAAACACACAGACAAACCGGTTTTTAGAGTCATACTGGTTTTTGAGGAAACACCTTTCCTCTTTTATCGTCTCCGTTGAACCGGTACGTACTCACGCTCTATGCAAATTAGTCTGCCCACTACTAATTTTCATAGAAAAAGCATATAACGATATGTGCTTTTACGATTCTCTAGAAAGGCCGGAAGATAGGTAAATATTGCTGATGAGATGTAACAACATCGAAACTAGTTCAATATTCCTTGTCTGGCTTTCTAGAGAATAGAGGAAAGGTGTTTCCTCAAAAACCAGTATGACTCTAAAAACCGGTTTGTCTGTGTGTTTACATACAGAATAGCTGGACACTCACAGTAAAGTGACCAGTGAAAAACTCGGTACATCTACATATGTATACGTGTGTGTATTCATATGCATACTAGTATTTCAGTATACATATGTGGATGTACATTTTTAACTTAATTGTTTAAGCGTCAGTCATACAAAAGTGAGTTACAAACGAAACGAAATTTAATTTCGTTTCGTTATTTGTTTTTATATATATATATATATATATATATATTAAAGAACATTTTCTCTCTACATGGTTGAATACAATAAATGTAATCTGAGTTTTTCGAATATTAATAACTTTCGGTTCGTTGGCAATTATGCAAACAATCCTCAATTTTATAGCCATGCCAGTAGAATGAACCCTACATTCTTGCTCTTGTGTTGGTATGTGAACAGAACTGCAGACACTAATGTTCCTGGGCTTCATCAGTACAGCTCACTGTTCACCTACCAAACTGTCGCAGCTAGTGAAAATATATGCTATTTTCAAATATACGCAGTGACTGATCGGCTTGATTTGCATATTAGCAGACAGGGTGATCAGTCAGATCTGCAATTAGCATAATTGCAAACGAATTGAATGTTATTATTAATATTCGAAAAACTCATTACATTTATTATATATAATTTAACTACCCCTTTGTTGACAGTAAAATCACGTGATAATTTTCGCGAAACATCCATGAGCTCGGTTCGTCTCGATTGGAGATCCCGCTGAATCAGTTAGAAACTGTTACTTCTGACAAGACCCGCCGGAAGAAGTCTTTAAAGACATTGCTCACATGACCATATCAGGATAAAGAAGAAGAAGAAGAAGAAGAAGAAGAAGAAGAAGAAGAAGAAGAAGAAGAAGAAGAAGAAGAAGAAGAAGAAGAAGAAGAAGAAGAAGAAGAAGAAGAAGAAGAAGAAGAAGAAGAAGAAGAAGAAGAAGAAAAAGAAGACGACGACGACAACGACCTCGACGACGACGACGACATGTATCGTCACCAACGTGTTGCTGATATATTGTAATTTATATTTTTGGAAAGAAATAGTAACGTATCATGACATGCAATTTGACTAATAATTTAAAATAATATCACGATGTTGACTTAATAAATGTTAAACTGTTTCTCTCCATAAACATACAACAAAAAAGTTATCCCATTCCGTTGGAATGAGATAACTGTTTTATTATATGTAACTGACAGTCTAAAATTAAGATATTATTTTTTAATTAATATATCTTTATATACAGGAACGATGTACTAGTTTCAAGCTTGTTAGCTATCATCAGCACCGTATACCCATCTGCCAGATAGTTGAACGTTCGAAAGTATATACTTTCCTGTGTCAGTGTTGAACAAAAAGGTGACGTGGTTGCCTTAACACCGTATGGCATAAATTCAGGCTGTTCAGTTTGTTTACAAACGAACAAAGCGGCGTTATAATAGGCGTCCCCTAAACTGATGCGTGCATATATGTATGTGTACCTCTATGTATGTATATATATATATATATATATGTATATATATATATATATATATATATATATATATATATATATATATATATATATATATATATATATATATATATATATATATATATATATATGCATGCTACTGTACGTCTGTATACATATATGTATGTACGTATACATACATACTTACATTTAAGTAAGTGCCATACTAAGAGTGAGAAATGAAATTTCGTTTTCATTTTATTTCAACTCATCATTTTCGGTATGCCTGACCGATTTAACTCACTCAATCTGCAAATTAGGCTGCTCAGCCGTTAATTTTCATAAGGAAAGTATATACTTTCGAACGTTCAACTATCTGGCAGATGGGTATACGGTGCTGATGATAGCTAACAAGCTTGAAACTAGTACATCGTTCCTGTGTCAGTGTTGAACAAAAAGGTGACCTGGTTGCCTTAACACCGTATGGCATAAATTCAGGCTGTTCAGTTTGTTTACAAACGAACAAAGCGGCGTTATAATAAGCGTCCGCTAAACTGATGCGTGCATATATGTATGTGTACCTGTATGTATATATATATATGTATATATATATATATATATATATATATATATATATATATATATGCATGCTACTGTACGTCTGTATACATATATGTATGTACGTATACATACATACTTACATTTAAGTAAGTGCCATACTAAGAGTGAGAAATGAAATTTCATTTTCATTTTATTTCAACTTATCGTTTTCGGTATGCCTGACCGATTTAACTCACTCAATATGCAAATTAGGCTGCTCAGCCGTTAATTTTCATAAGGAAAGTATATACTTTCGAACGTTCAACTATCTGGCAGATGGGTATACGGTGCTGATGATAGCTAACAAGCTTGAAACTAGTACATCGTTCCTGTGTCAGTGTTGAACAAAAAGGTGACGTGGTTGCCTTAACTCCGTATGGCATAAATGCAGGCTGTTCAGTTTGTTTACAAACGAACAAAGTGGCGTTATAATAAGCGTCCGCTAAACTGATGCGTGCATATATGTATGTGTACCTGTATGTATATATATATATATATATATATATATATATATATATATATATATATATATATATATATATATATATATGTGCATGCTACTGTACGTCTGTATACATATCTGTATGTACGTATTCATACATACTTACATTTAATATATCTTTAAATACCTTTAAATAGTCAACGACACTGGTCAATCTACCCATACTGATGACTTTTGAAAAGATGTATAATTAAGAAAGAATTCAATTTCGAAATATTATGTAGATGACCCTTCCACATACTGTCAAACCGGAAGCGTAGTTTTCAGGTATATTCAGCGTGGTACAAAATGTGACAGGTTTGCTACTTCCAATTATCAGCAAAACTTATTTTTTGCGAACTCAACTGACTGGAACATTGTGAAGTCAATTTTATGGATGAAGGGCGCAACGCGCAGCCCGAAATCAAAATTACGACATTACGATTGGCATTCAAATATCCTAACCACAAATCCACTCGCTTTCGCTAAAAATTGCATTAAAAATGAATTAATTTCCATGCATACCTGTATATTTATTTATCAGAAATTTAATTATATCAAATTAATTCTGAAGGAAAATAAGTAACAAATGTAGGTAGGTGTGTGTGTATGTATATATATATATATATATATATATATATATATATATATATATATATATATATATATATATATATATATATATATATATATATATATATGTTTGTATGTATGTGTGTGTGTGTATGTGTGTATGCACACGCACACATACATATATATATATTTATATATTTCCTTTTGTAAACTATCACAAATGTCCATAATAAGCGAGATGCACCTCTCTCTCTCTCCGTATATATATGTATATATATAAAGAGAGAAAAAGAGATAAAGAAAGAGAGGGGGGGGTAAAGAAAGAAGGAAAGAAAAAAGAAAGAAAGAAAGAAAGAAAGGAAGAAAGGAAGAAAGATAGGGAGATACATTTTTATTTATCTATATCCATTATAGTGCTGATATTGCTCTTTGATGCTACTCTGTGTGATATCGACTTAAGAATCTATACAAAAAAAAATTAATTTATCTTGCAATCCAACTGAACGGAAATGAAACAGACTATATTTTCTTATCAAATTCTCATATCAAATAATTGTTTCTACTTCAGGCACAAGGCCAGCAATCAACCAGTGTATTACTGGTACTTTATTTTATCGACCCCGTAAGGATGAAAGGCAAAGTTAACCTCGGCGGGATTTGAACTCAGAATGGCAACGGCCGTAACTCTATGCGCCAAACCATGGCATCCGACACTCTACCAATATTGCCAATCCAGCGCCTATATTCTCATATCAAATAATTGTTTCTACTTTAGGCACAAGGCCAGCAATTACCCAGTGCATTACTGGTACTTTATTTTATCGACCCCGTAAGGATGAAAGGCAAAGTCAACCTCGGCGGGATTTGAACTCAGATTCCCCCTCTTTGTCATTTTATTAAATCCATTTTATAATCTCTCTCTCTCTCTCTCTCTCTCTCTATATATATATATATATATATATATATATATATATATATATATATATATATATATATATGTATATATATATATAACCAAAGATTAATATGGTTCATTGATTATTCAATGAATACAGTTTTACAATAGAGTAAAAGCACTCAACAGTAAATATTCTGGAGTTTTATTATTATTCAAAATATTAACAAATGAAGATATTTACATAATCAAAGTATATGCTTTATTATATATATTTCGAAGGTACTGTGTTGTTGTTTTTCCAGTACGTCCTCGTCAGATAAAATATAGGATTTGATATATGACATACCTCTACGGTCATGATTTTCTCTATCCTGCTGTATACAAAACACAAAACTGTGCAGCTAAAAACATCTGATTAAAACAGCGAATATTGGTCTTCATAGCATATACATCTCATATTAACTTAGTAAATACCAGTTATTTTGTAAGGGACATTCAGAAGAAATGTAACTGTAGAAGGAAGTCAGAATGTCCCTTACCAAATAACTGCCTGAGCAAGAATCTAGTATATAAATGCACCATTAAGACAAATAATAATATATACAACTACATTGGTGCGACTTCATCTGAGTTTAAACTTCATTGGTACAATCATAAAAATTCCTTTTCGAAACCAGGCAAAAAAATCTTTAACTTCACTCTCACAATTAATATGGTCTTTGAAGGACAAGAATATTAAATACTCCATCTCTTGGACACGGCTAAAATATGCCAATTCCTATCGAAACGCTTCCATTTCACCAAATTGCAATCATTGCAAACTTGAGACTCGATTGATAGTTACAAATTATGACAATTTAATTAATAAGAAAAAAGAATTGTTTATCAGCTGTCAACATAGAGCCGGTAAAACATTCCAAGCATTATACCAGTTTCGAAAGAATATTGACAATTAATAATGTTTATAATAATTTTTATAAATATATTTATATTTTTAATTTTTGCCTTACCGGAGTAATAATGTATTGATGTTTTATCTATTATAATAATTTCATTACGAGCCTCTGTATCCTAAGTTTTTGATCAGGACAGTTCAATATTTAACTTGAAAATTATTGATTTATGGTTTAGAAATATCACTTAGATATATTGTTTAATGCACAAATATGGTGAATGAGTTATCTTCCTTTTGTTTACATTCTTCGTAAATATTTTTAATCTGTTTGAATAGCTTCCTATTTTAATTTTTGACATGGAAACTGTAATAATTTGTATTTACTGAAGTAAGTTAACATTTTTGATAGTAAATTTAACTAAAAATGTTAATCCTCTAATTATATGATAACTAAAGATTAGAAAGATTTTATAAAGGTGTTATATGCATGTATTGTAATATATGTTTTAATACAGGTTTAATAATTATTTAAATATGCTTTAAAGATATTTTTTTTACATTGTAACAAAATACTTAAGGAATATATTACCTAAACCAGAAATTAAAATCTGTAATGAGTTAAATTAAATTATATAACTGTTTAATTGAATATGTGAAGGCTATGAAAAGTAATGTATTTGATTAATTTTGATATATTATAATTAGTATAATTAGCTTACCCATAACCAAATACTAGAGATATGGTAACTGATTGTCTATGGTAACTGATTGGTTGACTCAATTGACCTAATATTTGAAAACAACGGTTTTTTCTACGCTCTTGCCATTATTCTTTTTTCTTTCTTCTTTTTCTCCCTGTTTATATATATTTCTTCATCCTTTTCACCCATCTATATATTCATTGATATATGTATTTTTTATTTTTTCTCGTTCTTTTTCTTATATATATATATATCTATATATATATATATATTTGCATATCCTCTTCTTTACACACTCTCTTATATCTCTAATTCGCTCCACGTCCTTTTCTTCTTTAAGTTTATCATATTGTTATTTGTGGTATATAAATGTTGAGATTTCACGAAATAAATCACTGCCAATACTGGAATTGAAATATCAAGACCGTAGAGGTATGTTATATATCAAATCATATATTTTATCTGACGAGGACGTACTGGAAAAAGAACAACACAGTCCCTTCGAAATATATATAATAAGGCATATACTTTGATTATGTGAATATCTTCATTTCTTAGTATTTTGAATAATATATATATATTTCGTTATATATATATATATATATATATATATATATATATATATATATATGTGTGTGTGTGTGTGTGTGTGTGTGTGTGTGTGTGTGTGTGTGTGTAACGAAGGAAATGTGGTAAGGAACCAGATGGACCATAACGCACCAAAGTACTCAATACTTAGGGTAGTAGAGTGGGTAATAGGAACGAATAGGACCCCGACGGCTGAGCTCAAGCCGTTTCGACGGCTAATTCTTGACTAATTCTGAGTCATATATATATATATATATATATACATATATGTATGTCTGTGTGTGTATATATATATATATATATACATATATAAACACACAGACATACACACACACGCATATATACATATATATATGTATATATATATTTATATATATATATATATACACATGCAGACATATATATATATATAAGAATGTATGTAGGTATATACGTGTGAGTATGTGTGTGTGTATATGTGTGTGCGCGCGCGCACAACTTGTTGAATATATTTAAAATAAATAAAATAGCAAAAACGTACATTTCCATTTTTAGAGAAATTCTATTGCTTCAGATATGCTAATTACATTTTATAAAATCATATATTACAATATACGAAGGACAATGTTCCTAATTTCCTGAGTAACTTTCAGATTTCGACCAATTTATCTCTCTGCAATATTATCAAGTAAATCTTCACCAGATCACGCTGAGAGATCTTAAAATTTTCATAAATTATTACTGAATTCAAACCTATCGTCACGTGCTGAATGGTCACGTGCAGAATGACTTTTAGCACAACTAAACAACTCATATTCGAATTATTGGAAACATGCACAGACATTTTTTGGCGATCCCCATGCTTTCCTGACAAACGAAAGCTCCACAAATCAGATTTTAAAGTTTTAGAACACACAAGCTTAAATTAGATAGCCCTAATGAACTCTAAATGAATAGATGGTTACTGGTTGGGTACCGTTCATATCATGTCTCATGATTTGGATTTACCAGAGCACAGGAACAACAAAAGCAAAATAACATTCACTAATTAATTATAGGAGCAAATGGAAGTCACCTTATTTCCATCCAGTTATCATTGATGTTATGAATATATGTCCATGATCTAGCCAACACATTTTACTCACAATTTTTCTCAGTACATATTTCATAACTACATTACAGGTCTGAGAAAGATATGACGAGGCGAGTAGAAACCGCATATAAACTGCCTAGTTGTCGCGTGTTCGAGAACCTAACTGCTGACTGGCGCGAATAAGACCTTCCAAGGGACAATATGGTGAGAGATACGAAGATGAACCATGCCACATCGTCCTTCACGTGGGTTAACAAGGGACGTGTTCAGGCCTGAAGAAGAAGAAGAAGAAGAAGAAGAAGAAGAAGAAGAAGAAGAAGAAGAAGAAGAAGAAGAAGAAGAAGAAGAAGAAGAAGAAGAAGAAGAAGAAGAAGAAGAAGAAGAAGAAGAAGACATTTCATTGGTTAACAGCATAATATCTTCAGAATGTTTGTAGATGGCATCAAAAGAGCGAATTGTGATTATTGATACTGTTCTTTATAAATCATAGTTCTTCCTAAGTTTATACTTGTTTTATGATTGCACTTATAAACATTTCATGAGCGAATTCAAAACGTGATGCGCTGCTCTTCTCTCCAATATTAAAGCTATTAGTGGGAAAAAAAGTTAGTCTTAAATCAATACCGACCGGCCGCCTGTTGTGAAAGAATTATCGAAAGAAAGCGAAAAGAACTTATTTGTCGATTCCAATGACAAAAACAAATGTTTGATTCCATCAACAGGATATTAATGTCCAAATTACTAAGAATGAATAGACAGCAGGTGATATCAACACCAGTGATGTAAAGAATACCATGAAAAAAGACGGCGAATCGTTAAATGCAAATACAAAATCAATAGGGAAAGCGTAGTAGAAAAGAAAATAAAGAAGGCAACGTTTTATGTTTTAATTCACCTTTTAATATTTGATACACACGAAGATAATCATATAAATAAATAAATACACTTTCAGCTGAATTCAAGCACAAACGTTCACGTGTACCTTCATACACAACCATCTGTTGATGCTTATATTAACAGATGTAAGCAACAATATATGTTGCAATTCGGTTTTTGGGAGGCGCGTTATGTTGTTTTGATTCTCTATTTCCTTAGCCACGCTCTCATTAAGATTTACACATCGACAAAATATCAAACTTTGGGAATCCCAAATATGCTATTCCTAATATGTACTTTGAGATGGATGGTATGTTATTGACGGCTATATCTCGCTCTGCATCGTTTTGAAATTTACAATATATAACGGACAAGATTTTGCAATTTGGATATAATCATTAAATTAATTATTGGTCTATTCATTGAATCCAAATTGCATTGTCATTTAGTGTACATCATGAACGCTTTATCTAACTTTGGGAAGGCTATAATTTACACTAAATTCTCCGAGCAAGGTGACATAAATTTCTAATTGAATATTCATGTTTCATTATTATAGACTAGATCCTCTAATTACTGAACGATGAACCTGATTTAATGTTTTGTTTGTTAGCAAAAAAGTGAAAGGAAAATACCTATTAATTCTGGACAGGAATTTAAGGGATACTTTTCAGAGTAGAGTCCGAACCTACGTTGTGTTTGAAGTTTGAATGCTACTAAATTCCGAAAATACGGAGCTTTAGGCAATTAAGCGAATGATGTATTACGCTTCTAAGGCCATAAATCCTACAGCCTATCGAGTCGCCTATTAGATAGTTGCACTCACAATAAATGATACTATGCTGTGGAATGCTTAATAAAAGATGTGCATGACTCGATTTATAGTTAAATCACGCAAAAAGATGACAACTTCACTAAATAGTGTGTTTTGCTGCCACACATTAGTGCATTATCGTGGTAAAATAAATCGCATATTTATAGTTCGAATTCAAAACTTAGACACATTAAACAAAATAATTTTGGTTCATAATTTAAAATCTGATGATAAATTTAAGATGAATGTAGAGAAAATGGCATTGATTTCTTCTTCTTCAGCGGGCAGATTCCTCAAACATTACTTTCAGCGGGTCCACTCAGAAGCAACCGTTCCCAACAGATTCGGCTGCTCCCCTAGCGAGATCTGCCATGCTCATGGATGTTATCCGACCATCTTGATCGGAGTCTACCACTGGGTCACCTACTGGTTGACCGTAATATCTCTCCAGCGATTCTTTCCTGAGACATTCTAACCACATATCAAAATATCAGAGCTGTGATTTCTCAATTCGGAAAAGTAGTGGCTCTGCCTGGAGTGACACTCTGATCTCCAAGCTACGCACACTATAGAGTAATGTTTATTCAAAGCTCTATGATATGTTTCCAAAGCTAACATTTTTTCTCGAGCTTCTCCAATAATTCTAGCTATGGCATCTACCTCGATGGCATACATAACATCTCATAGCCAACTTTTCTTAAATTCCTTTATGTATGGGATGTCATAATTGTTTCTACTTTAGGCACAAGGCCAGCATTTACCCAGGGTATTACTGGTACTTTATTTTATTGACCCCGTAAGGATGAAAGGCTAAGTCAACCTCGGCGGGATTTGAACTCAGATCGTAAAAGGACGTAACTATGCTAGAAAGCATGGCGTCCGCCCCTCTACCGATACTGCCAATCCTCCGCCCTGTATGGGATGTCATAATGAACAGTGGTGTGCTGGGGACTGTGCAATTATGAACATATTACTGCGCACTTAATTCCTCACTAAATTCATTACCTAATCTTCCCTCACTGTTCATAGCTTGTACTGTTTTTATTGGCTATTCGTCTAAAAATAGTTTCCTTAAGATGATATATTTCGTCACAAATATACGTGTTCGGACGCCAAGGGGAGTGTCCGTATATATATATATGTGTATGTGTGTGTGTATGTGTGAATCTTGTGATACTGCAACTACCCCTAGATATACTAGATAAATCTCTACGTGTGTATTTCTGTTTAAATGTATATAACTATGTGTGTAAGTTTGTATATGCAAAGATGTGTTTATTTTTGACAGCATATATTTAAAGTTGGCAGTACAGTAATGAACATTTTCATTTAAAAACGTCATTGATTCATATACAAATTCATTAACACTTCAATTAAAACATGTATTGAGGGACAATACGTTCCATACTCTCAATCAATACCGAAAGCCTATATGTAAATAAGCACTTAAAGATTAATTACACACAAATTATTGATAAAAATATCTGCAGTCTTGACTGGAATTTTACAGTGATACGTTTTCTAATGTTTAGATTATTATTGTACTAGCAGAAAAAACACCCTTCGGGTGGTTTTCTGCTAGAATTTGTGGTGTGTATATTGATATTATACGCAGGTATATATACATGTAGATATGATAAATCAAATAAAATCGTAATTGACAATATATATAATACATAGAAATTGAACGAAGACTACGTTACACGTTCTTATGTAATCAGTAACGTAATCCATGATACATTAAAAAAGACGATATTATAAACTGCATTAGGAGAAAATTAGTGACAGAAAATTAGTGTTTATTTAAGCGATGGCCAACCGGAAGTGTTGACATTTCAGACATTTTAAAGAAGTGAATCTTTAAATAAACAAAATATATTTAATCAACAGCCACGAAATTAAGTAGATAAATTATGTAATATTCATTCATTATTTATTCAAATCCCGCCGAGGTTAACTTTGCCTTTCATCCTTACGCGGTCGATAAAATAAAGTACCAGTAATGTACTGGGTAATTGCTGACCATGTGCCAAAAGTAGAAACAATTATTTATTCAAAGTAATCCAACTTATTTTACTAATGGGATAAGAAAAAATAAACCGTACGCAATCCCGCAGACCTCCTTTATTATATATAGTTTAGATTATATTTGTTAGTGTTTTCCTTCTGTAACCATTAGATTAAATGAGTTTTTAGAAAAAAATAGTTAATAAATAAATAAGGAGTTAATAAATACGTTATACTTGTTTTACCCTCCCATTTCCTATTAAACCGAACGCTATCATGACTGCATATGTGTGTTTGTGTAAATGTATATGTATGAATGTATGTATGTTTGTGTAAATGTATATGTGTGAATGTATGTATATTTGTGTGAAAGTATGTGTAAATGTATATATATTTGTGTGAAAGTATGTGTGAATGTATGTATGTTTGTGTGAAAGTATGTGTGAATGTATGTATATTTGTGTGAAAGTATGTGTAAATGTATATATATTTGTGTGAAAGTATGTGTGAATGTATGTATGTTTGTGTGAAAGTATGTGTGAATGTATGTATATTTGTGTGAAAGTATGTGTGAATGTATATATATTTGTGTGAAAGTATGTGTGAATGTATGTATATTTGTGTGAAAGTATACCCTCCCATCTCCAATTAAACCAAACGCTATCATGACTGTATGTGTGTGTTTATGTAAATGTATATGTGTGAATGTATGTATGTTTGTATGGAAGTATGTGTGAATGTATGTATATTTGTGTGAAAGTATGTATGGTTGTGTGAAAGTATGTGTGAATGTATGTATATGTGTGTGAAAGTAGTGTGAATTATGTCCGTGAGAGCGTATTTTTATAAGTTTGTGTTTGCGCGATTATAGTTATATACTCATAATAGTTATATACTCATACATATAGATGTATGTGCACAATCATACGCGCCAGGTGTAGAAAATCATAATCTCTCAATCTCTCTCCTCACAAACTCTCTCTTTCTATATATATGGTAGTTGAAGTGGTGGTGGTGGCGACAATATATCGGAAGTGCAACTTTGAAAAGAAGTCAATTTGAAATTATTTATTTTTACAAAATTATTTTTGTTTACGAAATTTAATAGATAAATTATGTAATATTCATTCATTATTTATTCAAAGTAATCCAACTTATTTTACAAACGGGTTAAAAATAAATAAACTGTACGCAATCCCGCAGACCTTCCTTTATTATACTTTAGATTGAAATTTAAGCGTAAACATTTTTGTTTCATGCATTATAGATGCAGAAGTGCTATTACATTGCGTCCCAATATCCTACCTACAGCATTATCTTGATTGATATTATTCATTAGTAGCATGACATTAGGAAGTGTTAACATAAAATAGGAATGAATGAGGAAAATATATTCAAATTTTCATTTACACTTCTACAAAGCCAAATCGAATGTAACCAGTAATTAAATGCATTAACAAACCGATCTATACATTAAATGCATAATTGAAGTTTAAAATATTATTTTCATAACTTCATCATCAATCGAAAATAATCTAAATAATTGTTTCTACTTTAGGCACAAGGCCAGCAATTACCAGTGCATTACTGGTACTTTATTTTATCGACCCCGTAAGGATGAAAGGCAAAGTCAACCTCGGCGGGATTTGAACTCAGATGGTAAAGGGACGTAACTATGCTGGAAAGCATGGCGTCCGACCCTCTACCGATACTGCCAATCCACCGCCCCTTAGTAATCTAAATAATAGGGCATATATGTTCACTTAATGGGAACCCCACAGGTGCTAATGTTTCTAAGTAAACATTCATACATACTATTGATGAAGCTTCTAATTTATATATATATATGATGGCTGCAACTCGGTTTCGAGGAATGCCATCGCTTGATGCTCAAGCATGAGCACCACGGACGTGGCTTTTTAGTTCAGCTACTTGCTTATGGCCAGGATACCATGCATCGCAAAATATGTCATATATCAAACGACGCCTGTGTTTAAAGCATTTTTGAAGTAAGGAAAGGCTTTTCACGGGGCTATTCCCAGTCTCTGAACTTCCAAAACGTAGAAATGGTCAACATCATTTGATGCAAACGAGGTCACAGGTTTTATATCAGAGTGACCTTCTTTTAGAGAGATATCTTAATGAAGACTAGGAGTCTCTCGCTCAAAAGAAACAAACACGCACACACACACACACACACACACACACACACACACACACACACACACACACACACACACACACACACACACACACAAACACACTCACACACGCGCACACACACACTCACACACACACACACAAACACTCACACACACAGTCACACACGTACACACACACACACACACACACACACACACACATATATATATTGAAAATAATTAATGATTATATTGAGTATACATAGTCACGGCCGTTTCCCAGATTGGTTGTTCATGATCTATATTAATGTTATCGACCTCACCCCAGCACACCTTTGATTTTGCATGTTTAAAATGTCTAAAAGATGTGTCAGACGGGAGTCGGATCTATAGCATTAATATAGATTATGAGCCACCCATCTGTGAAACAGTCGTAACTCTGTATAATCAATAACGACCTTACTGTGAAAACTTGACTTATTTTTAATATATCACTCCACCTTAGCATAGAGTGCTTATTTTGGTACTCGCCCCAGTCATCCACGAATCTATACTTTGTAAGCAAATGGCCTTATTATGGTATGTTTTGTAGTTGCTGACCATGGGCATCTGTTTGTTGAACATTGCAAACTAATCGATTATTATTATCATTATTCGATATAACCCATAATTACGTTTATGTAATCCGCTATGCTAGAGCAAAAAATCAAATTCATATTTTGTTTTAAATTTTCGGCAAGGCCAGCCATGAAATCGCTCGGTATGCAAATGAGGCTAATCTGCCGATGTGTACTTTAGAAAATGCTATATATTTTCAACAGTTCAATCGAGTAGCAGAGGTATACATATGAAGGGAAATTACCCAGAAACATATTGGCTGTTCTTTGATGCCACTGTTGAACGAACGAATGACGATGGTCATCAAAAACAAAGGCAACACACACACACCACATACACACACACACGCACGCACACACACACACATACACATATATATATATATATGCACAACTATATTTAAAATATGTTTTATAAATATAACCAATATTTACAGATAAAGTATATTATTTTAGATTGCTGCGTGGTTCGATTCCCAGTTATAGCAATTTCATTAAACTAAATGTTTTAATATCTCCATATGAAATTTATGAACGTGAGATTATCGCAATTCCCCTGCTCTCACTAATAAATTTGAAGTAGATCAATAATTCTTTGCTTTTACTCATTTTAATTATTTATAAAAATCAGAAAATAAGAAATAATTAAGTGTTCCTTTCATAGCTTGCTATAGTAAATGTCATTAGATTGATTTTCCGATAGAGAAAAGAAGAGCGTGATAATTCTCTGTCTATAGAATAATATTTCAAATGTTAACGTGGAATTTTACTACACTCTTCCGTTTTATATTCTTAGTAGCTTCGAAGAAAGTCAATATTTACCAGCATAGTGATATAACCATAATCTCCACCTCGATTAAAAGTATCTTGAAAACTACCTCGAAGAAAAATATCAGTTTGTAAAGTAAACGACCTTTTTCATACAGAATTGTGTGTTTGAGTAACTGAACAGCTTTGGCTTTGACGTAATGAAAATATCTTTTCTTATCTTTCCATTGGCCTGAAGTAAGAAATAAACAAATTATTTTTAAGATAATATTTTGTGGTTAATTCTCAGCTCAAATCTAAGATGCAATAGTGTATATAAACTTTCAGCAATATATAATTATATATGTTTAACAAAAATATGTTATTCAGTTTAGAGTTGTATACATTTAGTTTACATTTAATTTGTAATTAATGAATTCCTGCATTGTGAGCACGGCCATTTCTCAAATTAAACCAATCCTTGATTTCTCTTCTACTTAATATCTCTATTATCAGGTTAAATCTAAAAGCATTTTGATTCTTGATTTTGCTCCCATATCTGGAATTTATTTCTAAATTCCACAACAGATTCTGGTAGAATGATTAGATTATGGGCGAATAGTAGCTGCTACAGCACCATAACCACACGCACACACAATGTGCATCTCTATGTATATATACACATACACACACATAGACACACACACACAAACACAAACACACACACACGCGCACGCACACACACACACACACACACACCCACACACACACACACACACACACACACATATATATATATATATATATATATATATATATTATAGATATGATATTATGATATTTGAAAATGTTCTTTTGGTGGACCTATTGCAATATACTCATTCAGGTGTTGGGATTAAATTTGGTGTGAAATTTAGCTTATTGCACATATCGTCAATCCAATCGTTCCTAGTTGTTTATATTTCGTGTTATATTTTTCCACCTCTTTGTTTGCAATGTTGAATTGCATCAAATTGAGTTCATATGTTTATGGTGAAAAATAAAAATATGCATAAATTAATCATACGTTTAAACCATTTTATATGAATGAAATATTAAATTAACTCTACTGAGATTTGAAGTGCTTTCTCAGAGGCCTGAAAGTAAATACTATAGAACTGTTAATTGGTGGTGCTCCAGTAAAATAGTTTGTTGTAATATTAAATGTTCAATTATTCAATAGAAATGATTTATTTGCAAAAATTAACTGTTCACTTAATCTTCATGTCCATTCACCGTGCTTTGAATTCAGAGATACTAACACCATGCACATGTCAATGTTATACTACTTTATCGCTGGCATATTTTTTACTAGTGGAAATCTGTTTATATGATACAACATTATGTATCTGAATAGGAGACCTGTCAACGCTCTTAATGTATGTGTTTTCCTGATTATAATGCATATAATCTTCTGAAAAAGAAATTCCTTTTAATTCAGCGACATAAAAATTGGAATGGAAACTCATCTATTAATTTGATCTAAGTCAAGCTTTAAAAGCGCAGGGTGACATAATTCATACTAATCTAATAAATCTCACATTTTCGACGAATAACAAACTTCTTTTGGGACTAACATCGATTAGTTAAGGCGGATGAATGAAGAAATATGTAACATTAACGAATATGAACAGATTACTATTGGTGTAAATATATTTTATAGTTTATAGCTGTGCGTCATCTTATATAGATGAAAATGTTACATTTCCCTTCAGATTTTAGCAAAATAAAAAAGTAATAATATTAATTAATGTATTTTGTTTTACGGAAAAATATTATTGTCAGTAAATATTCTTTATTATATTCACCATTCAACACAGCATTAATGTACACCTGCGTGGAAAAGTCAATTTGAGAATGTGATTAATACTTAATATAAACGCAATGTGGCGTTCAAGTTATAATTTACCGATAAAAGGTTTTTATTGGAATATATATTTCCAGATAAACAGGTGTAAAATGATCTTTAAATCAAGTAATTTTAAATGTATTTATTATTGCCTTTTCTGATTTCTGTTTACTGCTATACATTTGCTATATATTCCTTGATTATGCACTTGCATTGAAATGTTTTCCATGAAGGACTCTGTCTCATAAGTTAGATGTGCTTTCTTCATAAATTGATATACATACATTTACACTGAGTTAATTATATTTCTGTAGTGAGTGAAAAGTGAGCAAATATTGTGTACATGCTAATGGCGCAACCGTTATATAATACAATTTCAAAATGTTAATTTCAGGATGTATATTTAATAATTTTCATTATCCTGTTCACTTATCAAGACATGAGCTATAAGATCACCCGGTCAGCTCTCAGAGTGTTTCTCGGGAAAGACCGAAGTTCATCAGGGGTATTTGCTGCTACATTTCCTTTTACTCCTGGTTATTCACTGGATAATGAAAACCACTACAACAGACTGGAACAATGGTATACAGTGGACAACCTGGAAAAAACTGGATGACATCAATTTTGCTGATGATCTCGCTCTCTTCTCAAATAGTTAGACCTTGATATAGGACAATACTGCACGCTTGGAGAAAACCGAGCTGATGAATATCAACACTACTGACAACACACCGCCATCTACCACCCCCTGACTGTCATACGTTGCCCGCGTTTGCGCCTCACCAAATTGGAACTGCCCCACTTCAAATTATTGTGAAAGGAACAGGTTCCTTTGTTGGGGCAGTCCATCTGCTACAGGCAACCCCTACACGGATGGCCGGGCATGCCGTGGCTAATGATGCGCAAATAGGAGCTGAGGTTGCGGCAACTCCAGATATTCTACCTAAACGGCGAACAGGCGTGGTTGCCATTTGTGAGACGGGCCTTTGCATATCTCATCGTTTTTACTGAGCTGCAGTCCTGAGTCAAGTGACCAAGACTGGGCGCCTGGCATCAGGAATGTTGCAAGGCTCTTACTACCCAGTACCAGGTGGATAACGCTGTCAGTGACCTCAAGAGACAACAAGGTCCGCCATGTTCAAGAAAGAACACACATACACACACATGCATCTTTAGATGTTTAAACTTGTGATGTACTTATATTGACAGAATCTTCCTTAGTATATGGGCAGTTCCCATTAGTACTATCTTTTGTATTTCTCCTATACGCAGGTTTCCTGGGATTTGCGATAAGTAATCATTAGACCCCTTAGGTATCATTCCTAGAGCGCCTGTTTTAGTTCTCAATTTCCACATTTTTCCAATTTCTATCTCCAGGTCCTTATACTTGCTCAATTTTTCAAATGTTTTTATAGATACATTCTTGTCTATTGGAAGGGACACATCAATTAGCAGGCATACCCTCTTTTTAAAGTCCTTCAGTATTATATCCGGTCTATTTGCATCTATTTTTCGGTCTGTTTGGATGCTAAAGTTCCACAAGATTGAGATGTGATCTTTTTCAAGTATGGGAGGTGGTTGATGCTCTCACCAATTCTTTTGATGGGGCAGGTCAAAATGCTTACACATTATCCAATGTATGTTTTGTGCAGCTCTGTCATGCCTGTTTAGGTATTCGGTTGGAGCTATAGGACTGCACATTGAAATTATATGATCAATGGTC
Organism: Eledone cirrhosa; assembly: GCA_964016885.1. Taxonomy (NCBI): domain Eukaryota; kingdom Metazoa; phylum Mollusca; class Cephalopoda; order Octopoda; family Eledonidae; genus Eledone; species Eledone cirrhosa. The sequence goes on from OZ024745.1 coordinate 57,366,478, forward strand.
TCTGGTTGTTTTTTACATACACGGCATAATGGGCTGCATCCATTTTTTATTATGTTGGCTTGGTAATTTTTTGTTGGCAGACACTGATCTTGTGCTGATATAATCAGTCCTTCAGTCTCCGATTTCAGTCAAGAGGATGCCAACCACTGATGGGTTAAAGTTTTGTCAACATCAGGATTGTTAGCTCTTTCTGGGTATTTTCCATACAAAGGCTTTTCTTGCCATTTCTCAGCCAGTTTCGGTAGCAGTTCTTTCTTTGCAGTTACTTTTACCTGCTTTGCTTTTTCTGTGTTTTCCATTTCAGCAGTAAATGGGACTTCTGAAATTTGTAGTCCATTACTGTATCTTTGTGCATATTTTGTAATGGAGTATGATCTTTTGATGCTTTCGTGTTTCAAAACGAGTTTGATCATCCAATCGTGTGATTCCCTTAGATATGTAGATAATCCAATTGTTGCAGTTTTCAACGCAATATCTAACTGGATTAACCCACGTGCTCCTTCTTTTCTAGGGAGATATATTCTATCTGTATCTGCCTTAGGGTGATGCATTCTGTGCATGGTTAAGAATTTTCTAATTTTTGTATCGAGCCTACGGATCTTTGTGCTTGACCAGTTGATGACATTGGTTACTACCGGTATATCAAGCGTGTTTATGGCATCGATCCTATTCCTTGCATTCAATTCCGTTCTTAAGATTGATCTTACTCTGCGGTAACATTCCTTCCTTATCCTTTCCCTCATTGTCGAGTGCTTGATTCCGTCTCCTTCACAAACACCTAGATATTTGTAAGTTTCCTCTTGAATAGTTCTCTTATCACATTCATCCGATCAAGATTAATGTCTGAACTTTGCAGCATCTTTCCTCTGGTGAACGTTGCTTTCACGCATTTATCTAGTCCAAACACCATGTTAATGTCATCACTGAACTGCTCCACAGTGGATAATTGCCCTTGCAATTGTTCATCATTTTTTGCAAATAGTTTCAGGACATCCATGTAGAACAAGTGATTAATGGTTTTGTCAAAGACTTTATATCCATGTTTTGTTTCATTGAGCATTTTACTTAATGGTATAAGTGCGATGCAGAATAAAAGCGGTGATAAAGAGTCACCCCGAAAAATTCCACAATTAATATTAACTTCTCCAGCTTCCAGTGATTTTGTTTCACTATACAAAAGGAGTGTCGTTTTCCATGTCTTCATACTGAATGACAAGAACCTCCTGACAACGGGAGATATTTTGAAAATCTCTAAACATTTTTCAATCCAACTGTGTGGCAAACTATCGAATGCGTTTTTATAATCTAGTCAAGCAATTGATAGATTTTTGTGTCTATTATGACAATCATCCAGTATCATTTTGTTAACCAGAAGCGGATCCTTACAGCCTTTCTGCTCATTGGGAAATAGGTTATTTGTTATCAGGTTGTTATATGTATATTCAGTTTCGACTGATGTTAAAATTTTATACATTGTGGTCAAGCAAGTTATCGGTCTGTAATTTTTGGGATTGTTTGTCTCATCATTCTTCGGAAGCAGGAATGTAATGCCGTTAACTAGCCATGATGGTATCTTTTCTGGCTCCTTAACTATTTCATTGTAAAGTTGGGCTAACAGCTCATAAGACTCTGTGAAGGCATTTATCCAAAAATTTGGTATTTTGTCTTTTCCTGGGGATTTTCATTTGCTGGTTTTTCTAAGAGTCAAACGCAACTGTTCAACTGTTATATTTTCCCATATTTGTTCCGTAAGGTGAGTTGTATCTTTCATTTGTCTGTCTATCCATTGGGCATGTATATTATGAACTTTTTCTTCGGCCCAGATCTTTTTCCAGAATTCTTGCACTTCCTCCTTGGGCAGTATTGATTTAGCAGTTATTGTTGACTTACCAATTTTTCTGTAGAAGTTTCTTTGGTTGTTTTTGAACATATTATTGTCGTTATAGAATCAAGATCGTTTTTCAAAGCGCCTTATACTATATTATTATTATTGTTGTTATTACTCTTTGAGTCTCAGTCATTGATGTTAGTTAACTGGAAAGTTTGTTGAAATGAATATCAAGCCACTACCTGCAGCCTCAGATATTCAGGACGTATCGGAGGGTTCTTGCTGTTCCCAGCAAGCATGCCTTTTGAAGCGTTCCAAAAAGCGTGAAGGGGCCAATTTTCTTTAACCATCCCTGGAAACTTTTTGAGATAGTCCCTAGTGCGCCTATGACAATCGGGATACTTTGACTTCATGGCAGTTCCAAATCCTTTTTACCTCCCACTTTAAGTCCTGGTATCGGTTAATTTTCTCCCTCCTCTTCTCTGGCACTCTCGTGTCGAATGGGCAGACCACATCCACAATCAGGCACGATCTTTTTTTCTTTGTCCACAACCACCAGGTCAGGTCTATTGTGTTCCAGTTTCTTGTCCGTCTGTATCCTAAAATCCCACAGCACCTTCACCTGATCGTTTTCTATCACCGACTCTGGCTTATGCTCATATCACTTCTCAGAATGTGGTAAATTGTTTACTTTGCATGGGTGCCAGTGGATCACTCTGCCCATCACATCATGTCTCCAGTCCTTATAGTGAGTCTGGGCTAGGTGTTTACACTCGGATACAATGTGAGCCACAGTCTCCTCTCTCTCTCCACAGATCCTGCACAGTGGGCTAGCCTCCTCCTTGTAAATATGGTGGTTCAACCACTTCGTTTTGAGGGCCTGCTCCTGCGCAGCCATTAACATTCCTTCTGTAGCCTTTTTAAGGTTTCCTCTCTTCAACCAGTTCCATGTCTATGGATCTCTGAATTCAGTTTTCTCAAAGAAGGTACTATGAAGGGATTTTTCCTGAAGGCTGCTCTTTCTCCTTGTTGTTATTTCCTCCCTGGACATCCCCTGGTCTATTGTCCTCTCCTTCAGTACAGTTCTGAGCATTGGCTCCTTACTATCAGTCACGAATATTATTATTATTATTATTATTATTATTATTATTATTATTATTGTTGTTATTCCTTGAATCTCAGTCATTGATGTTGGTTAACTGGAAAGTCCGTTGGAATGAATATCAAGCCACTACCTGCAGCCTCAGATATTCAGGACGTATCGGAGGGTTCTTGCTGTTCCAAGCCAGCATGCCTTTTGAAGCGTTCCAAAAAGCGTGAAGGGGCCGATTTTCTTTAACCATCCCTGGAAACTTTTGGAGATAGTCCCCAGTGCGCCTATGACAATCGGGATCACTTTGACTTCATGGCAGTTCCAAATCCTTTTCACCTCCCACTTTAGGTCTTGGTATCGGTTAATTTTCTCCCTCTCCTTCTCTTGCACTCTCGTGTCGAACGGGCAGGCCACATCCACAATCAGACACGATCTTTTTTCTTTGTCCACAACCACCAGGTCAGGTCTATTGTGTTCCAGTTTTTTGTCCGTCTGTATCCTAAAATCCCACAGCACCTTCACCTGATTCTTCTCCATCACCGCCTCCGGCCTATGCTCATACCATTTCTCAGAATGTGGTAAATTGTTTACTTTGCACAGGTGCCAGTGGATCACCCTGTCCATCACATCGTGTCTCCAGCCCTTATAGTGGATCTGGGCTAGGTGTTTACACTCGGACACAATGTGAGCCACAGTCTCCTCTCTCTCCCCACAGATCCAGCACAGTGGGCTAGCCTCCTCCTTGTAAATACGGTGCTTCAACCACTTTGTTTTGAGGGCCTGCTCCTGCGCAGCCATTATCATTCCTTCTGTAGCCTTTTTGAGGTCTCCTCTTCTCAACCAGTTCCATGTCTGTGGATCTCTAAATTCAGTTTTCTCAAAGAAGGTACTATGAAGGGATTTTCCCTTAAGGCTGCTCTTCCTCCTTGATGTTATTTCCTCCTTGGACATCCCCTGGCCTACTGTCCCCTCCTTCAGTACAGTTTTGAGCATTGGCTCCTTACTATAGGTCACGTATTTGTATAGGTATTTTTCTCCATCTGAACACAGTCCTCTATGCTGATAAGACCTCTTCCACCCTTAGATCTCCTTAGGTAGAGTCTATCGACATCACTCCTCTTGTGGAACATGTTGTAGATAGTCAATAGCTTCCTAGTCTTCCTATCCATTTCTTTTTGTTCAGCAACATTCCATCTCAGAATTCCCGCACTGTACCTAATAATAGACACAGCTCGGGAATTTACTGCGCTTATGGCATTTCTGCTGTTCAGATGTGACTTCAATACGCTCCTTACTCTCCGAATGTATTCAGTTCTTAACAATTCCTTCATTTTTTTGTTCTTTATGCCATCAGCCTCCAGAACGCCCAAATACTTGTATCCTTCCTCAGAGTCAATTTCCTTTATCATCTCACCTGTTGGTATCTGGATCCCGCTACTTCTGCTCACCCTACCCCTCCTCATCACAATGACTCCACATTTACCAATACCAAACTGCATACATATATCACTGCTGAAAATACGGACAGTGTCAACAAGCACATCCAACTCCTTCTCACTTTTCCCGAAGAGCTTAAGATCGTCCATGAAGAGGAGGTGATTGATGGTAAGCTCTCCCCTTCCCAACTTGTATCCTGCTCTCACTTTTCGCAGCATAATGGTCAAGGGCATTAGGGCAAGGACAAACAACAGAGGGGACAGGCTATCTCCCTGGAAGATACCTCTCTTGATCTTCACGCTTCCCAAGGATACTCCAGTTGATGTCAACTCTGTCTCCCAGGACCCCATACTCCTGCCCAGCAACTGTCTGATGTTATCTGCCACCCTGAAGATCTCCAGGCTTTTGGTGATCCAAGAATGAGGCACCATGTCAAATGCCTTTCTGTAGTCTATCCATCCCATGGCAAGATCAGTGTGTCTCCTCCTGCAATTCCCCATTACCATCTTATCAATAAGCAACTGGTCCTTTGTACCACGTGACTTCTTTCGGCATCCTTTCTGTTCGTCCGGTAACAAGTTGTTTGTGTGGAGGTGATGGTAGATTTCCTCAGACACAATGCTCGTCAACAGTTTCCACATTACGGACAGACATGTGATAGGTCTATAGTTGGTAACATCATTACCCTTGATTCGGTCTTTCATTATCAGAACTGTGGTACCTTTTGTCAACCACTCTGGCACCTCACCCGACACCAAGCAGTCATTGAACATGGCTGTCAGCTTCGGGTGGAGGGATGTTAAATGTTTAATCCAGTACCCCTGCACACCATCTGGGCCTGGTGATTTCCAGTTGGTTAGTTTTTTTTATTATTATTATTATTATTATTGTTATTGTTATTCCTTGAATCTCAGTCATTGATGTTGGTTAACTGGAAAGTCCGTTGGATTGAATATCAAGCCACTACCTGCAGCCTCAGATATTCAGGACGTATCGGAGGGTTCTTGCCGTTCCAAGCAAGCATGCCTTTTGAAGCGTTCCAAAAAGCGTGAAGGGGCCGATTTTCTTTAACCATCCCTGGAAACCTTTGGAGATAGTCCCCAGTGCGCCTATGACAATCGGGATCACTTTGACTTCATGGCAGTTCCAAATCCTTTTCACCTCCCACTTTAGGTCCTGGTATCGGTTAATTTTCTCCCTCTCCTTCTCTTGCACTCTCGTGTCGAACGGGCAGGCCACATCCACAATCAGGCACGATCTTTTTTCTTTGTCCACAACCACCAGGTCAGGTCTATTGTGTTCCAGTTTTTTGTCCGTCTGTATCCTAAAATCCCACAGCACCTTCACCTGACTGTTCTCCATCACCGCCTCTGGCCTATGCTCATACCATTTCTCAGAATGTGGTAGATTGTTTACTTTGCACAGGTGCCAGTGGATCACCCTGCCCATCACATCGTGTCTCCAGCCCTTATAGTGGGTCTGGTCTAGGTGTTTACACTCGGACACAATGTGAGCCACAGTCTCCTCTCTCTCTCTCCACAGATCCTGCACAGTGGGCTAGCCTCCTCCTTGTAGATATGGTGCTTCAACCACTTCGTTTTGAGGGCCTGCTCCTGCGCAGCCATTAGCATTCCTTCTGTAGCCTTTTTGAGGTCTCCTCTTCTCAACCAGTTCCATGTCTGTGGATCTCTAAATTCAGTTTTCTCAAAGAAGGTACTATGAAGGGATTTTCCCTTAAGGCTGCTCTTCCTCCTTGATGTTATTTCCTCCTTGGATATCCCCTGGCCTACTGTCCCCTCCTTCAGTACAGCTCTGAGCATTGGCTCCTTACTATAGGTCACGTATTTGTATAGGTTGTTTTTCTCCATCTGAACACAGTCCTCTATGCTGATAAGACCTCTTCCACCCTCAGATCTCCTTAGGTAGAGTCTATCGACATCACTCCTCTTGTGGAACATGTTGTAGATAGTCAATAGCTTCCTAGTCTTCCTATCCATTTCTTTTTGTTCAGCAACATTCCATCTCAGAATTCCCGCACTGTACCTAATAATAGACACAGCTCGGGAATTTACTGCGCTTATGGCATTTCTGCTGTTCAGATGTGACTTCAATACGCTCCTTACTCTCCGAATGTATTCAGTTCTTAACAATTCCTTCATTTTTTTGTTCTTTATGCCATCAGCCTCCAGAACGCCCAAATACTTGTATCCTTCCTCAGAGTCAATTTCCTTTATCATCTCACCTGTTGGTATCTGGATCCCGTTACTTCTGCTCAACCTACCCCTCCTCATCACAATGAGTCCACATTTACCAATACCAAACTGCATACATATATCACTGCTGAAAATACGGACAGTGTCAACAAGCACATCCAACTCCTTCTCACTTTTCCCGAAGAGCTTAAGATCGTCCATGAAGAGGAGGTGATTGATGGTAAGCTCTCCCCTTCCCAACTTGTATCCTGCTCTCACTTTTCGCAGCATAATGGTCAAGGGCATCAGGGCAAGGACAAACAACAGAGGGGACAGGCTATCTCCCTGGAAGATACCTCTCTTGATCTTCACGCTTCCCAAGGATACTCCAGTTGATGTCAACTCTGTCTCCCAGGACCCCATACTCCTGCCCAGCAACTGTCTGATGTTATCTGCCACCCTGAAGATCTCCAGGCTTTTGGTGATCCAGGAATGAGGCACCATGTCAAATGCCTTTCTGTAGTCTATCCATCCCATGGCAAGATCAGTGTGTCTCCTCCTGCAATTCCCCATTACCATCTTATCAATAAGCAACTGGTCCTTTGTACCACGTGACTTCTTTCGGCATCCTTTCTGTTCGTCCGGTAACAAGTTGTTTGTGTGGAGGTGATGGTAGATTTCCTCAGACACAATGCTCGTCAACAGTTTCCACATTACGGGCAGACATGTGATAGGTCTATAGTTGGTAACATCATTACCCTTGCTTCGGTCTTTCATTATCAGAACTGTGGTACCTTTTGTCAACCACTCTGGCACCTCACCCGACACCAAGCAGTCATTGAACATGGCCGTCAGCTTCGGGTGGAGGGATGTTAAATGTTTAATCCAATACCCCTGCACACCATCTGGGCCTGGTGATTTCCAGTTGGTTAGTTTTTTGGCTTGCCCCTTAAGAGTTTCAACTGTGATACTCAAATCAGTCTGTTGTTGTGCCTGCTCACCGATCTCCCTCTGTACTGTCTCAATCCACCCTGCCTGGGCATTGTGTCTAACATCCTGCTCCCATATTCCTCTCCAGAATGTTTTAGCTTGTTCCGCCCCAGGGATCAAGTCGTTGCCTCTTTCTTTCCCCTCAAGCTGTCCAAACAGCATCTTCTGGTTGTTGTCGAACATGCGGTTCTGTTTATACTGACTGACTCTGTTCTCGTATCGCCTGATTTTGGCACTCTTTGCTACAATGCGTTGCTTCAATTCCTCTATGATAATATTTAGCTTTTTACTCCTAGTTTTGTATTTTATTTCCAGTCTATTTTTAGTGCCTATGTTTTTTAGTGTCCCATTCAGTAGTGACTCAAGCTTTCCTATGTCATTTCTCATTTCCCCGATTTGCCCACTCAGTCGCTTCTTCCACCACGGCTCTGCTCTTTCTTGTCTGTTGTTTCCTCTCGCTTTTATACCAAGTAGTTTCCTCACCGTATTTGCTGTTGCTTTGAGGATATTGTTGCACTGGTGAAGACTCCTCGCCTCAAGGTATGGGATGACTTTGTTTACCTTAGCTGTTGTTTCTTTTAACTTTTTCCTGTCTACAAATCTTAGGTTCATAGGTCTCCCACTATCATTGTTCAACTCATCTACCACTAAATTTAGGATGTCAACCGAATCTTGTCCTAGCCCGTCAGCATTCATCTCCTCAGTGGCCGTATCTCTGTTCCAATTATTATTATTATTATTATTATTATTATTATTATTATTATTATTATTATTATTATTATTATTGGCGACCTACGTACTAAATCGTATCATCGTGAGTTCCGCAAAGGTTTGTTATTTCCGTTTGTTAAAAATTGCCATTTATGGAAAATGTTTATTGTTAACTATATATAAGCGCACATACATTGTTTTCCGAAAAGGACACCCAAAAAGATTGGGGCCTCGTGCCCAAAATTTAAACTTTTATGATTATCAAAAAATTTCTTTGAAAAAAAAATGGCTAATTCACCACTGCACCAAGCAGCTGAAAGCCTTTCTCACAAATTAACACCTCACACCGACACCACCATTGTAAATGATACTACGTTTGCCAACACAAACAATTTAAGCACTAGCAATATTTTAAATTTGTCTCAGGCAGACATTCATTTCCCGCCATTACCAATGACTGCAGGTGTTAAAGCCGCCACCACCACCACCACCGCGACAACCACCACACCTACCACCACCGCGACAACAGAAACAAAAGGAAAAAATACATCAACTCGTGATGTCGAAATATTTTCAACCAAAATGGACTCTCCCAAACCGAACATCACTGACGTCACCACCACCACAACTGAAACTAAAATTAATAATAACAAAAATAACGATAGCAACAACAACACAATGACATTAAAAAAACCACCCTGAGTTTTGCCAGAGTTGCAAAACAATGCGAAGCATTTACGGTAACTCAGGAGGAATTAGAAAATGCCAAACAAATGGTAAAAAAAGATGGGTACAGGGTCAGCCCCCCCCCCCCCACACACACACCTAATAAAATGGAGCATCGGCGCCTGTGCACCGTGTCGTATAGAACAATAAATGTAAAATCGCGCCGAGTGGAACGGGCATCCGAGTCCCAAATCCAAAAAGCTTTGGGACATGTGTGGGCAAGAAAAACGCACATCAGACGTGGGCAAAAGTATGGAACCGTGGATGTGTTCTTTGAAACACCAGAGGAGGCTAGAGAACACTCCATGGCCCCATTAAAAAGTGACGACCTCACACTCGTCCCAAGCTATTGTGGTCAGAGACTCGTAAAGATCAGGGTGACCCACGTTCCACCGGCCATCGAAATTCCCTGGCTAATAGCGGCTGTCCTCGCCGGCATCGAAGCCAACACGAAAATAATAGCAGTAGCAAAAGAAAAGCAGGAAAACTGGTCCGGATCTGGGATGGAGCTCCTGATCCAAGCGGACCAAAAAAGCATTGAGGAGATCCCAGAGGTAATAGACCTCACTGACGGCAGCCACCTCACGGTAATTGTCGAGGGCAGAAGACCTAGGTGTGTCGTTTGTGGTGAAGGAACCCACCTAAGGGCTTTCTGCCCTCAGGCTAAAAGGTTGAGGCCACCTCTCCTACCCACCCCAGTGACACAAGCAGTAGCAGAGATGGCAGCAATAACTGTAGCAGCAACAACAGAAGCAACTATAACAGCAACAACCCCAGCAACAGTAGCAAAACCAACACCACCAACACCACCACCAGCAAAACCAACACTACCACCACCCAACGCTTCAGAACTAGCACCAGCGCCTACACCATCCACGACGCCACAACCAAAACTAACGCCTGTGGAGTATTTTCCACTCCCCGGCCTATCACAACTGGAGACAGATTGTGACGACGAGGAGTGGGAAACGGTATCAGGAAAAAAAAAGAAACCAAAAAAGAAAAAATTCTCTTCCTTCCCCCTCCAAAAACAAAATACAGAGGGAAACAAATAAAATAACAAACAAAAAAGTTAGGACAGATATGCCACCATCCACACCAGCATCACCAACCCCATCAACCCAAACACCAACACCATCACCATCATTAACCCCAACACCACCATCACCTACACCACAAAAGTCACCAAAATGCGAATCAGTAACAAACCCACAACAAACGCAAACAAAACAAAACAACCAAAACGATACACACTACACAGCACTAAATTTGAACAACAAGCAATTATTACACTACATCCAACACAACACCAGCATCACAGAAAAAGACTACACAACAACCCCAAAATTCACACCACCTCCACACATACAAATCACTCGCATCACACAGAAAACGTACATGACACTAAAACAAAAATTCCCCAAAGACATCGGAGACTTCCGACAAGCACTCTCCAGGAGGATTTATAAGGACATCCTTCCTGAGGAGGCCACAAGCAGTGAAAAGGATGGAAAAACCGTCCTTCCTCTACGAGAAGTAAGGTAAGTGGTCTTTCCCATCTTTTCCACTCCATTTCAACATGACCTCACTCAGAATAGGCAGCATAAATGCGCGTGGCTTGGGGTCGTCATGGAAGCAGGGCCACCTCCTCAACGACCTCAAGTCACTAAACATAGATATAGTGGCCATCAGCGAGACCAGAATCTCCGAAGCACGGGCCTTCGCACCGATCTTCGGCGGCTACGATGTGTACGCATCTCCCAGCCGTCCGGGATCGGGGGGAAGAGTTGCTGTGCTTTTTCGGAGAAGTTTGGATCTTGCCATACGGGCCATCTTCCTGGACCCAGAAGGTAAGTTGGTGGTGCTGGACGTGACCAGCGGAGACGGGCAAGCTTTCAGGTTAGTGGCCGTCTATGCCCCGACAGGAGCAGGGCGGCCTGATTTCTTCCGGCGTCTAGAGACCTTTCTTGGAACGTCCCGCTCTTTAGTGTTAGTGGGCGACTGGAACGGGATCTTAGATGCACGCTGGGATTGTGTGGGATTAGTGGATAGGGAAGGAGGGTGCAAGAGTCTCACCAACCTGCTCAGGCGTTTTGAACTGTCTGACAGGTACCGAATGGATTTCCCGAATGTACCAATGTGGACTTGGACAAATCGCATATGGTCATCCAGATCATATCTAGATAGAGTATTTTGTAGGGAAATAGATAGGTCTAGCATAGGCTGTCCACAATTCAAGATAGTCAGGTACACGGACCACAAATTCGTGATCTGTGTGCTTGACTTAGATAGGCTTCATAGACGAGGACCCGGCTACTGGAAGCTAAACGCGTCCTTACCAGCGCGCAAGGCCTACATAGACCGGATTAGCGAACTAGTTAAGGGGGCGTTGACGGGGGCCATCGTCAACAACAAGTGGTTGTTTGCTCTGAAAGAGCAATTAGAATAGAGTCCATTAGGTTTAGTAAGGCTTTAGCAATAGAGAGAAATAGAGCAGAGGGAGAATTAGTTAGAAAATTAAACGAGGCGCTTAGCAAAGGCATCTCGACCGACGTACTTGCGGCGAAATTGGCCCTTGACCAATTCTTCAATGCAAAGCACGAAGGCTGCGTTGTCAGAGCTAGGGTGCGTGCTCTCAGACACGAGGGGACGAAAGCCGTCAATGGGCCCGAGTGGCGGAGGCGTGTCGTGGCAACAAAGCCACGATCCGGTCTTTGGTGGACCACGACGGGCGCATGCTACTCGATCCCGGGCAAATGTGTGAAGCTTTTCAGCGACACTTCGCTCAACTGTTCGGGGGCAGTGGCGGGCCAGATCGAGGGATGGACTTTAGTGTCTACCTCGACGGACTGCCACGGCTTTCGGCCACTGAGGCGGAATGTTGCGAAAAGCCGATAACAACCGCTGAAGTAAGGGAGGCAATGACTGGCTGCACAAGGGGTAAATCGCCTGGTTTGGATGGTCTGCCCTATGAACTTTACGTACAAATGCCAGACTTGTTCGGAGGCCTCTTGGCGGACGTCTACTGCAACTGGCAACAGAACGGGAGAATTCCTAGCTCTGTGAGCCGAGGAGCGGTGGTGCAGCTGAGAAAGGATCCGAACAAGGGGGATAACATAGATAATTTTAGGCCCATAACTCTGCTAAACACAGAGTTCAAGATTTTGGCCAAGGTGCTAGCAAAGAAGTTGGCGCTTGTCGTTGGTGGTCTGGTGGGAGAGGCACAGACATGCGCCATTCCCGACAGATCCATCCACGACAACGTCCACCTCATGCGATACATCGTAGAGAGCGTAGCTAGGGAACCTGGCACGGGTGGGTCTTTGATCAATTTAGATCAGTCGAAAGCCTTCAATAAGGTCGACCATCGTTACCTAGTGGCAGTCCTGAGGGCGGCTGGCTTTGGGCCCGTCTTCAGAGGCTGGATCGCTGCCATGCACTGCGACATCTGCTCTGTAGTGAGAGTGAAGGGTCACCTTTCGGAACGGTTCAACATTATGCGCTCGGTCGGCCAAGGATGTCCCCTCTCGCTCCTATTGCACGTATTGACTCTCAAGCCATTACTGCACAAACTGGAGACGTTGAGGGGGGTCCCGCGCGAACTAGGATGCGGAAGATCCGTGTCAGCATATGCGGACGACGTCACCGTAGTGGTGTCGAACGCCAAACACATCGAGGCGATCGGCACTACAGTAAGAGAATACGAAGCGGTGACAGGAGCAATGATCAACCAGGAAAAGTCAGTGGGCCTGCAGCTCGGCACCTGGAGAGGCAGGTCCATGCCGTCCAACAGCGTCGTCGGGCGCTGAACGGACGGACCGGTAAAATTACTAGGGGTCTGGTTCGGTCCAGACCACCAGACGGACAAAAACTGGGACGAGGTGACGAGCAGGGTGGCTTCTCTCACCCAGAAATGGGCCGCGAGGAAGCTATCCCTGAAAGGTCGAGCGGAGGTGGCTAACGCGTACATCGCGTCCGTCATCTACTACCGCCTGACCGTCGTACCTTGTCCTAAGTCCCGCCTGACTGCGCTGGAGCGTTTGCTCTTTCGCTTCTTGTGGAAGGGACGCGCTCCGATGGTCAGGCGGTCCATCTGCTGTCAACACCCGCTACGTGGAGGGCTGGGCATGCCGTGGCTGATGATGCGCAGGCACGACCTCAGGCTACGACATCTCCACCTCTTCCTCGACGGTGGTCAGGTGTGGTCGCCGTTTGCTAGACACGTTTTTCCCCAGCTCGTCTCCTTGACGGAGCTGCAGTCCTGGGTCAAGCGAAGACCGAGAGAGGGCGATTAGAGACTGGAATGTCTTCAGGCGCTCACAGCCCTCGACCATTCGGGCAATGTGATCGGTGGAAACTCCACCTTGGCGTTCTATAGGGGATTAGTGGAGGGGAAGAGCGACGACGTACTTGGAGAAACTCTAGGCGTCGACGAAAATCAACTAGCCAATCTCTTCGGAAGGACTTTCGGGCCGGGGCCTATGGACAACTTCCAGAAATCCCTGGCCTGGCAGTGCTACCGGGGAGCTTTGCCAGTTCGGGATAAACTCTACAGGCATGGAGGTGCCGTCAGCCGGGCATGTCCGAGATGCGCACAGGGCGACGAAACCGTCCTGCACGCACTCGTCCAGTGTCCGAGATTTGCTGACTTGTGGGTTTATGTCAAACACCTGCTGTCACGTGTAGGACGGTTCCAGCTATCAGCTGAGTCCATCGTGAGGATTGCCCCGCCCTCTTCCTTTAGCCGGGAAGGGCAGGCAGTTTTTATCTGTCTGGTGGCCATGGCGAAAGAGATAGTATGGTGGACACGTTTGAAAAGGCTGAAGACGAGCACTTACCTCTTCGGTGATGCCCTGATTAACTTTTTCAAATTTCATTTGAAAAGGAAAATCAGAGTAGAGAGGGAAGTGCTCTCTTCCCAGCATTTTGTTGAAAGATGTGTGAGAGAAGCAAGTATGGCCCGAATGAATGGGCCTTCTCTGAGTATGTGTCTGTAAATTAAAGGTGGAAAACTGGGAGAGGGCACTTGCCCTGGTGGTCAGGGTCACTGTGGTCTTTTATTGGGCTTTCTCCACAAATGTCCCTCGGAAGTCTCCCCCCCTATTGGGGAATTTTTCATTGTTATTTTATTACATCCTCTGTTTTTTACACGCAGAAATGCCCATTTGTACCGTCCTTTATTGTCCTGTACTGTCCTTAATGTCTACTTTATGTAAACCCTTGTGGTTAATAAAGAAAACATTATCATTAGTAGCAGTCACAAATATTATTATTATTATTATTATTATTCTTTGAGTCTCAGTCATTGATGTTAGTTAACTGGAAAGTTTGTTGAAATGAATATCAAGCCACTACCTGCAGCCTCAGATATTCAGGACGTATCGGAGGGTTCTTGCTGTTCCCAGCAATTATTATTATTATTATTATTATTATTATTATTATTATTATTCTTTGAGTCTCAGTCATTGATGTTAGTTAACTGGAAAGTTTGTTGAAATGAATATCAAGCCACTACCTGCAGCCTCAGATATTCAGGATATATCGGAGGGTTCTTGCTGTTCACAGCAAGCATGCCTTTTGAAGCGTTCCAAAAAGCGTGAAGGGGCCAATTTTCTTTAACCATCCCTGGAAACTTTTTGAGATAGTCCCTAGTGCGCCTATAACAATCGAGATCACTTTGACTTCATGGCAGTTCCATTATTATTATTATTATTATTTGCATTTATCTTGCTTTATGTTCATACGAGTTATCACCAAGTCACAACCAGTGACCTCAAGAGACAACAAGGTCCGCCATGTTCAAGAAAGAACATACATATTCACACATGCATCCTTAGTGTTTAGACTTGTGATGTACTTATATTGACAGGATCTTCCATAGTATATGGGCAGTTCCCATTAGTACTATCTTTTGTATTTCTCCTATACGCGGGTTTCCTGGGATTTGCGATAAGTAGTCGTTAGACCCCTTAGGTATCATTCCCAGAGCGCCTACAACCACTGGTATTGTTTTAGTTCTCAATTTCCACATTTTTCCAATTTCTATCTCCAGGTCCTTATACTTGCTCAATTTTTCAAATGTTTTTATAGATACATTCTTGTCTATTGGAACAGACATATCAATTAGCAGGCATACCCTCCTTTGAAAGTCCTTCAATATTATATCAGGTCTATTTGCATCTATTTTTCGGTCTGTTTGGATGCTAAAGTTCCACAAGATTGAGATGTGATCTTTTTCAAGTATGGGAGGTGGTTGATGCTCCCACCAATTCTTTTGATGGGGCAGGTCAAAATGCTTACACATTATCCAATGTATGTATTGTGCAGCTCTGTGATGCCTGTTTAGGTATTCGGTTGGAGCTATAGGACTGCACATTCAAATTATAGGAAAAATGTGGAAATTGAGAACTAAAACAATACCAGTGGTTGTAGGCGCTCTGGGAATGATACCTAAGGGGTCTAACGACTACTTATCGCAAATCCCAGGAAACCCGCGTATAGGAGAAATACAAAAGATAGTACTAATGGGAACTGCCCATATACTATGGAAGATCCTGTCAATATAAGTACAATGGTCTCTGGTTGTTTTTTGCATACACGGCATAATGGGCTGCACCCATTTTTTATTATGTTGGCTTGGTAATTTTTTGTTGGCAGACAATGATCTTGTGCCGATATAATCAGTCCTTCAGTCTCCGATTTCAGTCCAGAGGATGCCAACCACTGATGGGTTAAAGTTTTGTCAACATCAGGATTGTTAGCTCGCTCTGGGTATGTTCCATACAGAGGCTTTTCTTGCCATTTCTTAGCCAGTTTCTGTAGCAGTTCTTTCTTTGCAGTTACTTTTACCTGCTTTGCTTTTTCTGTGTTTTCCATTTCAGCAGTAAATGGGACTTCTGAAATTTGTAGTCCATTACTGTATCTTTGTGCATCTTTTGTAATGGAATATGATCTTTTGGTGCTTTCGTGTTTCAAAACGAGTTTGATCATCCAATCATGTGATTCCCTTAGATATGTGGATAATCCAATTGTTGCAGTTTTCAACGCAATGTCTAAACTGGATTAACCCACGTCCTCCTTCTTTCCTAGGGAGATATATTCTATCTATGTCTGCCTTAGGGTGATGCATTCTGTGCATGGTTAAGAATTTTCGGATTTTTGTATCGAGCCTACGGATCTCTGTGCTTGACCAGTTGATGACATTGTAACTGTAGGTTACTACTGGTATGGCAAGCGTGTTTATGGCATCGATCCTATTCCTTGCATTCAATTCCGTTCTTAAGATTGCTCTGACTCTGCGGTAATATTCCTTCCTTATCCTTTCCCTCATTGTCGAGTGCTTGATTCCGTCTCCTTCACAAACACCTAGATATTTGTAAGTTTTTTCTTGATCAAGCTCTCTTATCACGTTCCCCCGATCAATATTAATGTCTGAACTCTTCAGCAGCTTTCCTCTGGTGAACGTTGCTTTGGCGCATTTATCCAGTCCAAACACCATTTTAATGTCATCACTGAACTGCTTCACAGTGGATAATAACCCTTGCAATTGTTCATCATTTTTTGCAAATAGTTTCAGGTCATCCATGTAGAACAGGTGATTAATGGTTTTGTCATAGACTCTATATGCATGTTTTGTTTCATTGAGCATTTTACTTAATGGTATAAGTGCGATGCAGAATAAAAGCGGTGATAAAGAGTCACCCTGAAAAATTCCACAATTAATATTAACTTCTCCAGCTTCCAGTGATTTTGTTTCACCATTCAAAAGGAGTGTCGTTCTCCATGTCTTCATACTGAATGACAAAAACCTCCTGACAACGGGGGATATTTTGAAAATCTCTAAACATTTTTCAATCCAACTGTGTAGCAAACTATCGAATGCTTTTTTATAATCTATCCAAGCAATCGATAGATTTTTGTGTCTATTATGACAATCTTCCAGTATCATTTTGTTAACCAGAAGCTGATCCTTACAGCCATATGAGCCTCGTTTACACCCTTTCTGCTCAATGGGAAATAGGTGATTTGTTATCAGGTGGTCATATGTGTATTCAGTTAGGACTGATGTTAAAATTTTATACATTGTGGTCAAGCAGGTTATCGGTCTGTAATTTTTGGGATTGTTTGTCTCATCATTCTTTGGTAGCAGGAATGTAATGCCGTTAACTAGCCATGATGGTATCTTTTCTGGCTCCTTAACTATTTCATTGTAAAGTTGGACTAACAGCTCATGAGACTCTGTGAAGGCATTTATCCAAAAGTTTTGTATTTTGTCTTTTCCTGGGGATTTCCATTTGCTGGTTTTTCTTAGAGCCAAGCGCAACTGTTCAACTGTTATATTTTCCCATGTTTGTTCTTCAAGGTGAGCTGTATCTTTCATTTGTCTGTCTATCCATGGGGCATGTATGTTATGAACTTTTTCTTCGGCCCAGATCTTTTCCCAGAATTCTTGCACTTCCTCCTTGGGCGGTATTGATTTAGCAGTTATTGTTGACTTACCAATTTTTCTGTAGAAGTTTCTTTGGTTGTTTTTGAACATATTATTGTCCTTATAGAATCTAGATCGTTTTTCAAAGCGCCTTATACGAGCAGCTTTGGCCGACACTTTTTGCTTGATTGTTTCTATCAGCATGTCTATGTCACATGTTGATCTTATACTGTACTTTTTTTTTCAATTTTCTAAGTTTAGTTTGTTTAACATGTTCACCTACTTTATAGTTTGTTAAAATTTCTATGTCAGATCGGAGAAGGTTTATTTGGCGATTGATGTTATCTTGCCAAGTAGATTTCTTGTGGGAATTCCTTTGTTTTTTCATCTTCACTCCACATAAGTGAGTGGTGACTTTAGCCGATGCATAATAGAGATGATTTAAGTCAGTAATGTTTTTATTATTATTATTATTATTATTATTATTATTATTATTATTATTATTATTTGTAGTAGTAGTAGTAGTAGTAGTAGTAGTAGTAGTAGTAGTAGTAGTAAAGTAGATGCTCCTCCTGTAGTTATTGTTCCCGTTGTTAGGTTTGCTTTTGATAATATCTATTTTCCCTGTCGTGATAGAAAGAATGATATCTAATATCGCTTTAAAATATACGTTGATACCATTTTGGCTTTTTTTAAAAAAGATTTATATATATTAACTTTGAAGAAGTTTCCAATTTTTAGTCAGATATCATATTACACTATTGACAGTGATAGATGGCGATGCGGATATCATTTTCTTTATTTTCAGACAAAAATCAATATGTATATTCTGTAAAAGGTATGTTGAGTATTGAAAGTAGTAATTAAGAAAAATATATATTATCTAACATTACGATGCATACAACGTCTAATACTTACCGTTTACTTTTGATGTTGTAATAATTTTGATATATCACCATATCATCGAGTGCGCTGTATACCCAGTAGTTATGGACTATAATTATCTATGCAATATCGCACAAGAAAACTACTCGCAATATGTTTGACGTACAGTTTAATTTGCAGCTTGCCCACACAAATCAATTCCGTGGAACTGATGTCCAACTAGAATATATTATATGTTATCACTACGATAGCTAATAGAAATTAAATGAATAGCAACAAGTGTGGACATCAATTGTGGGATGCAACGAATGCTTTTGTTACACACACACACACACACACACATATGTATATATATATATATATATATATTAGATAGATATGTTCGGTATGTTCCTTTGCTTATATATATATATATAATATATATATATATATATATATATATATATATATATATATATATATATATATATATATTAGCAGAAGTACCCGGCGTTGCTCGAGTGTAAGTCGACCTTTGCTCTGTTGTTAAAATGTGTGAAAGTTACTTCCCGCGCATCACAGGTGCAAAAACCTTCGAACCTTAAAGAAAAAAACAGAGGTTTACAGTGTATCGTTGAAATTGTTCTTTGCACGACTGACGGAAGTCAAATTCACTTGAAATAGAATTTTCAGTTGTGAAGAAGTCAGGCTGAAAAAGTCGATTTTTTTACAGTTTTTTTTATTTTACAATTTTTGCGCTCACATGTGCAGAAGAAGAAATAAGTCTTTTGCGACAGTTTTCAAGAAAATCGGACGTTCCTGTAAAAAGTTTTCCCATATGCAACTTTGCCTTGTTTTTTGCGCAAAGTCGAACCTCCGCTTCAGTTTTATTGATTTTTTACATGAATGCGTGACCTCTGAAGTAGATTTGAGTAGCTAAAAACCTGTCGCGGTAAATTTGCTATAGGTGAAAAAAAGTTGATCAAAATTGTGTCTCGGGTTATTGCCCTTTGCAACAGCCTCAACGTGTCTTCAAGTATGATTTGTTAATTTGTTGTGGAACTAAATCGACTTTCGTCAAATCGGACCGAGGAAACAATGTTTCCATTTGTCTTTCTAGTTGGTGTACCCGGTTACAGTCGGCACTGGATTTAAACGGGTCTGCGCCAAATTCCAGTAGGATGCTTTAACCGAAATAAATTAAGAACAAACGTTTCTTTTTGTGCTCCAATCTGTGATATTGGTATTTTGAAAAAATAGTCCACAAACATCCATGGAGTATGTTTAACGCATGTATCAGGTTATGAGAAAAGGGCTTTTCGAATCTCCATTCATAAGATACCAAAAAAATGGCACGCAAATAAACCGGGATTTTAAGGCAGTGCCCAATTCATAGCTGAAAGGTAAGAATCAAGTGGAATAACGTTTTGCGTATTGTCAAATGTACAACCGTACAAAAGCAAAGGATATAGCCATTGAAATCTAGGTAGACCAAAGAATTTGGTGGGGTTGTATATCAGAGGATTGTTTTCCTTGTGATTCGCGTCTAGCCTACAAAGTGAAGTTAGATGATTGTAGTCGGTGTTGTATCAATAAAAAATAAAAGCATACGGAAGACTGAACACTTACGAATTAAGTGAAAATCACGTTGATATTCCTATCGGAGCAACATGTGCCGAAAAACCTGACGGACTGTTGTATCAATATTGAAATCGTAGAAATTGCGAATCCCGACCTCTAAGATGTAATGGAGGTGAAGAGGAAGAATTGGTACAATTGTTTTGCTGAACATGTTGACCATTAATTTAAATAGACTTACGCAGCCTCATCGTGCGGTTTTGTTGTTTATGGCCAATAATTGTCTCTACTTTAGGCACAAGGCCAGCAATTACCCAGTTCATTACTGGTACTTTATTTTATCGACCCCGTAAGGATGAAAGGCAAAGTCAACCTCGACGGGATTTGAACTCAGATCTTAAAAGGACGTAACTATTCTGGAAAGCATGGCGTCCGACCCTCTACTGATACTGCCAATCCACATGGCCAATAATGAGGGCCGGTTAAATGCGGCAGAAAAATAAGCCATGCTGATGATGTTTAGGAGCGTCGCAGGGAATTGTGAGGACATTGGAAGGCACGCTGATCACTTGAGAAGACAGATGATGAACATGTAATTAAAAATTAAAAAGATTTACCATGGACTATCGTGCACGTTGGTATTGTGTTTAGCTTGCGAACATCGGTGGTCAAATGGGGTAACAATAAGCCATGCTGATGATGTTTAAGCGGGTGGCAAGGAATTGATGCGGCATAGATAGCCATAGGAATCTTGAAGGAGCACGGCGGTCAGGCAAAAAAAGGGCCGAAGCGGGGATGGTGGCTGACAGTGCATGGATGCGTATCCTGAGGCATGAAGATGCAGTGGGACGACGGCCAGCAGGCAAGGAAGAGGGCAGGGGTGGACGGTGGCATGGATTCCCCATGGTGAGCTATGGCAGTCTTGAAGGAGCACCTCGGGCAGGCAAAAGAAAGGGCCAAGGAGGGGATGGCGGCTGACAGAGCATTGATGCGGCATGGTGATGCATGACGATGCAGTTGGACGACGGCGTGCAGGGAACAGAGAGGGCAGGGGTTGACGGTGGCAGGAATGCGACTTGGTCCCTCAAGACTGCCATGCCTAGGCAGTGGAAAGGGTCGGGTAGTGGATGGCGGCTGACAGGGCAGGGATGCAACATGATGAGGCATGACGAAAGGGCAGGGTGCATGGCGGCTGACAGGGCGTGGATGCAGCCTGCCAATTGGGTTTCACCTCGGGAATGTAGAGAGCCCCGGGAGGCACGATGATTGTTTGAGAAAACCGGGTGCAAGGCAGAATGTTTATCGGCCATACGTGATCGGTAGGCTTTGGAGGAGAAAAGGATGAATTTTTGTTTAATTTTGTTAAATATGGTCAAAATGAATGTAAAAAGACTTACACAAGATCGTCTTCATGTTCGGTGCTGTCTTTGGTCTGAGATAATGGGCGGTTATGTGCGGCGCAGGAATAAACCATGCTGATGACATTTGAGCAAGTTGCTGACAGGGCAGGAATGCCGCATGGTCAGCCATGGCAGTCGTGAGGGACAAAGGCGTGCGGGCAAGGGAGAGGGCAGGGGTTGACGGTGGCAGGGATGCGGCTTGGTTAGACATGGCAGTCTTGAAGGAGCACGGAGGGCAGAAAAAATAAAGGGCTGAGGAGGGATGGCGGCTGACAGATCATGGATGCGGCATGGTGAGGCATAACGATGCCTGTGGGTCGACGGCGTGCAGGGAAAGGGAGATGGCCGGAATTAACGGTTGCAGGGATTCCGCATGGTGAGCCATGGCACTCGTGAAGGACCAGGGCGTGCGGGTAAGGGAGAGGGCAGGGGAGGGCATGGCGGCTGACCGAGCATGGATGCGGCATGGTGAGGCATGACGATGCAGTGGGACGACGGCATGCATGGAAGGGAGAAGGTAGGACTTGATGGTGGCAGGGATGCGACTTGGTTAGTCATGGCAGTCTTGAAGGAGCACGGCGGGCAGGAAAAAGAAAGGGCTGAGGAGGGGATGGTGGCCGACAAAGCAGTAATGCGGCATGGTGAGGTTATCCGATGCAGTGGGACGACCGCGTGTAGGCAATGGAAATGGGCAGGGGTGGACGGTGGCAAGGATTCGGCATGTTGAGCCGTGGCAGTCCTTAGGGACCACGGAGGGCAGGCAATTGAAAGGGCCGGGGAATGAATTGCGGCTGACAGGGCAGAGATGCGCATGGTGATGCACAACGATACAGTGGGTCGACGGCGTGCATGGAAGGGAGAGGGCAGGGGTTGACGGATGCCTCATTATGCTACGGTAGTGGAACCACGGGAATGAAGAGAGCGCATGGAGGCTCGATAATCGCTTGAGAAGACTAGGATAATGCGCGGCGGTATAGTCCTTATATAAGAAATGGAAGAATCGGCATAAAAGATTTGCTGAATATTGTGAGCGTTAATTTAAAGAGACTTACGGTGGATAATCCTGATAGATTGAGCATTTTTTACATGGCGGGAGTCGCGACAAATGGAAGCAAGAAGAATGGCGTTTTTCGGTTGCCGGACTTTTACCTCTGGGGGTCCGATTATCGATTTTTTGCCGTGAGTGTGGTGCGGAAATATAAATAACTCGGCTGTCATAGACGGGTTTGGTTTTGAGTTGTCCCTTCTATATATATATCTATATATTCTACAGAAATTTGCACTCACTATAATAAACCCGCCTATTATTATAACAATATATGCTCATTCTGCCATATTTGATTCTGGAAGCGGAGTTTCCTGTATGCACTTTTTCTCCGTGTGTAACGGGATGCAATCACGATTTGTATTTGCTGTGGTACAGTTGTATGCGGTGCGATACATTGGTTGAACGCCAACTTGGACATACAGTAAATTTCACCTGGCACGTTGGATTAAGTGACCGATATTTTCCATTTCCGCACATCTGTGCCGGCTGTATAGGTGCCATACATTTCTTCAACTCTTCGTACCTTCTTTTATTTTTTATTGGGTATAGGTTTGGAAAAATAGTGTTATCTCAATTAGCGTTCGAAACTGGAACATATCGATGTGGTTCGTATGGAGCGGATATGATAAGGAGAATCGACCTGTTACAAGGCGATATAATTGGAGTACACCATCCCTCATATGGACTATCATACATGTAAGGCTGCATTACTGCTAACCAACAATTCATTTCACAGACTCATGCTTGCAAACTCTCTTGATCTGCCTGTACACCCTCTTTTTGCACTGCTTGTGCTTTAATGCATCTATGCTTTGCTTTGTCTTATATATTTGTTGGGGGTCTCCGGGCTTTTTGTTCCTTTATTGTTTTGTATTTTGTATTTATCTCTTTTCTTATCCCTGTATTTTTGTACTTTTTTATTATTATATTTTTTTGGTTATTTTCTTATTGTTTCTGAACATGCTGAGTAATACCCTCACTCATCCCTTGCTACCCTCTGCCAACCTCTTTATCATCTATGACACCATCTAAGTGATACATTTTTGGTGTAAATTTTAATTTTTAATTTTTAATTTTTAATTTTTAATTTTTAATTTTTAATTTTTAATTTTTAATTTTTAATTTTTAATTTTTAATTTTTAATTTTTAATTTTTAATTTTTAATTTTTAATTTTTAATTTTTAATTTTTAATTTTTAATTTTTAATTTTTAATTTTTAATTTTTAATTTTTAATTTTTAATTTTTTAATTTTTAAGACATTTTATGACATTATGTGCATCATGTATTCTGTCTTTTTCCATATAGGGTTAGCCTCGGGACCCCCCTGCTGGTCATTTAACCTTGTTATGGTGACGCAGCTCGATGGAGCATGCAACTACTGATATACTCATGTTTATAGGCTCTGAAGATGCCTGCCATGCTCTATGGATGAAACACTGTTGGCTAATAAAACAATGTATTCTAAGCACTCTTTGGTTATTCCTATAACTATATATATATATATATATATATATATATATATATATATATATATATATATATAGTTATATATAAAACAAAGGAGTTGTGGTAAGGAACCAGATGGACCATAACGCACCAGAGTACTCAATACTTAGGGTAGTAGAGTGGGAAATAGAAAAAAGTATGACCGCCGACGGTAGAGCTCAAGCCGTTTTGACGGCTATTTCTGGACTGAAATAGCCGTCGAAAGGGCTTGAGCTCTGCCATCGGGTCCTACTTTTTCCTATATATATATATATATATATATATATATATATATATAATATATATATTGTAAAAGCAAAAGAACTTACCGAAAACATCCATCTAATACTTTTGATACCTCGCAGAGCCTGTGAACTTCTGAGATTATTGATTTAAGATGAATTCTTGAATTCAATATTAGTAGGAAAATATATCGGTCTGGGAATTCCTTATAGATTACCTGGCGAAATACTTCATATGGATCAAGGGGCTAAATGTGACATGTGTAGAATGATACACAAATATATGCCTGATTGACATGCAATGTAGTATTTAATATAACTGAAAGAATTGAAACAAGTATATGTCAATAATTTATACACCCAAACTAAATTCAGAGCAAATGGCCAACCAATAAATTTCAGAGATATGCATCCTCTGTTTCCAGTGACTTTCTATTGTATGGGAGCTCGGGCCAAGGAGGAGGACAACCTCACCGAATGAGGTGTCTAACCATGTAACGGGCCTGAATCTCAAATTCCTGGTTTCAATATGAGAAAAACGTAGTAGTATACATATGGAAATTCTTGGAAGCGGTATTACCAAACTATGCTATTGAGAGCTGGAGGAACACTAGAACAGCATGCCACTGTGTATTTCCAATTTCCTTATCCTTCACATCTAGCATAAGGAGAAGAGAGTGCACTAGACTGTGGAGGAAAGTGTAAAAAAAAGAAAGAAAATCAAGAGAACTACATGTGGATATGTTTTCAAACCGTAGTTCAGCATTCTGCTAAGCACACCAAGAAGAATTGCAAAAGTCACAATTGCAAAACTGGCCAACCAAGGAAGGATGATTATAGAAAATGTAGCAACAATGGCTGTGTCCAAAGGTGGCCAGAACCCCTCTGCTCGAACATTTAAATGACAACAGATAAAACGATATATATATATATATATATATATATATATATATATATATATATATATATATATGGTGTAGATATTATGTAAGGGACACTTCTTAGAATATTACCAGTCCAGAAACAATCAAATAGAAATCAATAAAACATATTGAAAAATAATTATAAAATCAGGCCCTCAAAATCAGCCTGATTTTATAATTATTTTTCTATATGTTTTATTGATTTCTATTTGATTGTTTCCGGACTGGTATATATTCTAAGAAGTGTCCCTTACATAATATCTACACCATTAACAAAAGAGCGCTACTATAACACTCAGTATCTTATCACATATCTATAAAAGCATTTTTCATTTTCGATGAAAATAACCTCTTTGTATTACCTTAATCATATTTACTTTTTCACAAAAATTTAATACATGTGCATCGGTAGACCTTAATACCATATAAACCTGCGTCGGAAGAACATATAGGCGTAATCAATACATTTCTTTTGATTGCATATTCGGAGGCATTAGATTGCTAATGATATTCATATCCATATCGTTAACATTATTCAAAAGAAGATAGAATAGAAATCGTTGGCTTGATCAAAACAACATTTACATGAGAATGGAATACTTGGGTGAAAAATGTGTCGCAAAATCGTAAAGATAATTGCAGTAGTATTTATATTAACCGTCATAGAAAAACAATAATCTATCTATAAAGCCAATATACTTTACATTCGTTCGCCACCTTTGATATACACGATGGTAGAGGAAATAATTGTTTCTATTTTAGGCACAAGGCCAGCAATTACCCAGTACATTACTGGTACTTTATTTTATCGACCTCGTAAGGATGAAAGGCAAAGTTAACCTCGGCGGGTTTTGAACTTATCCAATCCACCGCCCGATGTTAGAGGAAATAATGCAATATAATAGAATACCTAAACATCGATACTATTGAACTTTTTACGGATAAACACTAACAGTGGAGAAATAGTCGTTTACTTTATCAATCTAGAATTCACGTCCTGTTTGGTGAATTGTTCGGTTACATAACAATCGCCTTATTCACAAAAGAAGATTTATGTTCACTCTCTGAATGGAATTTCACAGCACAGAATATCGGAGAACATAGTGGTGGAAATGCACTAGATATTCAATAGAAGTTTTAGCATGATAATCTTCACTCACACATACACACACACACACAAACACATTTATATACACACACACACGCATACACACACGCACACACACACATATATATACACCCACATATACACCCACCCCCACACACACATGCACTCTCATACGCATGCATATATCTGGAGTTTATGCTAACATTTCTATTGAATATCATGTGTACTTCCACCACTATGTGATCCGATGATTTTGGTTGATGACCCTGTGATAAACAATATCAACAAGATTCATTATTTCTTATTATAAATATGAATATATATATATATTGGAAGCTGGCTGTCTTAGAAAGGCTCTTTCTGATGACATGTACAGTCTGAATTTGTTAAACATTAAATCTTTCTTTGGGTTTTCTTAGAGATGTTACTTTTTGAATTGTTTTCATCTTTCGTGAAACATGTCGTTGATTAAAAAATGTCACATATTGATATCTGCAACAACTCACGCACATAAAGACAACCTATCTAGCTCATGCAAAGCACACATACACACACACACACATACACATACATATACACGCATATACATATATACATATATATATATATATATATATATATATATATATATATATGTGTGTGTTTGTGTGTGTGTGTGTGTATGTGTGCTTTGCATGAGCTAGATAGGTTGTCTTTATGTGCGTGAGTTGTTGCAGATATCAATATGTGACATTTTTTAATCAGCGACATGTTTCACGATAGATGAAGACAATTCAAAAAGTAACATCTCTAAGAAAACCCAAAGAAAGATTTAATGTTTAACAAATTCAGACTGTACATGTCATCAGAAAGAGCCTTTCTAAGACAGCCAGCTCCCTTTAGTGAATTAAATAAAAGAAAAATGGAAAATGTATCTGGACCATTGATCAACATTGTGTAAGGAAAATCTTGAATAGCTGAACAATTTTCAAAATCTCATGAATAATATACACCATGAATAATATTCCCCATCACATCCAATTCCCTGTGTACTTTAGTAATGACTAGCAGAATGGCCCAGCATTGCTCGCGATTCTAAACATAGATTAGCATGTTTATCTGAATCAGTACAGAGAAGTACGGAATACCTCGGCTTCGGGATAGTGTCTACATTTTGTGCTTATAAAACAAAATCGTCGTAGAATACCAGGGGTTTTTTCTGTGCGAAGAAAATCAATACTTTATCGCGAAATAAATACGTTTGTTTATATTTTGTCATTGTTTATGCAAAAATATCTATACATGAATATATATATATATATATATATATATATATATATATATATATATACTAGGAGAAGTGCCCGGCGTTGCTCGGGGTTTAATTGCTTTAAAGTACTCTTAATGATTCCACTCAATTATGATTATTGAGGCAAAGATTGATATAAGTTCCCGCCCAACAAATCGATTTGCAACAGGATAGAAAACCCTGTAAAGGGCTTTGCAACACTTTCAGAAAGCGGTAACAATTGAATGTGAGGTGGCCTGAAAAGGGCCGTGTTATCGTTCTCACAATGGTAACAATTTGGTAGGAAGTCCTGGAAAGGGACGTAAAACGTTCGCATGTGAATAGGGCCTCTTCTTCTTCCACCAACTGCAGCGGACGTGCTGTCCCGAAACTTTATGCTCTGTTAAAACAGATTGGATGCCCTATGGAGGAAAGAGGGGGAATAAGCATGGGAAAGTAAATACGGGTAAGTTTGAAAATATACAACTATAACATCTACTCACCATATGTCAGACCGGCAAGACTGTAGTGGTGCTAAATAGTGGAGTCACAACACCTCTCTGTAGACCACATTTTTTGTTCTACCTTTGGGTGCAAGTTGAATAAGTTCTGCTTGCATCCGACTCTTGAGCATGCGACGTATAATTGGCCGTGTGAGAAGCACGGCTGGCCTAAATGGAGGCCTGCTGTTGTTAGCGTTTGGCGTTGGGACTTGTTGATTGACATCGCGAAGCAAAGTTTAACGGGGAATTGAAGTCGGCGCAGAGTACAGGGGCATTCCTTACCTGATGGAGTTAATGGTATTCTGGTTATAAAGACGTTTTCTCCAGCGCCGCCGCTCGTGAGAATTGTGGCTTCAATTACATGCGGTAGGAGGTTTCTTATCACTAACCGTGTTCCATTGCAGAGACGTGGTGGTTCCAGGTTCCTCAACAGAATCACTGGAGCCCCAACTTTGAGGCAGTCCGGAGAGGTCCAAGGAATTGAGGAATTCTGTGGGAAAATCGTCAACCTCATCTTTGTCCAGAACTGTGTCCACAGATTTGTAGGTTTAGAGGTTTCCAGGAATGCGTTGCAGAAGTTCCTCATTGATTTTTGCAGCATAGACATTTTTGGGAGCTAATATGGCTCTATCGCACAGCCAATTCTTGTTTTTGTAGTTGATGGCCATATCGGGAAAGACAGAGGCTGTGAGGTCGTCAACAGTGTCGACAACGGTGCCTACTTGCGAGACTGCCATTTCTCCAGCCGCATCTGAAGGTGCAGTGCCGTCACCAACTGTTAAGAGGTCCTTCGAGAAGTCGGCTGATAAGTGGTCGCCGAACAGTTGGGCTCTCATGTTTGTTGTGAGGGTCAGAATTGTCACCTCCTGCCACAGGGAAGATGACTTAATGCAAGCCCCCACAGTGTCGGCCCTGGTGGCTTTTGAAACAACTGGAAGAGTTTGTCGAAAATCGCCAGACAGCAGTAGAGGTACTCCTCCCATCGGCCGGTTACATTCCCTGATGTCTCGTAGGTTCCTGCCTAACTCCTCAAGTGACACTTTATAGGCCATTGTGCATTCGTCCCACACAATTAACTGGCATTCTTTCAAGACTTCTGCTTTGTCAGAGTCCTTGGTGATATTGCAGGTTATTGTGTCGTCTGAAGTCGAGTTGAATGGTAGTTTAAATGCGAAATGAGCTATCCTACCACTGGGTAGCAGAGTTGCGGCAATCCCAGAAGAAGCCACAGCCAGGGCGATTCCTTTTTGGTGTCGCACTTTGGCGAGGGGGATTTTTGTGACGAATGTTTTACCAGTTCCTCCTGGGGCATCCCAAAAGAAGATACATCCTGTGCCTTGACGAATGAAAGTGCAAACTGTGTCATACGCCCGCCGTAGTTCCTGCAACAGTTTCGGCTCATTTTCTTTAATGAACAGTTAGAGGGCGTCGTAGTCAGTTTCCTGAATTATTCCCGTTGGAAGT
The DNA here is from genome assembly GCA_964016885.1 of Eledone cirrhosa. Classification (NCBI taxonomy): domain Eukaryota; kingdom Metazoa; phylum Mollusca; class Cephalopoda; order Octopoda; family Eledonidae; genus Eledone; species Eledone cirrhosa. The sequence continues at coordinate 57,395,766 of OZ024745.1, forward strand.
TTGTCCGAGCCCGTTCGCTGAACTTTTGGCAGTCCATAGAATGGAAGGTCATTTCCGCCGGTAGTTATGATTTTGTCCTCGATGCCAATGAGAGCTTTGTTGAAGAATTCGTCGCCGTCTCGTTCGTCGGAATGAGGAAGTAGCAGTTGTCCTTGGTGTATGTAATCATCGCATGTTTGCAGTAACACCGCAAAGAGTAGCAAAAGACTTCGCGCTGAGCGTATTGTAGCTGCCTCAGCCAATGTTGCATCCCCGTTTTTCATGGGGGGGGGGGGGGGCGTTTTTTATTTGGGTGCCCCTTTTTTTATTTGGGTGCCGCGTTTTTTTATGGGAGGGGTCTGTTCTTTATTTAGGTGACCCGTTTTTTTTATTTGGGTGCCCCGTTTTTTATTTGGGTGCACCGTTTTTTTATTTGGGTGCCCTGTTTTTTATTTGGGTGCCCCGTTTTTTTATTTGGGTGCCCCGTTTTTTATTTGGGTGCCCCGTTTTTTTATGGGGGGGTCCGTTTTTTATTTGGGTGCCCCGTTTTTTATGGGGTGGGGGCGTTTTTTATTTGGGTGCTCCGTTTAATTATAGGGGGGGTCCGTTTTTTATTTGGGTGCCCGGTTTTTTTATGGGGGGGCCTTTTTTTATTTGGGTGTCCCGTTGTTTTATGATGGGTCCGTTTTTGATTTGGGTGCCCCTTTTTTTATGAGCGGGTCCGTTTTTTATTTGGGTACCCCGTTTCTTTTTTGGCGTGCCCCGTTTTTTTATGGTGGGGGGGGGGTCCGTTTTTTATTTGGGTGCCCCGTTTTTATGGGGGGGGCGTTTTTTATTTGGGTACCCCATATTTTTATTTGGGTGGCCCGTTTTTTTTTGGGGTGCCCCTTTTGGGGGGGGTGTCCTGTTTCTTTATTTGGGTGCCCCGTTTTTTTGGGAGGGGGTGCCCCATTCTTTTATTCGGGTGCGCCGTTTTTTATTTGGGTGCCCCGTTTTTTATGGGGGGTTCCGTTTCTTATTTGGGTGCCCCGTTTTCTTATGGGGGGCCTTTTTTATTTAGGTGCCCCGTTATGGGGGGGCGTCTTTTATTTGGGTGCCCCATATTTTTATTTAGGTGCCCCGTTTTTTTATGTGGGGTCTCCGTTTTTTATTTGGGTGGCCCGTTTTTTATTTGGGTGCCCCTTTTGGGGGGATGCCCTGTTTCTTTATTTGGGTGCCTCGTTGTTTTATGGGGGGGTCCGGTTTTTTATGAGGGACTCCGTTTTTTCTTTGGGTGTCCCTTTTTTTTATTTGCGTGCCGCGTTTTTTTATTTGGGTGCCCCGTTTTTTATTTGGGTGTCCCGTTTTTTTTATTTGAGTGATCCGTTTTTTATTTGGGTGCCCCGTTTTTTTATTTGAGTGATCCGTTTTTTATTTGGGTGCCCGATTTTATTTGGGTGCTCCGTATTTTTATGGGGTTTTTTTTTATTTGGTTGCCCAGTTTTTTTGATGGGGGGGTACGTTTTTTATTTGGGTGCCCCATATTTTTATTTAGGTGCCCCGTTTTTTTATGTGGGTGCGCCGTTTTTTATTTGGGTGGCCCGTTTTTTATGGGGGGGGGTCCGTTTCTTATTTGGGTGCCCCGATTTTTATTTGGGTGATCCGTTGTTTTATCGGGGGGTCCGTTTTGTATTTGGGAGCCCCGTTTTTTTATGGGGGGTCCGTTTATTATTTGAGTGCCCCGTTTTTTATTTGGGTGCCCCGTTTTTTATTTGGGTGCCCCGTTTTTTTATGGTTTTTTTAATTTTATTTGGGTGTAACATTTTTTTATGTGGGGGCTCCGTTTTTAATTTGGGTGGCCCGTTTTTTATTTGGGTGCCCCGTTGTTTTGGGGGGGTGCCCGGTTTTTTTATTTGTGGGGGCCGTTTTTTATTTGGGTGCCCCGTTTTTTATTTGGGTACCCTATTTTTTTATTCCAGTGCCCGGTTTCTTATTTGGGTGTCCCGTTTTTTTATGGGGGGTCCGTTTCTAATTTGGGTGCCCCGTTTTTTATTTGGGTGATCCGTTGTTTTATCGGGGGGTCCGTTTTGTATTTGGGAGCCCCGTTTTTTTATGGGGGGTCCGTTATTATTTGAGTGCCTCGTTTTTTATTTGGGTGCCCCGTTTTTTATTTGGGTGCCCCGTTTTTTTATGGGTTTTTTTATTTTATTTGGGTGTACCATTTTTTTATGTGGGAGCCCCGTTTTTTTATGGGGGGTCCGTTATTATTTGAGTGCCTCGTTTTTTATTTGGGTGCCCCGTTTTTTATTTGGGTACCCTGTTTTTTTATTCCAGTGCCCGGTTTCTTATTTGGGTGTCCCGTTTTTTTATGGGGGGGTCCGTTTCTAATTTGGGTGCCCCGTTTTTTTATTTGGGTGACCCGTTTTTTTGATGGGGAGGGTCTGCTTTTTATTTGGGTGCCCCATATTTTTATTTAGGTGCCCCGTTTTTTTATGAGGGTGCGCCGTTTTTTATTTGGGTGGCCCGTTTTTTATGGGGGGTCCATTTCTTATTTGGGTGCCCGTTTTTTATTTGGGTAACCCGTTGTTTTATGGGGGGGTCCGTTTTTTATTTGGGTGCCCCGTTTTTTATGGGGGGTCCGTTTATTATTTGGGTGCCCCGTTTTTTATTTGGGTGCCCCGTTTTTTATATGGGTGCCCCGTTTTTTTATGGGGGTTGCGTTTTTTATTTGGGTGCTCCGTATTTTTATGGGGTTTACTTTTTTATTTGGGTGCCCCGTTTTTTTTATGTGGGGGCTCCGTTTTTAATTTGGGTGGCCCGTTTTTTTATTTGGGTGCCCCGTTGTTTGGGGCGGTGGCCTGTTTTTTTATTTGGGTGCCCCGTTTTTTTATTCCGTTGCCCGGTTTCTTATTTGGGTGCCCCCTGTTTTTTATGGGGGGGGGTCCATTCTTTATTTGGGTGCTACGTTTTTTATGGGGGGCCCGTTTGTGATTTGGGTGCCCCTTTTTTTTTTATTTGGGTGCCCCGTTTTTTTATTTGGGTGCACCGTTTTTTTATTTGAGTGATCCGTTTTTTATTTGGGTGCCCCGTTTTTAATTTGAGTGCTCCGTTTTTTTAAGGGGGTTCGATTTTTTATTTGGGTGCCCCGTTTATTATTTGGGTGCCCTGTTTTTTATTTAGGTGCCCTTTTTATGGGGGTCTATTATTTATTTGGGTGCTCCGTTTTTTTATGGGGGGTCCGTTTCTAATATGGGTGCCCCGTTTTTTATTTGGGTCCCACTTTTTTATGGGGGGGGTCCGTTTTTTATTTGGATGACCCGTTTTTTTATGTGGGGTCCGTTTTTTATTTGGGTTCTCCGTTTAATTATAGGGGGGTGTCCGTCTTTTATTTAGGTGCCCCGTTTTTTATGGGGGATCCGTTTTTTATTTGGGTGCCCCATATTTTACATTTAGGTGCCCCATTTTTTTATGTGGGGGCTCCGTTTATAATTTGGGTGGCCCGTTTTTTGTTTGGGTGCCCCGTTGTTTTGGGGGGTGCCCTGTTTTTTTATTTGGGTGCGCCGTTTTTTATTTGGGTGCCCCTTAATTATTTGGGTGCCCCGTTTTTTTATTCCGGTGCCCGGTTTCATATTTGGATGCCCCCTGTTTTTTTTATGGGGGGGTCCATTCTTTATATGGGTGCTCCTTCTTTTTGTGGGGGGTCCGTTTCTAATTTGGGTGCCCCATATTTTTATTTAGGTGCCCCGTTTTTTTTATGTGGGTGCGCAGTTTTTTATTTGGGTGGCCCGTTTTTTATGGGGGGGGGCGTTTCTTACTTGGGTGCCCCGTTTTTTATTTGGGTGACCCGTTGTTTTATGGGGGGGTCCGTTTTTTATTTGGGTGCCCCGTTTTTTATGGAGGGTTCGTTTCTTATTTGGGTGCCCCGTTTTTTATTTGGGTGCCCCGTTTTTTATATGGGTGCCCCGTTTTTTTATGGGGGGGGTCCGTTTTTTATTTGGGTGCTCCGTATTTTTATGGGGTTTATTTTTTTATTTGGGTGCCCCGTTTTTTTATGTGGGGGCTCCGTTTTTAATTTGGCTGGCCCGTTTTTTATTTGGGTGCCCCGTTGTTTTGGGCGGTGCCCTGTTTTTTTATTTGGGTGCCCCGTTCTTTATTTGGGTGCCCCGTTTTTTTATTCCGTTGCCCGGTTTCTTATTTGGGTGCCCCCTGTTTTTATATGGGGGGTCCATTCTTTATTTGGGTGCTACGTTTTGGTTATTGGGAGTCCGTTTTTTATTTGGGTGCCCCGTTTTTTATTTTGGTGCCCTGTTTTTTATTTGTGTGCCCTTTTTAAGGGGGGTCCATTATTTATTTGGGTGCTCCGTTTTTTTATGGGGGGTCCGTTTCTAATTTGGGTGCCCCGTTTTTTTATTTGTGTGCCCCGTCTTTTATTTGGGTGCCCCTTTTTTATGGGGGGCCCGTTTTTTATTTGGATGACCCGTTTTTTTATGGTGGGGTCCGTTTTTTATTTGGGTTCTCCGTTTAATTATAGGGGGGTGTACGATTTTTATTTAGGTGCCCCGTTTTTTAAGGGGGGGGGCGTTTTTTATTTGGGTGCCCCGTATTTTTATTTAGGTGCCACGTTTTTTATGCGGGGGTTCCGTTTCGTATTTTGGTGCCCCGTTTTTATGGGGGGGGGGTCCGTTTTTTATTTGTGTGCCCCATATTTTTATTTAGGTGCCCCGTTTTTTTTATGTGGGTGCGCTGTTTTTTATTTGGGTGGCCCGTTTTTTATGGGGGGTCCGTTTCTTAATTGGGTACCCCATTTTTTATGGGTGGTCCATTTATTATTTGGGTGCCCCGTTTTTTATTTGGGTGCCCCGTTTTTTTACGGGGGGTCCGTTTTTTATTTGGCTGCCCCGTTTTTTTTATTCCGGTGCACGGTTTTTTATTTGGGTGCCCCGTATTTTATGGTGGGGTCCGTTTTTTATTTGGGTGCCCCATATTTTTATTTAGGTGCCCCGTTTTTTTATGTGGGGGCTCCGTTTTTAATTTGGGTGGCCCGTTTTTTGTTTGGGTGCCCCGTTGTTTTCGGGGGGTGCCCTGTTTTTTTATTTGGGTGCGCCGTTTTTTATTTGGGTGCCCCGTTTTTTATTTGGGTGCCCCGTTTTTTTATTCCGGTGACCGGTTTTTTTATGTGGGGGCTCCGTTTTTAATTTGGGTGGCCCGTTTTTTGTTTGGGTGCCCCGTTGTTTTCGGGGGGTGCCCTGTTTTTTTATTTGGGTGCGCCGTTTTTTATTCGGGTGCCCCGTTTTTGATTTGGGTGACCCGTTTTTTATGGGGGGGTCCGTTTTTTATTTGGATGCCCCGTTTTTTTATGGGGTCCGTTTTTTATTTGGGTGCCCCATATTTTTATTTAGGTGCCCCTTTTTTTATGTGGGTGCGCCGTTTTTTATTTGGGTGGCCCGTTTTTTATGGGGGGTCCGTTTTTTATTTGGATGCCCCGTTTCTTTATGGGGGTCCGCTTTTTATTTGGCTGCCCCGTTTTTTATTATTCCGGTGCACGGTTTTTTATTTGGGTGCCCCGTTTTGTTATTTGGGTGCCCCATGTTTTTCTTTAGGTGCCCCGTTTCTTATTTGGGTACCCCGTTTTTTTATGGGTGGTCCGTTTATTATTTGGGTGCCCCGTTTTTTATTTGGGTGCCCTGTTTTTTATGGGGGGGTCCGTTTTTTATTTGGGTGCCCCGTTTTTATTATGGGGGGGTCCGTTTTTTATTTGGCTGCTCCGTTTTTTTTTATTCCGGGGGTCCGTTTTTTATTGGGTGCCCCATATTTTTATTTAGCTGCCCCGTTTTTTTTATGTGGGTGCGCCGTATTTTATTTGGGTGCCCCGTTTTTTTATTCCGGTGACCGGTTTGATATTTGGGTGCCCCGTTTTTTATGGGGGGTCCATTCTTTATATGGGTGCTCCGTTTGTTTACGGGGGATCCGTTTCTAATTTGGGTGCCCCGTTTTTTTATTTAGGTGCCCCGTTTTTTTGATGGGGGGGTCCGTTTTTTATTTGGGTGGCCCGTTTTTATGGGGGGGTCCGTTTCTTATTCGGGTGCCCCGTTTTTGATTTGGGTGACCCGTTTTTTATGGGGGGGGTTGTTTTTTATTTGGATGCCCCGTTTTTTTATGGGGGTCCGTTTTTTATTTGGGTGCCCCATATTTTTATTTAGGTGCCCCTTTTTTTTATGTGGGTGCGCCGTTTATTATTTGGGTGGCCCGTTTTTTATGGGGGTTCCGTTTATTATTTGGGTGCCCCGTTTATTATTTGGGTGCCCCGTTTTTTATTTGGGTGCCCCGTTTTTTATGGGGGGTCCGTTTTTTATTTGGGTGTCCCGTTTTTTATTTGGGTGCCCCGTTTTTTATGGGGGGGGTCCGTTTTTTATTTCGATGCCCCGTTTTTTTATGGGGGTCCGTTTTTTATTTGGCTGCCCCGTTTTTTTTATTCCGGTGCACGGTTTTTTATTTGGGTGCCCCGTTTTTTATTTGGGTGCCCCTTTTTTATGGGGAGTTCTATTCTTTATATGGGTGCTCCGTTTTTTTATTGGGCGATCCGTTTTTTATTTGGGTGCCCCGTTTTTTATTTGGGTGCCCCGTTATTTATTTGGGTGACCCGTTTTTTATTTGGGTGCCCCGTTTTTTTAAGGGGGTGTCCGTATTTCATTTGGGTGCCCCGTTTTTTATTTGGGTGCCCCGTTTTTTATTTGGGTGCCCCGTTATTTATTTGGGTGACCCGTTGTTTTATGGGGGGGTTCGTTTTTTATTTGGGTGTCCCATTATTTTATGGGGGGGACCGTTTTCTATTTGGGTGCCCCGTTTTTCTATGGGGGTCGATTTTTTTATTTGGGTGCCCCGTTTCTTTAGGGGGGGTTATTTGGGTGTCCAGTATTTTTATGGGGGGATCCGTTTTTAATTTTGGTGCGCCGTTTTTTATGGGGGTCCGTTTCTAATTTGGGTGCCCCGTTTTTTATTTGGGTGCCATTTTTTTATTGGGGGGTCCGTTTTTATTTGGATGACCCGTTCTTTTATGGGGGGTCCGTTTTTCATTTGGGTTCCCCGTTTAATTGTAGGGGGGTACCCGTTTCTTATTTAGGTGCCCCGTATTTTTATTTGGGTGCCCCGTTTTTTATGGGGGGGGGGCGTTTTTTATTTGGGTACCCCGTTTTATATTTGGGTGCCCCGTTTTTTATGCGGGGGGGGGGGATTTTTATTTTGGTGCCCCGTTTTTTATTTGGGTGCCCCGTTTCTTATTTGGGTGCCCCATTTCTTGTTTGGGTGCCCCATTTCTTATTTGGGTGCCCCGTTTTTTATTGAGGCGGGTCCGTTTTTTATTTGCGTGCCCCGTTTTTTATTTGTGCCTGGTTTTTTCATGGGGGGTCCATTATTTTATTTTGGTGCCCCGTTTTTTTAAGGGGGTGTCCGTATTTTATTTGGATGCCCCGTTTTTTTATGGGGTCCGTTTTTTATTTGGGTGCCCCATATTTTTATTTAGGTGCCCCTTTTTTTATGTGGGTGCGCCGTTTTTTATTTGGGTGGCCCGTTTTTTATGGGGGGTCCGTTTTTTATTTGGATGCCCCGTTTCTTTATGGGGGTCCGCTTTTTATTTGGCTGCCCCGTTTTTTATTATTCCGGTGCACGGTTTTTTATTTGGGTGCCCCGTTTTGTTATTTGGGTGCCCCATGTTTTTCTTTAGGTGCCCCGTTTCTTATTTGGGTACCCCGTTTTTTTATGGGTGGTCCGTTTATTATTTGGGTGCCCCGTTTTTTATTTGGGTGCCCTGTTTTTTATGGGGGGGTCCGTTTTTTATTTGGGTGCCCCGTTTTTATTATGGGGGGGTCCGTTTTTTATTTGGCTGCTCCGTTTTTTTTTATTCCGGGGGTCCGTTTTTTATTGGGTGCCCCATATTTTTATTTAGCTGCCCCGTTTTTTTTATGTGGGTGCGCCGTATTTTATTTGGGTGCCCCGTTTTTTTATTCCGGTGACCGGTTTGATATTTGGGTGCCCCGTTTTTTATGGGGGGGTCCATTCTTTATATGGGTGCTCCGTTTGTTTACGGGGGATCCGTTTCTAATTTGGGTGCCCCGTTTTTTTATTTAGGTGCCCCGTTTTTTTGATGGGGGGGTCCGTTTTTTATTTGGGTGGCCCGTTTTTATGGGGGGGTCCGTTTCTTATTCGGGTGCCCCGTTTTTGATTTGGGTGACCCGTTTTTTATGGGGGGGTTTGTTTTTTATTTGGATGCCCCGTTTTTTTATGGGGGTCCGTTTTTTATTTGGGTGCCCCATATTTTTATTTAGGTGCCCCTTTTTTTTATGTGGGTGCGCCGTTTATTATTTGGGTGGCCCGTTTTTTATGGGGGTTCCGTTTATTATTTGGGTGCCCCGTTTATTATTTGGGTGCCCCGTTTTTTATTTGGGTGCCCCGTTTTTTATGGGGGGTCCGTTTTTTATTTGGGTGTCCCGTTTTTTATTTGGGTGCCCCGTTTTTTATGGGGGGGGTCCGTTTTTTATTTCGATGCCCCGTTTTTTTATGGGGGTCCGTTTTTTATTTGGCTGCCCCGTTTTTTTTATTCCGGTGCACGGTTTTTTATTTGGGTGCCCCGTTTTTTATTTGGGTGCCCCTTTTTTATGGGGAGTTCTATTCTTTATATGGGTGCTCCGTTTTTTTATTGGGCGGTCCGTTTTTTATTTGGGTGCCCCGTTTTTTATTTGGGTGCCCCGTTATTTATTTGGGTGACCCGTTTTTTATTTGGGTGCCCCGTTTTTTTAAGGGGGTGTCCGTATTTCATTTGGGTGCCCCGTTTTTTATTTGGGTGCCCCGTTATTTATTTGGGTGACCCGTTGTTTTATGGGGGGGTCCGTTTTTTATTTGGGTGTCCCATTATTTTATGGGGGGGACCGTTTTCTATTTGGGTGCCCCGTTTTTCTATGGGGGTCGATTTTTTTATTTGGGTGCCCCGTTTTTTTAGGGGGGGGTTATTTGGGTGTCCAGTATTTTTATGGGGGGATCCGTTTTTAATTTTGGTGCGCCGTTTTTTATGGGGGTCCGTTTCTAATTTGGGTGCCCCGTTTTTTATTTGGCTGCTCCGTTTTTTTTTATTCCGGGGGTACGTTTTTTATTTAGCTGCCCCGTTTTTTTTATGTGGGTGCGCCGTATTTTATTTGGGTGCCCCGTTTTTTTATTCCGGTGACCGGTTTTTTATTTGGGTGCCCCGTTTTTTATTTGGGTGCCCCTTTTTTATGGGGAGTTCTATTCTTTATACGGGTGCTCCGTTTTTTTATTGGGCGGTCCGTTTTTTATTTGGGTGCCCCATATTTTTCTTTAGGTGCCCCTTTTCTTATTTGGGTACCCCGTTTTTTATGGGTGGTCCGTTTATTATTTGGGTGCCCCGTTTTTTATTTGGGTGCCCCGTTTTTTATGGGGGGGTCGGTTTTTTATTTTGGTGCCCCGTTTTTATTATGGGGGGGGGGGGGTCCGTTTTTATTTGGCTGCTCCGTTTTTTTTTATTCCGGGGGTCCGTTTTTTATTTGGGTGCCCCATATCTTTATTTAGCTGCCCCGTTTTTTTTATGTGGGTGCGCCGTTTTTTATTTGGGTGCCCCGTTTTTTTATTCCGGTGACCGGTTTGATATTTGGGTGCCCCGTTTTTTTAATGGGGGGGGTCCGTTTTTTATTTGGGTGCCCCATATTTTTATTTAGGTGCCCCTTTTTTTATGTGGGTGCGCCGTTTATTATTTGGGTGGCCCGTTTTTTATGGGGGTTCCGTTTATTATTTGGGTGCCCCGTTTTTTGTTTGGGTGCCCCGTTTTTTATGGGGGGGTCCGTTTTTTATTTGGGTGTCCCGTTTATTATTTGGGTGCCCCGTTTTTTATTTGGGTGCCCCGTTTTTTATTGGGGGTCCGTTTTTTATTTGGGTGTCCCGTTTTTTGTTTGGGTGCCCCGTTTTTTATGGGGGGGGGGGGTCCGTTTTTTATTTCGATGCCCCGTTTTTTTATGGGATTCCGTTTTTTATTTGGCTGCCCCGTTTTTTTTATTCCGGTGCACGGTTTTTTATTTGGGTGCCCCGTTTTTTATTTGGGTGCCCCTTTTTTATGGAAAGTTCTATTCTTTATTTGGGTGCCCCGTTTTTTATTTGGGTGCCCCGTTTTTTATTTGGGTGCCCCGTTTTTTATTTGGGTGACCCGTTGTTTTATGGGGGGGTCCGTTTTTTATTTGGGTGTCCCATTATTTTATGGGGGGACCGTTTTCTATTTGGGTGCCCCGTTTTTCTATGGGGGTCGATTTTTTTATTTGGGTGCCCCGTTCTTTTAGGGGGGTTATTTGGGTGTCCAGTATTTTTATGGGGGGATCCGTTTTTAATTTGGGTGCGCCGTTTTTTATGGGGGTCCGTTTCTAATTTGGGTGCCCCGTTTTTTATTTGGGTGCCATTTTTTTTATTGGGGGGTCCGTTTTTATTTGGATGACCCGTTCTTTTATGGGGGGTCCGTTTTTCCTTTGGGTTCCCCGTTTAATTGTAGGGGGGTACCCGTTTCTTATTTAGGTGCCCCGTATTTTTATTTGGGTGCCCCGTTTTTTATGGGTGGGGGCGTTTTTTATTTGGGTACCCCGTTTTATATTTGGGTGCCCCGTTTTTTATGCGGGGGGGGGGGGGGGATTTTTATTTTGGTGCCCCGTTTTTTATTTGGGTGCCCCGTTTCTTATTTGGGTGCCCCATTTCTTATTTGGGTGCCCCATTTCTTATTTGGGTGCCCCGTTTTTTATTGAGGCGGGTCCGTTTTTTATTTGCGTGCCCCGTTTTTTATTTGTGCCTGGTTTTTTCATGGGGGGTCCATTTTTTATTTTGGTGCCCCGTTTTTTTAAGGGGGTGTCCGTATTTTATTTGGGTGCCCCGTTTTTTATTTCGGTGCCCGGTTTTTTTAAGTGGGTGGCCGTTTTTTATTTGGTTGCCACGTTTTTTATTTGGTTGCCCCTTTTTTTATTTACGTGCGCCGTTTTTTTATGGGGGGGTCCGTTTTTTATATAAGTGCCCCGTTTATTTATGGGGGGTCCGTTTTTTATTTGGGTGCCCCGTTTTTTATTTGGGTGCCCCGTTATTTATTTGGGTGACCCGTTTTTTATTTGGGTGCCCCATTTTTTTAAGGGGGTGTCCGTATTTCATTTGGGTGCCCTGTTTAAATAACGGGTTTCTTTATGTGGGGGCCCGTTTTTTATTTGGGTGCCCAGTTTTTTTATGGGGGGGGGGGGGTCCGTTTTTTATTTGGGTGCCCCGTTTTTTATTTGGGTGCCCCGTTTTTTATGGGAGGGGGTCGTTTTTTATTTGGGTGCCCCGTTTTTTATTAGCGTGCCCCGTTTTTTATTTAGGTGCCCCGTTTTTTATTTGGGTGCCCCGTTTCTTATTTGGGTGCCCAGTTTTTTATTGCGGAGTCCGTTTTCTATTTGGGTTTCCCGTTTTTTATTTGGGTACCCGGTTTTTTTATGGGGGGGTCCGTTTTTAATTTGGGTGCCCCGTTTTTTATTTGGGTACCCGGTTATTTTATGGGGGGGTCCGTTTTTTATTTGGGTGCCCCGTTTTTTATTTAGGTGCCCCGTTTTTTTAAGGGGGTATCCGTTTTTCTATCTGAGTGGCCCGTTTCTTTATTTGGGTGCCGCGTTTTTTATTTGGGTGCCCCGTTTTTTTATTTGGGTGCCCCGTTTTTTTATGGGGAGGATCCTTTATTTTTATTTGGTGGCCCCGTTTTTTATGGGAGGGGGGTGTTTTTTATTTGGGTGCCCCGTTTTTTATTTGGGTGCCCCGTTTCTTATTTGGGTGCCCCGTTTCTTATTTGGTTGCCCCTTTTTTTATTTAGGTGCCCCGTTATTTTATGGGGGGTCCGTTTTATATTTGGGTGCCCCGTTTTTTTATATGGGTGCCCCGTTTTTTATTTTGGGTGCCCGGTTTTTTTATGGGGGGGGTCCTTTTTTTATTTTGGTGCCCCGTTTTTTATTTGGGTGCCCCGTTATTTATTTGGGTGACCCGTTTTTTATTTGGGTGCCCCGTTTTTTTAAGGGGGTGTCCGTAATTCATTTGGGTGCCCTGTTTAAATAACGGGTTTCTTTATGTGGGGGTCCGTTTTTTATTTTGGTGCCTCGTTTTTTATTTGAGTGCCCCGTTTTTTATTTGCGTGCCCCGTTTTTTATTTAGGTGCCCCGTTTTTTATTTGGGTGCCCCGTTTCTTATTTGGGTGCCCCGTTTTTTAAGGGGGTATCCGTTTTTCTAATTGAGTGGCCCGTTTTTTTATTTCGGTGGCGCGTTTTTTTATTTGGGTGCCCCGTTTTTTATTTGGGTGCCCCGTTTTTTTATGGGGGTATCCTTTATTTTTATTTGGTGGCCCCGTTTTTTATGGGAGGGGGGGCGTTTTTTATTTGCGTGCCCCGTATTTTATTTGGGTGGCCGGTTTTTTTATTTGGGTGCCCCGTTTATTTATGGGGGGTCCATTTTTTATTTTGGTGCCCCGTTTTTTATTTGCGTGCCCCGTTATTTATTTGGGTGACCCGTTTTTTATTTCGGTGCCCCTTTTTTTATTTAGGTGCGCCTTTTTTTATGGGGGGGGGTCCGTTTTTTATTTGGGTGCTCCGTTTTTTATTTGGGTGCCCCTTTTTTTATTTGGGTCCCCAGATTTTTTATTTGGGCGCCCCGTTTTTTATTTGGGTGCCTGTTTTTTTAAGGGGGTCGCCGTTTTTTATTTGGTTGCCACGTTTTTTATTTGGTTGTCCCTTTTTTTTTGTTTACGTGCGCCGTTTTTTTATGGTGGGGGGTCCGTTTATTATATGGGTGCCCCGTTTATTTATGGGGGGGTCCGTTTTTTATTTGGGTGCCCCGTTTTTTATTTGGGTGCCCCGTTTTTTATTTGGGTGCCCCGTTATTTATTTGGGTGACGCGTTTTTTATTTGGGTGCCCCGTTTTTTTAAGGGGGTGTCCGTATTACATTTGGGTGCCCCGTTTTTTATTTGGGTGCCCCGTTTTTTATTTGGGTGCCCCGTTATTTATTTGGGTGACCCGTTGTTTTATGGGGGGGTCCGTTTTTTATTTGGGTGTCCCATTATTTTATGGGGGGGACCGTTTTCTATTTGGGTGCCCCGTTTTTCTATGGGGATCGATTTTTTTATTTGGGTGCCCCGTTTCTTTAGGGGGGGTTATTTGGGTGTCCAGTATTTTTATGGGGGGATCCGTTTTTAATTTTGGTGCGCCGTTTTTTATGGGGGTCCGTTTCTAATTTGGGTGCCCCGTTTTTTATTTGGGTGCCATTTTTTTATTGGGGGGTCCGTTTTTATTTGGATGACCCGTTCTTTTATGGGGGGTCCGTTTTTCCTTTGGGTTCCCCGTTTAATTGTAGGGGGGTACCCGTTTCTTATTTAGGTGCCCCGTATTTTTATTTGGGTGCCCCGTTTTTTATGGGGGGGGGCGTTTTTTATTTGGGTACCCCGTTTTATATTTGGGTGCCCCGTTTTTTATGCGGGGGGGGGGGATTTTTATTTTGGTGCCCCGTTTTTTATTTGGGTGCCCCGTTTCTTATTTGGGTGCCCCATTTCTTGTTTGGGTGCCCCATTTCTTATTTGGGTGCCCCGTTTTTTATTGAGGCGGGTCCGTTTTTTATTTGCGTGCCCCGTTTTTTATTTGTGCCTGGTTTTTTCATGGGGGGTCCATTATTTTATTTTGGTGCCCCGTTTTTTTAAGGGGGTGTCCGTATTTTATTTGGATGCCCCGTTTTTTTATGGGGTCCGTTTTTTATTTGGGTGCCCCATATTTTTATTTAGGTGCCCCTTTTTTTATGTGGGTGCGCCGTTTTTTATTTGGGTGGCCCGTTTTTTATGGGGGGTCCGTTTTTTATTTGGATGCCCCGTTTCTTTATGGGGGTCCGCTTTTTATTTGGCTGCCCCGTTTTTTATTATTCCGGTGCACGGTTTTTTATTTGGGTGCCCCGTTTTGTTATTTGGGTGCCCCATGTTTTTCTTTAGGTGCCCCGTTTCTTATTTGGGTACCCCGTTTTTTTATGGGTGGTCCGTTTATTATTTGGGTGCCCCGTTTTTTATTTGGGTGCCCTGTTTTTTATGGGGGGGTCCGTTTTTTATTTGGGTGCCCCGTTTTTATTATGGGGGGGTCCGTTTTTTATTTGGCTGCTCCGTTTTTTTTTATTCCGGGGGTCCGTTTTTTATTGGGTGCCCCATATTTTTATTTAGCTGCCCCGTTTTTTTTATGTGGGTGCGCCGTATTTTATTTGGGTGCCCCGTTTTTTTATTCCGGTGACCGGTTTGATATTTGGGTGCCCCGTTTTTTATGGGGGGGTCCATTCTTTATATGGGTGCTCCGTTTGTTTACGGGGGATCCGTTTCTAATTTGGGTGCCCCGTTTTTTTATTTAGGTGCCCCGTTTTTTTGATGGGGGGGGTCCGTTTTTTATTTGGGTGGCCCGTTTTTATGGGGGGGTCCGTTTCTTATTCGGGTGCCCCGTTTTTGATTTGGGTGACCCGTTTTTTATGGGGGGGTTTGTTTTTTATTTGGATGCCCCGTTTTTTTATGGGGGTCCGTTTTTTATTTGGGTGCCCCATATTTTTATTTAGGTGCCCCTTTTTTTTATGTGGGTGCGCCGTTTATTATTTGGGTGGCCCGTTTTTTATGGGGGTTCCGTTTATTATTTGGGTGCCCCGTTTATTATTTGGGTGCCCCGTTTTTTATTTGGGTGCCCCGTTTTTTATGGGGGGTCCGTTTTTTATTTGGGTGTCCCGTTTTTTATTTGGGTGCCCCGTTTTTTATGGGGGGGGTCCGTTTTTTATTTCGATGCCCCGTTTTTTTATGGGGGTCCGTTTTTTATTTGGCTGCCCCGTTTTTTTTATTCCGGTGCACGGTTTTTTATTTGGGTGCCCCGTTTTTTATTTGGGTGCCCCTTTTTTATGGGGAGTTCTATTCTTTATATGGGTGCTCCGTTTTTTTATTGGGCGGTCCGTTTTTTATTTGGGTGCCCCGTTTTTTATTTGGGTGCCCCGTTATTTATTTGGGTGACCCGTTTTTTATTTGGGTGCCCCGTTTTTTTAAGGGGGTGTCCGTATTTCATTTGGGTGCCCCGTTTTTTATTTGGGTGCCCCGTTTTTTATTTGGGTGCCCCGTTATTTATTTGGGTGACCCGTTGTTTTATGGGGGGGTCCGTTTTTTATTTGGGTGTCCCATTATTTTATGGGGGGGACCGTTTTCTATTTGGGTGCCCCGTTTTTCTATGGGGGTCGATTTTTTTATTTGGGTGCCCCGTTTTTTTAGGGGGGGTTATTTGGGTGTCCAGTATTTTTATGGGGGGATCCGTTTTTAATTTTGGTGCGCCGTTTTTTATGGGGGTCCGTTTCTAATTTGGGTGCCCCGTTTTTTATTTGGCTGCTCCGTTTTTTTTTATTCCGGGGGTACGTTTTTTATTTAGCTGCCCCGTTTTTTTTATGTGGGTGCGCCGTATTTTATTTGGGTGCCCCGTTTTTTTATTCCGGTGACCGGTTTTTTATTTGGGTGCCCCGTTTTTTATTTGGGTGCCCCTTTTTTATGGGGAGTTCTATTCTTTATACGGGTGCTCCGTTTTTTTATTGGGCGGTCCGTTTTTTATTTGGGTGCCCCATATTTTTCTTTAGGTGCCCCTTTTCTTATTTGGGTACCCCGTTTTTTATGGGTGGTCCGTTTATTATTTGGGTGCCCCGTTTTTTATTTGGGTGCCCCGTTTTTTATGGGGGGGTCGGTTTTTTATTTTGGTGCCCCGTTTTTATTATGGGGGGGGGGTCCGTTTTTATTTGGCTGCTCCGTTTTTTTTTATTCCGGGGGTCCGTTTTTTATTTGGGTGCCCCATATCTTTATTTAGCTGCCCCGTTTTTTTTATGTGGGTGCGCCGTTTTTTATTTGGGTGCCCCGTTTTTTTATTCCGGTGACCGGTTTGATATTTGGGTGCCCCGTTTTTTTAATGGGGGGGTCCGTTTTTTATTTGGGTGCCCCATATTTTTATTTAGGTGCCCCTTTTTTTATGTGGGTGCGCCGTTTATTATTTGGGTGGCCCGTTTTTTATGGGGGTTCCGTTTATTATTTGGGTGCCCCGTTTTTTGTTTGGGTGCCCCGTTTTTTATGGGGGGGTCCGTTTTTTATTTGGGTGTCCCGTTTATTATTTGGGTGCCCCGTTTTTTATTTGGGTGCCCCGTTTTTTATTGGGGGTCCGTTTTTTATTTGGGTGTCCCGTTTTTTGTTTGGGTGCCCCGTTTTTTATGGGGGGGGGTCCGTTTTTTATTTCGATGCCCCGTTTTTTTATGGGATTCCGTTTTTTATTTGGCTGCCCCGTTTTTTTTATTCCGGTGCACGGTTTTTTATTTGGGTGCCCCGTTTTTTATTTGGGTGCCCCTTTTTTATGGAAAGTTCTATTCTTTATTTGGGTGCCCCGTTTTTTATTTGGGTGCCCCGTTTTTTATTTGGGTGCCCCGTTTTTTATTTGGGTGACCCGTTATTTTATGGGGGGGTCCGTTTTTTATTTGGGTGTCCCATTATTTTATGGGGGGACCGTTTTCTATTTGGGTGCCCCGTTTTTCTATGGGGGTCGATTTTTTTATTTGGGTGCCCCGTTCTTTTAGGGGGGTTATTTGGGTGTCCAGTATTTTTATGGGGGGATCCGTTTTTAATTTGGGTGCGCCGTTTTTTATGGGGGTCCGTTTCTAATTTGGGTGCCCCGTTTTTTATTTGGGTGCCATTTTTTTTATTGGGGGGTCCGTTTTTATTTGGATGACCCGTTCTTTTATGGGGGGTCCGTTTTTCCTTTGGGTTCCCCGTTTAATTGTAGGGGGGTACCCGTTTCTTATTTAGGTGCCCCGTATTTTTATTTGGGTGCCCCGTTTTTTATGGGTGGGGGCGTTTTTTATTTGGGTACCCCGTTTTATATTTGGGTGCCCCGTTTTTTATGCGGGGGGGGGGATTTTTATTTTGGTGCCCCGTTTTTTATTTGGGTGCCCCGTTTCTTATTTGGGTGCCCCATTTCTTATTTGGGTGCCCCATTTCTTATTTGGGTGCCCCGTTTTTTATTGAGGCGGGTCCGTTTTTTATTTGCGTGCCCCGTTTTTTATTTGTGCCTGGTTTTTTCATGGGGGGTCCATTTTTTATTTTGGTGCCCCGTTTTTTTAAGGGGGTGTCCGTATTTTATTTGGGTGCCCCGTTTTTTATTTCGGTGCCCGGTTTTTTTAAGTGGGTGGCCGTTTTTTATTTGGTTGCCACGTTTTTTATTTGGTTGCCCCTTTTTTTATTTACGTGCGCCGTTTTTTTATGGGGGGGTCCGTTTTTTATATAAGTGCCCCGTTTATTTATGGGGGGTCCGTTTTTTATTTGGGTGCCCCGTTTTTTATTTGGGTGCCCCGTTATTTATTTGGGTGACCCGTTTTTTATTTCGATGCCCCGTTTTTTTATGGGGGTCCGTTTTTTATTTGGCTGCCCCGTTTTTTTTATTCCGGTGCACGGTTTTTTATTTGGGTGCCCCGTTTTTTATTTGGGTGCCCCTTTTTTATGGGGAGTTCTATTCTTTATATGGGTGCTCCGTTTTTTTATTGGGCGATCCGTTTTTTATTTGGGTGCCCCGTTTTTTATTTGGGTGCCCCGTTATTTATTTGGGTGACCCGTTTTTTATTTGGGTGCCCCGTTTTTTTAAGGGGGTGTCCGTATTTCATTTGGGTGCCCCGTTTTTTATTTGGGTGCCCCGTTTTTTATTTGGGTGCCCCGTTATTTATTTGGGTGACCCGTTGTTTTATGGGGGGGTCCGTTTTTTATTTGGGTGTCCCATTATTTTATGGGGGGGACCGTTTTCTATTTGGGTGCCCCGTTTTTCTATGGGGGTCGATTTTTTTATTTGGGTGCCCCGTTTCTTTAGGGGGGGTTATTTGGGTGTCCAGTATTTTTATGGGGGGATCCGTTTTTAATTTTGGTGCGCCGTTTTTTATGGGGGTCCGTTTCTAATTTGGGTGCCCCGTTTTTTATTTGGGTGCCATTTTTTTATTGGGGGGTCCGTTTTTATTTGGATGACCCGTTCTTTTATGGGGGGTCCGTTTTTCATTTGGGTTCCCCGTTTAATTGTAGGGGGGTACCCGTTTCTTATTTAGGTGCCCCGTATTTTTATTTGGGTGCCCCGTTTTTTATGGGGGGGGGGCGTTTTTTATTTGGGTACCCCGTTTTATATTTGGGTGCCCCGTTTTTTATGCGGGGGGGGGGGGGGATTTTTATTTTGGTGCCCCGTTTTTTATTTGGGTGCCCCGTTTCTTATTTGGGTGCCCCATTTCTTGTTTGGGTGCCCCATTTCTTATTTGGGTGCCCCGTTTTTTATTGAGGCGGGTCCGTTTTTTATTTGCGTGCCCCGTTTTTTATTTGTGCCTGGTTTTTTCATGGGGGGTCCATTATTTTATTTTGGTGCCCCGTTTTTTTAAGGGGGTGTCCGTATTTTATTTGGATGCCCCGTTTTTTTATGGGGTCCGTTTTTTATTTGGGTGCCCCATATTTTTATTTAGGTGCCCCTTTTTTTATGTGGGTGCGCCGTTTTTTATTTGGGTGGCCCGTTTTTTATGGGGGGTCCGTTTTTTATTTGGATGCCCCGTTTCTTTATGGGGGTCCGCTTTTTATTTGGCTGCCCCGTTTTTTATTATTCCGGTGCACGGTTTTTTATTTGGGTGCCCCGTTTTGTTATTTGGGTGCCCCATGTTTTTCTTTAGGTGCCCCGTTTCTTATTTGGGTACCCCGTTTTTTTATGGGTGGTCCGTTTATTATTTGGGTGCCCCGTTTTTTATTTGGGTGCCCTGTTTTTTATGGGGGGGTCCGTTTTTTATTTGGGTGCCCCGTTTTTATTATGGGGGGGTCCGTTTTTTATTTGGCTGCTCCGTTTTTTTTTATTCCGGGGGTCCGTTTTTTATTGGGTGCCCCATATTTTTATTTAGCTGCCCCGTTTTTTTTATGTGGGTGCGCCGTATTTTATTTGGGTGCCCCGTTTTTTTATTCCGGTGACCGGTTTGATATTTGGGTGCCCCGTTTTTTATGGGGGGGTCCATTCTTTATATGGGTGCTCCGTTTGTTTACGGGGGATCCGTTTCTAATTTGGGTGCCCCGTTTTTTTATTTAGGTGCCCCGTTTTTTTGATGGGGGGGTCCGTTTTTTATTTGGGTGGCCCGTTTTTATGGGGGGGTCCGTTTCTTATTCGGGTGCCCCGTTTTTGATTTGGGTGACCCGTTTTTTATGGGGGGGTTTGTTTTTTATTTGGATGCCCCGTTTTTTTATGGGGGTCCGTTTTTTATTTGGGTGCCCCATATTTTTATTTAGGTGCCCCTTTTTTTTATGTGGGTGCGCCGTTTATTATTTGGGTGGCCCGTTTTTTATGGGGGTTCCGTTTATTATTTGGGTGCCCCGTTTATTATTTGGGTGCCCCGTTTTTTATTTGGGTGCCCCGTTTTTTATGGGGGGTCCGTTTTTTATTTGGGTGTCCCGTTTTTTATTTGGGTGCCCCGTTTTTTATTGGGGGTCCGTTTTTTATTTGGGTGTCCCGTTTTTTGTTTGGGTGCCCCGTTTTTTATGGGGGGGGGTCCGTTTTTTATTTCGATGCCCCGTTTTTTTATGGGATTCCGTTTTTTATTTGGCTGCCCCGTTTTTTTTATTCCGGTGCACGGTTTTTTATTTGGGTGCCCCGTTTTTTATTTGGGTGCCCCTTTTTTATGGAAAGTTCTATTCTTTATTTGGGTGCCCCGTTTTTTATTTGGGTGCCCCGTTTTTTATTTGGGTGCCCCGTTTTTTATTTGGGTGACCCGTTATTTTATGGGGGGGTCCGTTTTTTATTTGGGTGTCCCATTATTTTATGGGGGGACCGTTTTCTATTTGGGTGCCCCGTTTTTCTATGGGGGTCGATTTTTTTATTTGGGTGCCCCGTTCTTTTAGGGGGGTTATTTGGGTGTCCAGTATTTTTATGGGGGGATCCGTTTTTAATTTGGGTGCGCCGTTTTTTATGGGGGTCCGTTTCTAATTTGGGTGCCCCGTTTTTTATTTGGGTGCCATTTTTTTTATTGGGGGGTCCGTTTTTATTTGGATGACCCGTTCTTTTATGGGGGGTCCGTTTTTCCTTTGGGTTCCCCGTTTAATTGTAGGGGGGTACCCGTTTCTTATTTAGGTGCCCCGTATTTTTATTTGGGTGCCCCGTTTTTTATGGGTGGGGGCGTTTTTTATTTGGGTACCCCGTTTTATATTTGGGTGCCCCGTTTTTTATGCGGGGGGGGGGATTTTTATTTTGGTGCCCCGTTTTTTATTTGGGTGCCCCGTTTCTTATTTGGGTGCCCCATTTCTTATTTGGGTGCCCCATTTCTTATTTGGGTGCCCCGTTTTTTATTGAGGCGGGTCCGTTTTTTATTTGCGTGCCCCGTTTTTTATTTGTGCCTGGTTTTTTCATGGGGGGTCCATTTTTTATTTTGGTGCCCCGTTTTTTTAAGGGGGTGTCCGTATTTTATTTGGGTGCCCCGTTTTTTATTTCGGTGCCCGGTTTTTTTAAGTGGGTGGCCGTTTTTTATTTGGTTGCCACGTTTTTTATTTGGTTGCCCCTTTTTTTATTTACGTGCGCCGTTTTTTTATGGGGGGGTCCGTTTTTTATATAAGTGCCCCGTTTATTTATGGGGGGTCCGTTTTTTATTTGGGTGCCCCGTTTTTTATTTGGGTGCCCCGTTATTTATTTGGGTGACCCGTTTTTTATTTCGATGCCCCGTTTTTTTATGGGGGTCCGTTTTTTATTTGGCTGCCCCGTTTTTTTTATTCCGGTGCACGGTTTTTTATTTGGGTGCCCCGTTTTTTATTTGGGTGCCCCTTTTTTATGGGGAGTTCTATTCTTTATATGGGTGCTCCGTTTTTTTATTGGGCGATCCGTTTTTTATTTGGGTGCCCCGTTTTTTATTTGGGTGCCCCGTTATTTATTTGGGTGACCCGTTTTTTATTTGGGTGCCCCGTTTTTTTAAGGGGGTGTCCGTATTTCATTTGGGTGCCCCGTTTTTTATTTGGGTGCCCCGTTTTTTATTTGGGTGCCCCGTTATTTATTTGGGTGACCCGTTGTTTTATGGGGGGGTCCGTTTTTTATTTGGGTGTCCCATTATTTTATGGGGGGGACCGTTTTCTATTTGGGTGCCCCGTTTTTCTATGGGGGTCGATTTTTTTATTTGGGTGCCCCGTTTCTTTAGGGGGGGTTATTTGGGTGTCCAGTATTTTTATGGGGGGATCCGTTTTTAATTTTGGTGCGCCGTTTTTTATGGGGGTCCGTTTCTAATTTGGGTGCCCCGTTTTTTATTTGGGTGCCATTTTTTTATTGGGGGGTCCGTTTTTATTTGGATGACCCGTTCTTTTATGGGGGGTCCGTTTTTCATTTGGGTTCCCCGTTTAATTGTAGGGGGGTACCCGTTTCTTATTTAGGTGCCCCGTATTTTTATTTGGGTGCCCCGTTTTTTATGGGGGGGGGGCGTTTTTTATTTGGGTACCCCGTTTTATATTTGGGTGCCCCGTTTTTTATGCGGGGGGGGGGGGGATTTTTATTTTGGTGCCCCGTTTTTTATTTGGGTGCCCCGTTTCTTATTTGGGTGCCCCATTTCTTGTTTGGGTGCCCCATTTCTTATTTGGGTGCCCCGTTTTTTATTGAGGCGGGTCCGTTTTTTATTTGCGTGCCCCGTTTTTTATTTGTGCCTGGTTTTTTCATGGGGGGTCCATTATTTTATTTTGGTGCCCCGTTTTTTTAAGGGGGTGTCCGTATTTTATTTGGATGCCCCGTTTTTTTATGGGGTCCGTTTTTTATTTGGGTGCCCCATATTTTTATTTAGGTGCCCCTTTTTTTATGTGGGTGCGCCGTTTTTTATTTGGGTGGCCCGTTTTTTATGGGGGGTCCGTTTTTTATTTGGATGCCCCGTTTCTTTATGGGGGTCCGCTTTTTATTTGGCTGCCCCGTTTTTTATTATTCCGGTGCACGGTTTTTTATTTGGGTGCCCCGTTTTGTTATTTGGGTGCCCCATGTTTTTCTTTAGGTGCCCCGTTTCTTATTTGGGTACCCCGTTTTTTTATGGGTGGTCCGTTTATTATTTGGGTGCCCCGTTTTTTATTTGGGTGCCCTGTTTTTTATGGGGGGGTCCGTTTTTTATTTGGGTGCCCCGTTTTTATTATGGGGGGGTCCGTTTTTTATTTGGCTGCTCCGTTTTTTTTTATTCCGGGGGTCCGTTTTTTATTGGGTGCCCCATATTTTTATTTAGCTGCCCCGTTTTTTTTATGTGGGTGCGCCGTATTTTATTTGGGTGCCCCGTTTTTTTATTCCGGTGACCGGTTTGATATTTGGGTGCCCCGTTTTTTATGGGGGGGTCCATTCTTTATATGGGTGCTCCGTTTGTTTACGGGGGATCCGTTTCTAATTTGGGTGCCCCGTTTTTTTATTTAGGTGCCCCGTTTTTTTGATGGGGGGGTCCGTTTTTTATTTGGGTGGCCCGTTTTTATGGGGGGGTCCGTTTCTTATTCGGGTGCCCCGTTTTTGATTTGGGTGACCCGTTTTTTATGGGGGGGTTTGTTTTTTATTTGGATGCCCCGTTTTTTTATGGGGGTCCGTTTTTTATTTGGGTGCCCCATATTTTTATTTAGGTGCCCCTTTTTTTTATGTGGGTGCGCCGTTTATTATTTGGGTGGCCCGTTTTTTATGGGGGTTCCGTTTATTATTTGGGTGCCCCGTTTATTATTTGGGTGCCCCGTTTTTTATTTGGGTGCCCCGTTTTTTATGGGGGGTCCGTTTTTTATTTGGGTGTCCCGTTTTTTATTTGGGTGCCCCGTTTTTTATGGGGGGGGTCCGTTTTTTATTTCGATGCCCCGTTTTTTTATGGGGGTCCGTTTTTTATTTGGCTGCCCCGTTTTTTTTATTCCGGTGCACGGTTTTTTATTTGGGTGCCCCGTTTTTTATTTGGGTGCCCCTTTTTTATGGGGAGTTCTATTCTTTATATGGGTGCTCCGTTTTTTTATTGGGCGGTCCGTTTTTTATTTGGGTGCCCCGTTTTTTATTTGGGTGCCCCGTTATTTATTTGGGTGACCCGTTTTTTATTTGGGTGCCCCGTTTTTTTAAGGGGGTGTCCGTATTTCATTTGGGTGCCCCGTTTTTTATTTGGGTGCCCCGTTTTTTATTTGGGTGCCCCGTTATTTATTTGGGTGACCCGTTGTTTTATG
The DNA here is from genome assembly GCA_964016885.1 of Eledone cirrhosa. Lineage (NCBI taxonomy): Eukaryota > Metazoa > Mollusca > Cephalopoda > Octopoda > Eledonidae > Eledone > Eledone cirrhosa. The sequence continues at coordinate 57,418,976 of OZ024745.1, forward strand.
GGGGGGTCCGTTTTTTATTTGGGTGTCCCATTATTTTATGGGGGGGACCGTTTTCTATTTGGGTGCCCCGTTTTTCTATGGGGGTCGATTTTTTTATTTGGGTGCCCCGTTTTTTTAGGGGGGGTTATTTGGGTGTCCAGTATTTTTATGGGGGGATCCGTTTTTAATTTTGGTGCGCCGTTTTTTATGGGGGTCCGTTTCTAATTTGGGTGCCCCGTTTTTTATTTGGCTGCTCCGTTTTTTTTTATTCCGGGGGTACGTTTTTTATTTAGCTGCCCCGTTTTTTTTATGTGGGTGCGCCGTATTTTATTTGGGTGCCCCGTTTTTTTATTCCGGTGACCGGTTTTTTATTTGGGTGCCCCGTTTTTTATTTGGGTGCCCCTTTTTTATGGGGAGTTCTATTCTTTATACGGGTGCTCCGTTTTTTTATTGGGCGGTCCGTTTTTTATTTGGGTGCCCCATATTTTTCTTTAGGTGCCCCTTTTCTTATTTGGGTACCCCGTTTTTTATGGGTGGTCCGTTTATTATTTGGGTGCCCCGTTTTTTATTTGGGTGCCCCGTTTTTTATGGGGGGGTCGGTTTTTTATTTTGGTGCCCCGTTTTTATTATGGGGGGGGGGTCCGTTTTTATTTGGCTGCTCCGTTTTTTTTTATTCGGGGGGTCCGTTTTTTATTTGGGTGCCCCATATCTTTATTTAGCTGCCCCGTTTTTTTTATGTGGGTGCGCCGTTTTTTATTTGGGTGCCCCGTTTTTTTATTCCGGTGACCGGTTTGATATTTGGGTGCCCCGTTTTTTTAATGGGGGGGGTCCGTTTTTTATTTGGGTGCCCCATATTTTTATTTAGGTGCCCCTTTTTTTATGTGGGTGCGCCGTTTATTATTTGGGTGGCCCGTTTTTTATGGGGGTTCCGTTTATTATTTGGGTGCCCCGTTTTTTGTTTGGGTGCCCCGTTTTTTATGGGGGGGTCCGTTTTTTATTTGGGTGTCCCGTTTATTATTTGGGTGCCCCGTTTTTTATTTGGGTGCCCCGTTTTTTATTGGGGGTCCGTTTTTTATTTGGGTGTCCCGTTTTTTGTTTGGGTGCCCCGTTTTTTATGGGGGGGGGGGTCCGTTTTTTATTTCGATGCCCCGTTTTTTTATGGGATTCCGTTTTTTATTTGGCTGCCCCGTTTTTTTTATTCCGGTGCACGGTTTTTTATTTGGGTGCCCCGTTTTTTATTTGGGTGCCCCTTTTTTATGGAAAGTTCTATTCTTTATTTGGGTGCCCCGTTTTTTATTTGGGTGCCCCGTTTTTTATTTGGGTGCCCCGTTTTTTATTTGGGTGACCCGTTATTTTATGGGGGGGTCCGTTTTTTATTTGGGTGTCCCATTATTTTATGGGGGGACCGTTTTCTATTTGGGTGCCCCGTTTTTCTATGGGGGTCGATTTTTTTATTTGGGTGCCCCGTTCTTTTAGGGGGGTTATTTGGGTGTCCAGTATTTTTATGGGGGGATCCGTTTTTAATTTGGGTGCGCCGTTTTTTATGGGGGTCCGTTTCTAATTTGGGTGCCCCGTTTTTTATTTGGGTGCCATTTTTTTTATTGGGGGGTCCGTTTTTATTTGGATGACCCGTTCTTTTATGGGGGGTCCGTTTTTCCTTTGGGTTCCCCGTTTAATTGTAGGGGGGTACCCGTTTCTTATTTAGGTGCCCCGTATTTTTATTTGGGTGCCCCGTTTTTTATGGGTGGGGGCGTTTTTTATTTGGGTACCCCGTTTTATATTTGGGTGCCCCGTTTTTTATGCGGGGGGGGGGATTTTTATTTTGGTGCCCCGTTTTTTATTTGGGTGCCCCGTTTCTTATTTGGGTGCCCCATTTCTTATTTGGGTGCCCCATTTCTTATTTGGGTGCCCCGTTTTTTATTGAGGCGGGTCCGTTTTTTATTTGCGTGCCCCGTTTTTTATTTGTGCCTGGTTTTTTCATGGGGGGTCCATTTTTTATTTTGGTGCCCCGTTTTTTTAAGGGGGTGTCCGTATTTTATTTGGGTGCCCCGTTTTTTATTTCGGTGCCCGGTTTTTTTAAGTGGGTGGCCGTTTTTTATTTGGTTGCCACGTTTTTTATTTGGTTGCCCCTTTTTTTATTTACGTGCGCCGTTTTTTTATGGGGGGGTCCGTTTTTTATATAAGTGCCCCGTTTATTTATGGGGGGTCCGTTTTTTATTTGGGTGCCCCGTTTTTTATTTGGGTGCCCCGTTATTTATTTGGGTGACCCGTTTTTTATTTGGGTGCCCCATTTTTTTAAGGGGGTGTCCGTATTTCATTTGGGTGCCCTGTTTAAATAACGGGTTTCTTTATGTGGGGGCCCGTTTTTTATTTGGGTGCCCAGTTTTTTTATGGGGGGGGGGTCCGTTTTTTATTTGGGTGCCCCGTTTTTTATTTGGGTGCCCCGTTTTTTATGGGAGGGGGTCGTTTTTTATTTGGGTGCCCCGTTTTTTATTAGCGTGCCCCGTTTTTTATTTAGGTGCCCCGTTTTTTATTTGGGTGCCCCGTTTCTTATTTGGGTGCCCAGTTTTTTATTGCGGAGTCCGTTTTCTATTTGGGTTTCCCGTTTTTTATTTGGGTACCCGGTTTTTTTATGGGGGGGTCCGTTTTTAATTTGGGTGCCCCGTTTTTTATTTGGGTACCCGGTTATTTTATGGGGGGGTCCGTTTTTTATTTGGGTGCCCCGTTTTTTATTTAGGTGCCCCGTTTTTTTAAGGGGGTATCCGTTTTTCTATCTGAGTGGCCCGTTTCTTTATTTGGGTGCCGCGTTTTTTATTTGGGTGCCCCGTTTTTTTATTTGGGTGCCCCGTTTTTTTATGGGGAGGATCCTTTATTTTTATTTGGTGGCCCCGTTTTTTATGGGAGGGGGGTGTTTTTTATTTGGGTGCCCCGTTTTTTATTTGGGTGCCCCGTTTCTTATTTGGGTGCCCCGTTTCTTATTTGGTTGCCCCTTTTTTTATTTAGGTGCCCCGTTATTTTATGGGGGGTCCGTTTTATATTTGGGTGCCCCGTTTTTTTATATGGGTGCCCCGTTTTTTATTTTGGGTGCCCGGTTTTTTTATGGGGGGGGTCCTTTTTTTATTTTGGTGCCCCGTTTTTTATTTGGGTGCCCCGTTATTTATTTGGGTGACCCGTTTTTTATTTGGGTGCCCCGTTTTTTTAAGGGGGTGTCCGTAATTCATTTGGGTGCCCTGTTTAAATAACGGGTTTCTTTATGTGGGGGTCCGTTTTTTATTTTGGTGCCTCGTTTTTTATTTGAGTGCCCCGTTTTTTATTTGCGTGCCCCGTTTTTTTATGGGGGGGGGTCCGTTTTTTATATAAGTGCCCCGTTTATTTATGGGGGGGTCCGTTTTTTATTTGGGTGCCCCGTTTTTTATTTGGGTGCCCCGTTTTTTATTTGGGTGCCCCGTTATTTATTTGGGTGACCCGTTTTTTATTTGGGTGCCCCATTTTTTTAAGGGGGTGTCCGTATTTCATTTGGGTGCCCTGTTTAAATAACGGGTTTCTTTATGTGGGGGCCCGTTTTTTATTTGGGTGCCCAATTTTTTTATAGGGGGGTACGTTTTTTATTTGGGTGCCCCGTTTTTTATTTGGGTGCCCCGTTTTTTAAGGGGGTATCCGTTTTTCTATTTGAGTGGCTCGTTTTTTTATATGGGTCCCGCGTTTTTTTATTTGGGTGCCCCGTTTTTTTATTTGGGTGCCCCGTTTTTTTATGGGGGTATCCTTTATTTTTATTTGGTGGCCCCGTTTTTTATGGGAGGGGGGGGGCGTTTTTTATTTGGGTGCCCCGTTTTTTATTTGGGTGCCCCGTTTCTTATTTGGGTGCTCCGTTTTTTATTTGGGTGTCCCGTTTTTTTATTTGGGCCCCCAGTTTTTTATTTGGGTGCCCCGTTTTTTATTTGGATGCCCGGTTTTTTTAAGCGGGTGGCCATTTTTTATTTGGGTGCGCCTTTTTTTATTTGGGTGCCCCGTTTTTTATTTGCGTGCCCCGTTATTTATTTGGGTGACCGTTTTTTTATTTGGGTGCTCCGTTTTTTTAAGGGGGTGTCCTTATTTCATTTGGGTACCCCGTTTTTTATTTGGGTGCCCCTTTTCTTATATAGGTGCGACGTTTGTTTATGGGGCGGGGTCCGTTTTTTATTTGGGTGCTCCGTTTTTTATTTGGGTGCCCCGTTTTTTTATTTGGGCCCTCAGTTTTTTTATTTGGGTGCCCGGTTTTTTTAAGGGGGTGGCCGTTTTTTATTTGGGTGCCCCGTTTTTTATTTGGGTGCCCCGTTTTTTATTTGGGTGCCCGGTTTTTTATTTCGGTGCCCGGTTTTTATTTGGGTGCCCCGTTTTTTATTTGGGTGCCCGGTTTCTTTATGGGGAGGTCCGTTTTTTATTTGGGTGCCCCGTTTTTCATTTGCGTGCCTCGTTTTTTATGGGGGGATCCGTTTTTTTATTTGGGTGCGCTGTTTTTTTATTTGGGTGCCCCGTTCTTTTATGGGGGTTCCTTTTTTATTTTGGGTGCCCGGTTTTTTTTATGGGGGGGGGGGCATTTTTATTTTGGTGCCCCGTTTTTTATTTGCGTGCCCCGCTATTCATTTGGGTGACCCGTTTTTTATTTGGGTGCCCCTTTTTTATATAGGTGCGACGTTTTTTTATGGGGCGGGGTCCGTTTTTTATTTGGGTGCTCCGATTTTTATTTGGGTGTCCCGTTTTTTTATTTCGGCCCCCAGTTTTTTTATTTGGGTGCCCCGTTTTTATATGGGTGCCCGGTTTTTTTAAGAGGGTGGCCATTTTTTATTTGGGTGCCCCGTTTTTTATTTGGGTGCACGGTTTTTTTATGGGGGGGTTCATTTTTTATTTTGGTGCCCAGTCTTTTATTTGCGTGACCCGTTATTTATTTGGGTGCCCGTTTTTTATTTGGGTGCCCCGTTCTTTTAAGGGGGTGTCCGTATTTCTTTTGGGTACCCCGTTTTTTTAATTGGGTGCCCGGTTTTTTTAAGGGGGTGGCCGTTTTTTATTTGGGTGCCCCGTTTTTTATTTGGGTGCCCGGTTTTTATTTCGGTGCCCGGTTTTTTTTTGGGGGGGGGGTCCGGTTTTTATTTGGGTGCCCCGTTTTTTATTTGGGTGCCCGGTTTCTTTATGGGGAGGTCCGTTTTTTATTTGGGTGCCCCGTTTTTTATTTGCGTGCCTCGTTTTTTATGGGGGGATTCGTTTTTTTATTTGGGTGCGCCGTTTTTTATTCGTGTGCCCCGTTTTTTTATTTGGGTGCCTAGCTTTTTTTATTTCGGTGCCCCGTTTTTTATTTGGGTGCCCCTTTTTTTATTTGGGTGCTCCGTTTTTTTTATTTAGGTGCGCGTTTTTTTTATGGGGGGGTCCGTTTTTTTTTGGGGTGCCCCGTTTTTTTATTTGGTTGCCCCGTTTTTTTATTTGGGTGCCCCGTTTTTTCATAAGGGTGCCCCGTTTTTCTAATGTGGGGATCCGTTTTTTTATTTGGGTGCCCCGTTTTTTATTTGGGTGCCCCGTTCTTTTATGGGGGGGGGCGTTTTTTATATGGGTGCCCCGTTTATTTATGTGGGGGTCCGTTTTTTATTTGGGTGCCTATTTTTTTAATGGAGGGTCTGTTTTTTATTTGGGTGCCCGGTTTTTTTACGGGGTTGGTCCGTTTTTTATTTGGATGCCCCGTTTTTTTATGGGGTGGGGTCCGTTTTTATATTTGGGTGCCTCGTTTTTTAATTAGGTGCCCCGTTTTATATTTGGGTGCCCCGTTTTTTATTTGGGTGCCCCGTTTCTTATTTGGTTGCCCCGTTTCTTATTTGGGTGCCCCGTTTTTTATGTGGTGGGGTCCGTTTTTTATTTGGGTGCCCCGTTTTTTATTTGGGTTCCCATTTTTTTTATGGTTGGTCCGTTTTTTATTTAGGTTCCCCTTTATTTATTTGGGTGCCCGTTTTTTATGGGGGTGTCCGTTTTTTATTTGGGTGCCCCGTTTTTTATTTGCGTGCCTCGTTTTTTATGGGGGGTGTTCGTTCTTTATTTGGGTGCCCCGTTTTTTTAAGGGGGTCCGTTTTTTATTTGGGTGCCCCGTTTATTATTTGGGTGCCTCGTTTTTTTATGGGGGATCCGTTTTTTATTTGGGTGCCCCGTTTTTTTATTTGGGTGCCCCCTTCTTTTATGAGGGGGTCCGTTTTTTATATGGGTGCCCCGTTTATTTATGGTGGTGTCCCTTTTTTATTTGGGTGCCCCGTTTTTTATTTGGGTACCCCGTTTTTTTATGGCGGGGGTCCGTTTTTTATTTTCTGGGATCTGTTTTTTTATGGCGGTTTCCATATTTTATTTGGGTGCCCCGTTCTTTTATGGGGGGGCCGTTTTTATATGGGTGCGACGTTTATTTATGGGGGTGTCCGTTTTTTTTTGGGTGCCCAGTTTTTTTATGGAGGGTCCGTTTATTATTTGGGTGCCCCATTTTTTATTTGGGTGCCTGGTTTTTTTATGGGGGGATCCGTTTTTTTATTTGGGTGCCCCTTTTTTTATTTGGGTGCCCCATTCTTTTATGGGGGGGGGGGTCCGTTTTTTATATGGGTGCCCCGTTTATTTATGGGGGGGTCCGTTTTTTATTTGGGTGCCCCTTTTTTTACGGCGGGGTCCGTATTTTATTTTTTGGGATTTGTTTTTTTATGGCGGTTTCCATTTTTTATTTGGGTGCCCCGTTTTTTATTTGGGTGTCCCGTTTTTTTATGGGGGGGTCCGTTTTTTATTTGGGTTCCCCGTTTATTTATGGGGGGGGGTCCACTTTTTATTTGGGTGCCCCGTTTTTTTATGGAGAGGCCTGTTTTTTATTTGGGTGCCCCGTTTTTTATTTGGGTGCCCCGTTTTTTTATTTGGATGCCCCGTTTTTTATTTGGGTGCCCCTTTTTTATGGGGGGGCGTGTTTTACTTGGGTGCACCGTTTTTTATGGAGGTTGTCCGTTTTCTATTTCGGTGCCCCGTTTTTTATTTGGGTACCCGGTTTTTTATGGGGGGGTCCGTTTTTTATTTGGGTGCCCCGTTTTTTATTTGGGTGCCCGGTTTCTTTATGGGGAGGTCCGTTTTTTATTTGGGTGCCCCGTTTTTTATTTGCGTGCCTCGTTTTTTATGGGGGGATTCGTTTTTTTATTTGGGTGCGCCGTTTTTTATTCGTGTGCCCCGTTTTTTTATTTGGGTGCCTAGCTTTTTTTATTTCGGTGCCCCGTTTTTTATTTGGGTGCCCCTTTTTTTATTTGGGTGCTCCGTTTTTTTTATTTAGGTGCGCGTTTTTTTTTATGGGGGGGTCCGTTTTTTTTTGGGGTGCCCCGTTTTTTTATTTGGTTGCCCCGTTTTTTTATTTGGGTGCCCCGTTTTTTCATAAGGGTGCCCCGTTTTTCTAATGTGGGGATCCGTTTTTTTATTTGGGTGCCCCGTTTTTTATTTGGGTGCCCCGTTCTTTTATGGGGGGGGCGTTTTTTATATGGGTGCCCCGTTTATTTATGTGGGGGTCCGTTTTTTATTTGGGTGCCTATTTTTTTAATGGAGGGTCTGTTTTTTATTTGGGTGCCCGGTTTTTTTACGGGGTTGGTCCGTTTTTTATTTGGATGCCCCGTTTTTTTATGGGGTGGGGTCCGTTTTTATATTTGGGTGCCTCGTTTTTTAATTAGGTGCCCCGTTTTATATTTGGGTGCCCCGTTTTTTATTTGGGTGCCCCGTTTCTTATTTGGTAGCCCCGTTTCTTATTTGGGTGCCCCGTTTTTTATGTGGTGGGGTCCGTTTTTTATTTGGGTGCCCCGTTTTTTATTTGGGTTCCCATTTTTTTTATGGTTGGTCCGTTTTTTATTTAGGTTCCCCTTTATTTATTTGGGTGCCCGTTTTTTATGGGGGTGTCCGTTTTTTATTTGGGTGCCCCGTTTTTTATTTGCGTGCCTCGTTTTTTATGGGGGGTGTTCGTTCTTTATTTGGGTGCCCCGTTTTTTTAAGGGGGTCCGTTTTTTATTTGGGTTCCCCGTTTATTATTTGGGTGCCCCGTTTTTTTATGGGGGATCCGTTTTTTATTTGGGTGCCCCGTTTTTTTATTTGGGTGCCCCCTTCTTTTATGAGGGGGTCCGTTTTTTATATGGGTGCCCCGTTTATTTATGGTGGTGTCCCTTTTTTATTTGGGTGCCCCGTTTTTTATTTGGGTACCCCGTTTTTTTATGGCGGGGGTCCGTTTTTTATTTTCTGGGATCTGTTTTTTTATGGCGGTTTCCATATTTTATTTGGGTGCCCCGTTTTTTATTAGGGTGCCGCGTTGTTTTTATTTGGGTGCCCCGGTTTTTTATAAGGGTGCCCCGTTTTTTTATGGGGGGATCCGTTTTTTTATTTGGGTGCCTCGTTTTTTATTTGGGTGCCCCGTTCTTTTATGGGGGGGCCGTTTTTATATGGGTGCGACGTTTATTTATGGGGGTGTCCGTTTTTTTTTGGGTGCCCAGTTTTTTTATGGAGGGTCCGTTTATTATTTGGGTGCCCCATTTTTTATTTGGGTGCCTGGTTTTTTTATGGGGGGATCCGTTTTTTTATTTGGGTGCCCCTTTTTTTATTTGGGTGCCCCGTTCTTTTATGGGGGGGGGGGTCCGTTTTTTATATGGGTGCCCCGTTTATTTATGGGGGGGTCCGTTTTTTATTTGGGTGCCCCTTTTTTTACGGCGGGGTCCGTATTTTATTTTTTGGGATTTGTTTTTTTATGGCGGTTTCCATTTTTTATTTGGGTGCCCCGTTTTTTATTTGGGTGTCCCGTTTTTTTATGGGGGGGGTCCGTTTTTTATTTGGGTTCCCCGTTTATTTATGGGGGGGGTCCACTTTTTATTTGGGTGCCCCGTTTTTTTATGGAGAGGCCTGTTTTTTATTTGGGTGCCCCGTTTTTTATTTGGGTGCCCCGTTTTTTTATTTGGATGCCCCGTTTTTTATTTGGGTGCCCCTTTTTTATGGGGGGGCGTGTTTTACTTGGGTGCACCGTTTTTTATGGAGGTTGTCCGTTTTCTATTTCGGTGCCCCGTTTTTTATTTGGGTACCCGGTTTTTTATGGGGGTGTCCGTTTTTTATTTGGGTGCCCCGTTTTTTATTTGGGTACCCCGTTTTTTTATGGCGGGGGTCCGTTTTTTATTTTTTGGGATCTGTTTTTTTATGGCGGTTTCCATATTTTATTTGGGTGCCCCGTTTTTTATTTGGGTGCCCCGTTATTTATTTGAGTGCCGCTTTTTTTATTTGGGTGTCCCGTTGTTTATGGGGGTCCGTTTTTTATTCGGGTGCTCCGTTTTTTATTTGGGTGCCCCGTTTTTTATTTGGGTGCCGCGTTATTTTTATTTGGGTGCCCCGGTTTTTTATAAGGGTGCCCCGTTTTTTTATGGGGGGATCCGTTTTTTTATTTGGGTGCCTCGTTTTTTATTTGGGTGCCCCGTTCTTTTATGGGGGGCCGTTTTTTATATGGGTGCGACGTTTTTTATTTGGGTGCCCCGTTTTTTTATTTGGATGCCCCGTTTTTTATTTGGGTGCCCCTTTTTTATGGAGGTTGTCCATTTTCTATTTCGGTGCCCCGTTTTTTATTTGGGAACCCGGTTTTTTATGGGGGGTCCGTTTTTTATTTGGGTGCCCCGTTTTTTATTTGGGTGCTCCGTTTTTTATGGGGGGTCCGTTTTTTATTTGGGTGCTCCGTTTTTTATTTGGGTGCCCCGTTTTTTTATATGGCTGCCCAGTTATTTATTTGGGTGCCCCGTTTATTATTTGGGTGCCCCGTTTTATTAAGGTGGTGTCCGTTTTTTATTTGGGTGCCCCGTTTTTTTATTTGGGTGCCCCGTTTTTTATTTGGGTACCCGGTTTTTTTATGGGGGGAGGTCCGTTTTTTATTTGGGTGCCTCGTTTTTGTATGGGGTGTCAATTTTTTATTTGGGTGCTCCGTTTTTTATTTGGATGCCTCGTTTTTTTATGGGGGGGGTGTCCGTTTTTTAAGGGGGGGTCCGTTTTTTATTTGGGTGCCGCGTTTTTTACTTGGGTGCCCCGTTTTTTATGGGGGGGTCCGTTTTTTATTTGGGTGCCCCGTCTTTTATTTGGGTGCCCCGTTTTTTATGGGGGGTCCGTTTTTTATTTGGGTGGCCGGTTTTTTATTTCGGTGCCCGGTTTTTTTATGGGGGGGTACGGTTTTTATTTGGGTGCCCCGTTTTTTATTTGGGTGCCCGGTTTCTTTATGGGGAGGTCCGTTTTTTATTTGGGTACCCCGTTTTTTATTTGCGTGCCCCGTTCTTTTATGGGGGGTTCGTTTTTTATTTTGGGTGCCCGGTTTTTTTTATGGGGGGGTCCATTTTTATTTTGGTGCCCCGTTTTTTATTTGCGTGCCCCGTTATTCATTTGGGTGACCCGTTTTTTATTTGGGTTCCCCGTTTTTTTAGGGGGTGTCCGTATTTCATTTGGGTACCCCGTTTTTTATTTGGGTGCCCCTTTTTTATATAGGTGCGACGTTTTTTTATGGGGCAGGGTCCGTTTTGTATTTGGATGCTCCGTATTTTATTTGGGTGTCCCGTTTTTTTATTTGGGCCCCCAGTTTTTTTATTTGGGTGCCCCGTTTTTTATTTGGGTGCCCGGTTTTTTTAAGAGGGTGGCCATTTTTTATTTGGGTGCCCCGTTTTTTATTTGGGTGCCCGGTTTTTTTATGGGGGGGAGGTTCATTTTTTATTTTGGTGCCCCGTTTTTTATTTGCGTGCCTCGTTATCTATTTGGGTGACCCGTTTTTTTAATTGGGTGCCCCGTTTTTTATTTGGGTGCCCGGTCTTTTTAAGGGGGTGGCCGTTTTTTATTTGGGTGCCCCGTTTTTTATTTTGGTGCCCGGTATTTATTTCGGTGCCCGGTTTTTTTTTGGGGGGGGGTCCGGTTTTTATTTGGGTTCCCCGTTTTTTTATTTGTGTGCCCTGTTTTTTTATAGGGGAATTCTTTATTTTTACTTGGGAGCCCCGTTTTTTATGGGGGGGCGCTTATTATTTGGGTGCCCCGTTTTTTATTTGGGTGTCCCGTTTCATATTTGGGTGCCCCGTTTCTTATTTGGGTGCCCCGTTTTTATGGGGGGGGGGGGTCGTTTTTATTTGGGTGCCCCGTTTTTTATTTGTGTGCCCCGTTTTTATGGGAGGGGGACGTTTTTTATTTGGGTGCCCCGTTTTTTACTTGGGTGCCCCGTTTTTTATTTGGGTGCCCCGTTTTTTATGGGGGGTCCGTTTTTTATTTGGGTGGCCGGTTTTTTATGGGGGGTCCGTTTTTTATTTGGGTGGCCGGTTTTTTATTTCGGTGCCCGGTTTTTTTATGGGGGGGTACGGTTTTTATTTGGGTGCCCCGTTTTTTATTTGGGTGCCCGGTTTCTTTATGGGGAGGTCCGTTTTTTATTTGGGTACCCCGTTTTTTATTTGCGTGCCCCGTTCTTTTATGGGGGGTTCGTTTTTTATTTTGGGTGCCCGGTTTTTTTTATGGGGGGGTCCATTTTTATTTTGGTGCCCCGTTTTTTATTTGCGTGCCCCGTTATTCATTTGGGTGACCCGTTTTTTATTTGGGTTCCCCGTTTTTTTAGGGGGTGTCCGTATTTCATTTGGGTACCCCGTTTTTTATTTGGGTGCCCCTTTTTTATATAGGTGCGACGTTTTTTTATGGGGCAGGGTCCGTTTTGTATTTGGATGCTCCGTATTTTATTTGGGTGTCCCGTTTTTTTATTTGGGCCCCCAGTTTTTTTATTTGGGTGCCCCGTTTTTTATTTGGGTGCCCGGTTTTTTTAAGAGGGTGGCCATTTTTTATTTGGGTGCCCCGTTTTTTATTTGGGTGCCCGGTTTTTTTATGGGGGGGAGGTTCATTTTTTATTTTGGTGCCCCGTTTTTTATTTGCGTGCCTCGTTATCTATTTGGGTGACCCGTTTTTTTAATTGGGTGCCCCGTTTTTTATTTGGGTGCCCGGTCTTTTTAAGGGGGTGGCCGTTTTTTATTTGGGTGCCCCGTTTTTTATTTTGGTGCCCGGTATTTATTTCGGTGCCCGGTTTTTTTTTGGGGGGGGGTCCGGTTTTTATTTGGGTTCCCCGTTTTTTTATTTGTGTGCCCTGTTTTTTTATAGGGGAATTCTTTATTTTTACTTGGGAGCCCCGTTTTTTATGGGGGGGCGCTTATTATTTGGGTGCCCCGTTTTTTATTTGGGTGTCCCGTTTCATATTTGGGTGCCCCGTTTCTTATTTGGGTGCCCCGTTTTTATGGGGGGGGGGGTCGTTTTTATTTGGGTGCCCCGTTTTTTATTTGTGTGCCCCGTTTTTATGGGAGGGGGACGTTTTTTATTTGGGTGCCCCGTTTTTTACTTGGGTGCCCCGTTTTTTATTTGGGTGCCCCGTTTTTTACTTGGGTGCCCCGTTTTTTATTTGGGTGCCCCGTTTCTTATTTGGGTGCCCAGTTTTTTATTGCGGAGTCCGTTTTCTATTTGGGTGCCCCGTTTTTTATTTGGGTACCCGGTTTTTTATGGGGGGTCCGTTTTTTATTTGGGTGACCCGTTTTTTATTTGGGTGCCCCGTTTTTTATTTGGTTGTCCCGTTTTTTTATGGGGGGGTCCGTTTTTTATTTGGGTCCCCCGTTTTTTCATGGGGGCGTCCGTTTTTTATTTGGGTTCCCCGTTTATTTATGGGGGGTCCACTTTTTATTTGGGTGCCCCGTTTTTTATTTAGGTGCCCCGTTTTTTTTATGGTGCCCCGTTTTTTTATTTGGATGCCCCGTTTTTTATTTGGGTGCCCCTTTTTTATGGGGGGGGGGCGTGTTTTACTTGGGTGCCCCGTTTTTCATGGAGGTTGTCCGTTTTTTATTTCGGTGCCCCGTTTTTTATTTAGGTACCCGGTTTTTTATGGGGGGGTCCGTTTTTTATTTAGGTGCCCCGTTTTTTCTATTGAGGTGCGCTGTTTTTTATGGGGGGGGTCCGTTTTTTATTTGGGTGCCCAGTTTTTTTATTTGGGTGCCCCGTTTTTTATCTGGGTGCCGCGTTTTTTTATTTGGGTTCCCCGTTTTTTTATTTGTGTGCCCCGTTTTTTTATATGGGGGATCCTTTATTTTTACTTGGGAGCCCCGTTTTTTATGAGGGGCGCTTTTTATTTGGGTGCCCCGTTTTTTATTTGGGTGTCCCGTTTCTTATTTGGGTGCCCCGTTTTTATGGGGGGGGGTCGTTTTTATCTGGGTGCCCCGTTTTTTATGGGAGGGGGGCGTTTTTTATTTGGGTGCCCCGTTTTTTACTTGGGTGCCCCGTTTTTTATTTGGGTGCCCCGTTTCTTATTTGGGTGCCCAGTTTTTTATTGCGGAGTCTGTTTTCTATTTGGGTGCCCCGTTTTTTGTGGGGGGTCCGTTTTTTATTTGGGTGCTCCGTTTTTTATTTGGTTGCCCCGTTTTTTTATATGGGTGCCCAGTTATTTATTTGGGTGCGCCGTTTATTATTTGGTTGCTCCGTTTTTTTATTTGGGTGCCCCGTTTTTTTTATGGTGGGATCCGTTTTTTTATTTGGGTGCCCCATTTTTTCTTTGGGTGCCCCGTTCTTTTATGGGAGGACCGTTTTTTATTTGGGTGCTCCGTTTTTTATTTAGGTGCCCCGTTTTTTCTATTGAGGTGCGCTGTTTTTTATGGAGGGGGTCCGTTTTTTATTTGGGTGCCCAGTTTTTTTATTTGGGTGCCCCGTTTCTTATTTGGGTGCCCCGTTCCTTTAAGGGGGTATCGGTTTTTTTATTTGGGTGGCCCGTTTTTTTATTTGGGTGCTGCGTTATTTTATTTGGGTTCCCCGTTTTTTTATTTGTGTGCCCCGTTTTTTTATATGGGGGATCCATTATTTTTACTTGGGAGCCCCGTTTTTTATGGGGGGGGGGGCGCTTTTTATTTGGGTGCCCCGTTTTTTATTTGGGTGTCCCGTTTCATATTTGGGTGCCCCGTTTCTTATTTGGGTGCCCCGTTTTTATGGGGGGGGGTTCGTTTTTATTTGGGTGCCCCGTTTTTTATGGGAGGGGGGCGTTTTGTATTTGGGTGCCCCGTTTTTTACTTGGGTGCCCCGTTTTTTATTTGGGTGCCCCGTTTCTTATTTGGGTGCCCAGTTTTTTTATTGCGGAGTCCGTTTTCTATTTGGGTGCCCCGTTTTTTATTTGGGTACCCGGTTTTTTATGGGGGGTCCGTTTTTTATTTGGGTGACTCGTTTTTTATTTGGGTGCCCCGTTTTTTATTTGGGTGTCCCGTTTTTTTATGGGGGGGGTCCGTTCTTTATTTGGGTCCCCCGTTTTTTCATGGGGGCGTCCGTTTTTATTTGGGTACCCCGTTTATTTATGGGGGGGTCCACGTTTTATTTGGGTGCCCCGTTTTTTATTTAGGTGCCCCGTTTTTTATTTGGGTGCCCCGTTTTTTTATATGGATGCCCCGTTTTTTATTTGGGTGCCCCTTTTTTATGGGGGGGGGGGGGGGGGCGTGTTTTACTTGGGTGCCCCGTTTTTTATGGAGGTTGTCCGTTTTCTATTTCGGTGCCCCGTTTTTTATTTGGGTACCCGGTTTTTTATGGGGGGTCCGTTTTTTATTTGGGTGCCCCGTTTTTTATTTGGGTGCCCCGTTTTTTATGGGGGGTCCGTTTTTTATTTGGGTGCTCCGTTTTTTATTTGGGTGTCCCGTTTTTTTATTTGGGTGCCCAGTTTATTATTTGGGTGCCCCGTTTTTTTAAGGTGGTGTCCGTTTTTTATTTGGGTGCCCCGTTTTTTTATTTGGGTGCCCCGTTTTTTATTTGGGTACCCGGTTTTTTTATGGGGGGGAGGTCCGTTTTTTATTTGGGTGCCCCGTTTTTGTATGGGGTGTCCATTTTTTATTTGGGTGCTCCGTTTTTTCTTCGGATGCCTCGTTTTTTTATGGGGGGGGTGTCCGTTTTTTAAGGGGGGGGTCCGTTTTTTATTTGGGTGCCCCGTTTTTTACTTGGGTGCCCCTTTCTTATGGGGGGGGCGTGTTTTACTTGGGTGCCCCGTTTTTTATGGAGGTTGTCCGTTTTCTATTTCGGTGCCCCGTTTTTTATTTGGGTAACCGATTTTTTTTGGGGGGGGTCCGTTTTTTATTTGGGTGCCCCGTTTTTTATTTGGGTGCCCCGTTTTTTATGGGGGGTCCGTTTTTTATTTGGGTGCTCCGTTTTTTATTTGGGTGCCCCGTTTTTTTATATGGGTGCCCAGTTATTTATTTGGGTGCCCCATTTATTATTTGGGTGCCCCGTTTTTTTAAGGTGGTGTCCGTTTTTTATTTGGGTGCCCCGTTTTTTTATTTGGGTGCCCCGTTTTTTATTTGGGTACCCGGTTTTTTTATGGGGGCGAGGTCCGTTTTTTATTTGGGTGCCCCGTTTTTGAATGGGGTGTCCATTTTTTATTTGGGTGCTCCGTTTTTTATTTGGATGCCTCGTTTTTTTATGGGGTGGTGTCCGTTTTTTAAGGGGGGGGGCCGTTTTTTATTTGGGTGCCCCGTGTTTTACTTGGGTGCCCCGTTTTTTATGGAGGTTGTCCGTTTTCTATTTCGGTGCCCCGTTTTTTATTTAGGTACCCGGTTTTTTATGGGGGGGTCCGTTTTTTATTTGGGTGCCCCGTTTTTTATTTGGGTGCCCCGTTTTTTATGGGGGGTCCGTTTTTTATTTGGGTGCTCCGTTTTTTATTTGGGTGCCCCGTTTTTTTATATGGGGGCCCAGTTATTTATTTGGGTGCGCCGTTTATTATTTGGTTGCTCCGTTTTTTTATTTGGGTGCCCCGTTTTTTTTATGGTGGGATCCGTTTTTTTATTTGGGTGCCCCATTTTTTCTTTGGGTGCCCCGTTCTTTTATGGGAGGACCGTTTTTTATTTGGGTGCTCCGTTTTTTATTTAGGTGCCCCGTTTTTTCTATTGAGGTGCGCTGTTTTTTATGGAGGGGGTCCGTTTTTTATTTGGGTGCCCAGTTTTTTTATTTGGGTGCCCCGTTTCTTATTTGGGTGCCCCGTTCCTTTAAGGGGGTATCGGTTTTTTTATTCGGGTGGCCCGTTTTTTTATTTGGGTGCTGCGTTATTTTATTTGGGTTCCCCGTTTTTTTATTTGTGTGCCCCGTTTTTTTATATGGGGGATCCATTATTTTTACTTGGGAGCCCCGTTTTTTATGGGGGGGGGGGGGCGCTTTTTATTTGGGTGCCCCGTTTTTTATTTGGGTGTCCCGTTTCATATTTGGGTGCCCCGTTTCTTATTTGGGTGCCCCGTTTTTATGGGGGGGGGTTCGTTTTTATTTGGGTGCCCCGTTTTTTATGGGAGGGGGGCGTTTTGTATTTGGGTGCCCCGTTTTTTACTTGGGTGCCCCGTTTTTTATTTGGGTGCCCCGTTTCTTATTTGGGTGCCCAGTTTTTTATTGCGGAGTCCGTTTTCTATTTGGGTGCCCCGTTTTTTATTTGGGTACCCGGTTTTTTATGGGGGGTCCGTTTTTTATTTGGGTGACTCGTTTTTTATTTGGGTGCCCCGTTTTTTATTTGGGTGTCCCGTTTTTTTATGGGGGGGGTCCGTTCTTTATTTGGGTCCCCCGTTTTTTCATGGGGGCGTCCGTTTTTATTTGGGTACCCCGTTTATTTATGGGGGGGTCCACGTTTTATTTGGGTGCCCCGTTTTTTATTTAGGTGCCCCGTTTTTTATTTGGGTGCCCCGTTTTTTTATATGGATGCCCCGTTTTTTATTTGGGTGCCCCTTTTTTATGGGGGGGGGGGGCGTGTTTTACTTGGGTGCCCCGTTTTTTATGGAGGTTGTCCGTTTTCTATTTCGGTGCCCCGTTTTTTATTTGGGTACCCGGTTTTTTATGGGGGGTCCGTTTTTTATTTGGGTGCCCCGTTTTTTATTTGGGTGCCCCGTTTTTTATGGGGGGTCCGTTTTTTATTTGGGTGCTCCGTTTTTTATTTGGGTGTCCCGTTTTTTTATTTGGGTGCCCAGTTTATTATTTGGGTGCCCCGTTTTTTTAAGGTGGTGTCCGTTTTTTATTTGGGTGCCCCGTTTTTTTATTTGGGTGCCCCGTTTTTTATTTGGGTACCCGGTTTTTTTATGGGGGGGAGGTCCGTTTTTTATTTGGGTGCCCCGTTTTTGTATGGGGTGTCCATTCTTTATTTGGGTGCTCCGTTTTTTCTTCGGATGCCTCGTTTTTTTATGGGGGGGGTGTCCGTTTTTTAAGGGGGGGGTCCGTTTTTTATTTGGGTGCCCCGTTTTTTACTTGGGTGCCCCTTTCTTATGGGGGGGGCGTGTTTTACTTGGGTGCCCCGTTTTTTATGGAGGTTGTCCGTTTTCTATTTCGGTGCCCCGTTTTTTATTTGGGTAACCGATTTTTTTGGGGGGGGTCCGTTTTTTATTTGGGTGCCCCGTTTTTTATTTGGGTGCCCCGTTTTTTATGGGGGGTCCGTTTTTTATTTGGGTGCTCCGTTTTTTATTTGGGTGCCCCGTTTTTTTATATGGGTGCCCAGTTATTTATTTGGGTGCCCCATTTATTATTTGGGTGCCCCGTTTTTTTAAGGTGGTGTCCGTTTTTTATTTGGGTGCCCCGTTTTTTTATTTGGGTGCCCCGTTTTTTATTTGGGTACCCGGTTTTTTTATGGGGGCGAGGTCCGTTTTTTATTTGGGTGCCCCGTTTTTGAATGGGGTGTCCATTTTTTATTTGGGTGCTCCGTTTTTTATTTGGATGCCTCGTTTTTTTATGGGGTGGTGTCCGTTTTTTAAGGGGGGGGGCCGTTTTTTATTTGGGTGCCCCGTGTTTTACTTGGGTGCCCCGTTTTTTATGGAGGTTGTCCGTTTTCTATTTCGGTGCCCCGTTTTTTATTTAGGTACCCGGTTTTTTATGGGGGGGTCCGTTTTTTATTTGGGTGCCCCGTTTTTTATTTGGGTGCCCCGTTTTTTATGGGGGGTCCGTTTTTTATTTGGGTGCTCCGTTTTTTATTTGGGTGCCCCGTTTTTTTATATGGGGGATCCTTTATTTTTACTTGGGAGCCCCGTTTTTTATGGGGGGGGCGCTTTTTATTTGGGTGCCCCGTTTTTCATTTGGGTGTCCCGTTTCATATTTGGGTGCCCCGTTTCTTATTTGGGTGCCCCGTTTTTATGGGGGGGGGTTCGTTTTTATTTGGGTGCCCCGTTTTTTATGGGAGGGGGGCGTTTTTTATTTGGGTGCCCCGTTTTTTACTTGGGTGCCCCGTTTTTTATCTGGGTGCCCCGTTTCTTATTTGGGTGCCCAGTTTTTTATTGCGGAGTCCGTTTTCTATTTGGGTGCCCCGTTTTTTATTTGGGTACCCGGTTTTTTATGGGGGGTCCGTTTTTTATTTGGGTCCCCCGTTTTTTCATGGGGGCGTCCGTTTTTATTTGGGTACCCCGTTTATTTATGGGGGGGGTCCACGTTTTATTTGGGTGCCCCGTTTTTTTATGGAGAGGCCTGTTTTTTATTTGGGTGCCCCGTTTTTTATTTAGGTGCCCCGTTTTTTATTTGGGTGCCCCGTTTTTTTATATGGATGCCCCGTTTTTTATTTGGGTGCCCCTTTTTTATGGGGGGGGGGGCGTGTTTTACTTGGGTGCCCCGTTTTTTATGGAGGTTGTCCGTTTTCTATTTCGGTGCCCCGTTTTTTATTTGGGTACCCGGTTTTTTATGGGGGGGTCCGTTTTTTATTTGGGTGCCCCGTTTTTTATTTGGGTGCCCCGTTTTTTATGGGGGGTCCGTTTTTTATTTGGGTGCTCCGTTTTTTATTTGGGTGTCCCGTTTTTTTATTTGGGTGCCCAGTTTATTATTTGGGTGCCCCGTTTTTTTAAGGTGGTGTCCGTTTTTTATTTGGGTGCCCCGTTTTTTTATTTGGGTGCCCCGTTTTTTATTTGGGTACCCGGTTTTTTTATGGGGGGGAGGTCCGTTTTTTATTTGGGTGCCCCGTTTTTGTATGGGGTGTCCATTTTTTATTTGGGTGGTCCGTTTTTTCTTTGGATGTCTCGTTTTTTATGGGGGGGGTGTCCGTTTTTTAAGGGGGGGGTCCGTTTTTTATTTGGGTGCCCCGTTTTTTACTTGGGTGCCCCTTTCTTATGGGGGGGCGTGTTTTACTTGGGTGCCCCGTTTTTTATGGAGGTTGTCCGTTTTCTATTTCGGTGCCCCGTTTTTTATTTGGGTAACCGATTTTTTTTGGGGGGGTCCGTTTTTTATTTGGGTGCCCCGTTTTTTATTTGGGTGCCCCGTTTTTTATGGGGGGTCCGTTTTTTATTTGGGTGCTCCGTTTTTTATTTGGGTGCCCCGTTTTTTTATATGGGTGCCCAGTTATTTATTTGGGTGCCCCATTTATTATTTGGGTGCCCCGTTTTTTTAAGGTGGTGTCCGTTTTTTATTTGGGTGCCCCGTTTTTTTATTTGGGTGCCCCGTTTTTTATTTGGGTACCCGGTTTTTTTATGGGGGGGAGGTCCGTTTTTTATTTGGGTGCCCCGTTTTTGTATGGGGTGTCCATTTTTTATTTGGGTGCTCCGTTTTTTATTTGGATGCCTCGTTTTTTTATGGGGAGGGTGTCCGTTTTTTAAGGGGGGGGGGTCCGTTTTTTATTTGGGTGCCCCGTGTTTTACTTGGGTGCCCCGTTTTTTATGGAGGTTGTCCGTTTTCTATTTCGGTGCCCCGTTTTTTATTTGGGTACCCGGTTTTTTATGGGGGGGTCCGTTTTTTATTTGGGTGCCCCGTTTTTTATTTGGGTGCCCCGTTTTTTATGGGGGATCCGTTTTTTATTTGGGTGCTCCGTTTTTTATTTGGGTGCCCCGTTTTTTTATTTGGGTGCCCAGTTATTTATTTGGGTGCCCCGTTTATTATTTGGGTGCCCCGTTTTTTTAAGGTGGTGTCCGTTTTTTATTTGGGTGCCCCGTTTCTTTATTTGGGTGCCCCGTTTTTTATTTGGGTACCCGGTTTTTTTATGGGGGGGAGGTCCGTTTTTTATTTGGGTGCCCCGTTTTTGTATGGGGTGTCCATTTTTTATTTGGGTGCTCCGTTTTTTATTTGGATGCCTCGTTTTTTTATGGGGGGGTGTCCGTTTTTTAAGGGGGGGGGTCCGTTTTTTATTTGGGTGCCCCGTTTTTTACTTGGGTGCCCCGTTTTTTATGGAGGTTGTCCGTTTTCTATTTCGGTGCCCCGTTTTTTATTTGGGTACCCGGTTTTTTTATGGGGGGGTCCGTTTTTTATTTGGGTGCCCCGTTTTTTATTTGGGTGCCCCGTTCTTTATGGGGGGTCCGTTTTTTATTTGGGTGCCCCGTTTATTATTTGGGTGCCCCGTTTTTTTAAGGTGGTATCCGTTTTTTATTTGGGTGCCCCGTTTTTTATTTGGGTGCCCCGTTTTTTATGGGTGCCCAGTTTTTTATTTGGGTGCCCCGTTTATTATTTGGGTGCCCCGTTTTTTTAAGGTGGTATCCGTTTTTTATTTGGGTGCCCCGTTTTTTTATTTGGGTGTCGCGTTATTTATTTCGCCGTTTTTTATTTGTGTGCCCCGTTTTTTATGGGGGGGGTCCGTTTTGTTATTTGGTTGCCCCGTTTTTTATTTGTGTGCCCCGTTATTTATTTGGGTGACCCGTTTTTTATTTGGGTGCCCCGTTTTTTATGGGGGTCCGTTTTTTATTTGGGTGCTCCGTTTTGTTATTTGGTTGCCCCGTTTTTTATTTGTGTGCCCCGTTATTTATTTGGGTGACCCGTTTTTTATTTGGGTGCCCCGTTTTTTATGGGGGTCCGTTTTTTATTTGGGTGCTCCGTTTTATATTTGGGTGCGCCGTCTTTTTATTTGGGTGCCCAGTTTTTTTATTTGGGTGCCCCGTTTTTTATTTGGGTGCCCCGTTTTTTTAAGGGGGTATCCGTTTTTTATTTGGGTGCCCCGTTTTTTTATTTGGGTGTCGCGTTTTTTTATTTGGGTGCCCCGTTTTTTTATTTGGGTGCCCCGTTTTTTTATGGGGGCGGATCGGTTTTTTTATTTGGGTGCCCCGTTTTTTATTTGTGTGCCCCGTTTTTTATGGGGGGGTATGCGTTTTTTATTTGGTTGCCCCGTTTTTTATTTTGGTGCCCCGTTTTTTATTTAGGTGCCCCGTTTTTTTTTGCGTGCCCGTTTTGTAAGGTGGTGTCCGTTTTTTATTTGGGTGCCCCTTTTTTTATTTGGGTGCACCGTTTTTTTTATTTAGGTGCGCCGTTTTTTTATGGGGGGGTCCGTTTTTTATTTGGGTGCCCCGTTTTTTATTTGGGTGCCCCGTTTTTTATGAGGGTGGGTCGTTTTTTATTTGGGTGCCCCGTTTTTTATTTGGGTGCTCCGTATTTTTATTTGGGTGCCCCAATTCACACTTTTGAAGTGAAATGGCAAAGAGTTCCCGTATACCTTTAGGTGATTTCAACAAAGCACCCTGTGCTAAAGTGGAATCCCATTGCGAATCATCTTCCAAAAGACCACGCTTAAAGCAGGCTTGCCGTTTCATATCACATATTTCTTCATCAACAATTTTGAGGTCCTGAAAACTGTGTGGGCCTACAACTTCATGCAGAAGAAGGTGGAGATGAAACACTCATGCTGACTTGGGGGCACAGTGCAAACCCTTCCAAGACAGCTGTCAAACTTTACACCAGGATGCCTGACCTTATTTTCTTCGCACCCTAGTGTTTTTAGACCATATAAAGTAGGATGTAACCTGGGAGTACACAATTGCTTGCGCAAATGTATCGAACTGGCAAAGTTTGAAGAAACCTGTCAGAGTGGTCTCTTTCGGATCGGCGGCCAGCTTGCCGGCGGTTTGTTCCGTAAAGTAAACCCTTTGCCCATTTTCCAAATGTACCGCAAGCTGTACGATGGCGGTGTGCTGTTAGTGTAGAGGGAAACCAAATAGGCGCTAAAATGCTTCATTGCTATTGATGTACCGCCCCGCCAGGTATTCTGTGACATCATCAGAGCCCTTATTTACATATTTGCATATGTATTTTATAGACTTGACGGAGTTGCAAAACTCAACGTTGATGTGGGCGTTTAACATCTTCAAGAGAAGCGAGCTGTAAGGGACCACCCATTTATTGTCGACTCGACCTCCCTTTAATGTTGTGGTGAAGCCAGCGTTCTCGGGCCTTCTCCGCCCGTACTCATCGCCACCAGTCTGAGTCTCGTCAACAAATCTTTTGGGGTATCTCTTACTGCACGACCCCCCTTTCAGATACGTGTGATGCTCATTAGGACCCGACCTACACGGACCATGTTAGCTTTGACGATATCATATAATTCCTGGTCAGTTGCTGGGTTAGGGATTTCAGCCGAAATTAAGCTGTCTATGGCATTTGAATTGATTTTGTCAGCTAACCAAATCAAAATGTGAGCATGTGGCAGCACTCGTTTTTGCCATTCGACGGTGAACATGTCACATTTTACAGCCCCAAATACCTGACCTTTTTGATTAAACCATGAGTTTAGCCAGTTTCAGTCTGAACACTCTGGCAATGAGGTCATGTCTGTTCGAATAATTTTACCCAAGAAAAAGTTCACGGTTACATTCCGATTCATAGGTCTATAGCATTAATCTGTTATATGAAGTGTTATTTTGCGGGTTGTTATTTGCTATAAGCCGATTGAAAATGACCCAGATAAGCCGTATGTCAATACGGATCGCTCCACTGCAGTATTGTCATATAGGGGGTGAAGAACGACAGAGAGAGAAAAACAGTTAAATTATAAAGAGGGGGAATATACGGAACGCTCCATTTGATCATACACATTGTTTCTCTCTTTGCAGTGTTGTCATATAGGGAGTGAAGAGCGACAGAGAGAGTAAAGCAGTTACATTATAGAGAGGTCGTTATTGTTACGTTTGTTGTTTTATAAATTCATCTGTTGCTTTTGAATATTTGTTATTTGATGTAAAATGTAAGTGTGTACCTAAACTGTAATGGAGACGGAGGCAGTAACCTTTTAAAGAGAGTTGCAGAGGAGATTGAGGGTAGTGAGAGGAATGAAGCGTGTAAGAGAGAGGGTTACAAATGTATTTAGTTTTATCGATTTTTCTTCCTAGAAGCAGGACATCCTTGGCAAAAATAATTACGCGTTGACCTGCCCTGGTAAATTTGGAGCACATTGGAAAAAAGTCATCAAAATCGGTAGAGAAATGTGGAAATGGATAAAAATCATACACACACACAGACAGACATCTACCCTTTTATATATATCGAGATATATATAACTAGCAGTTTAGCCCAGAGTTTATCGGGTTTGTTCATTTGCTATGAAAAGTTACAAATAGGTAAACGTAGCTTGAAAGCGCATAAGCTTATCAATTATGTGCATAAAGCAGTTGAACCGGTTATTAAAAGTTACTAACAAATTAGCATTTTGGACAATCAATGATGGGTTAATAATCTTCCAATAGCGAATTTAGTAGACCAAAGTTGCCAGAGGGTGGCCCTGGTGCCGCTGGGTATCAGATCTGTCCGCTATGGGTGACCCTACCAGTTTTCCAGACGGCATAGCTCCAACACCTCCAACCCTGTACCAACATCTATAGCACTTCTTTGTAGACGATATTGCGTGTCATCCCTTGAGGAGTGTAAGCAAAAAGTCAATTCCTGCTCCCTACGCGGAAACAGGCAACATAAGGTTGGGCATGGGAGAAGCATGGCACCCCAAATGGATACCCGCCACAGACAATGTTTGCCCTTGTGACTTGTTAATGGACATGGCAAAACATGGTATTAACGGAAATTGGGAACGCCGGAAATCGAACGGGATATCTGACTCCGAGGGGAAAAGGTTCATCCTTGGAATGAAAACATTCTCACATCTCCCGCACCCTGTTACAATGGTGGCCTCAATCAAGTGGGGCGTCAGTGACTTGACGACCATGCGAGTACCGTTGCATTGCTTTGGTGGACGCAAGTTCCTTATTAGCATAATGGGACAGCCAACCCTAAGCTTAAAAATGTAAGATGGGAACCCTGGGGGCTCAAGGGAATTTAATAACTCAACCGGATAATTAGCGATATCGTCGGGGACTGACGTCCGGTCGATAGATTTGAAGATGTGTTCTTTACCGGGAATTTTATCAATCAGCTGCTCGTTAATAAAATTAACCATGGTAATTTTCGGAGCAAGGATGGCTCTTTCACTGAGCCAATCGAGGTTTTTAAAGTTAGATGAGACATTAGGAAAAACTGCTTCCCAAAGGTCAGAAGGGCTGCTCACAATGTTGCACAGGGAGTCGATTGCAATGCCGCCCTTGTCATCCGCAGGGACCTTGCCCTCAGAAAGTGCTAAAATATTCTGAGCAAATGCTGCAGAAATGTTGTCACCATGCAAATGAGTACGCATATTTGTGCTCAGGTACAAACTCTTCACCTGTAGCCACAACATGGACGACTTAAAAGGCACGCACTTCATCAGCTCTTGTCCCTTTGGGGATGACAGGCAGCGTTTCCCGAAAATCCCCTGATAGCAGAAGGGTTACGCCACCCATAGGAGCCGTAGAATCCCTAATGTCTTTCAGGGTCATGTTCAATGCCTCAAGGGCACCTTTGTGTGCCATTGTGCACTCATCCCAAACAATTAGGCAACATTATTTGAGAACCAGAGCTTCCTGTGAACTCTTGCTGATATTGCATGTTGGTGTCTCAGTTTTTTCTACCAAGGGTAGTTTAAAGGTTGAATGTGCTGTCCTGCCGCCGGCAGCAAAGTAGCAGCGATCCCGGACGATGCAACGGCCAACGCAATTCTTTTCTCCTGAAGAATCTTAGCGAGAATCAATTTCGTTACATAAGTTTTTCCGGTACCCCCAGGAGCATCGAGAAAGTAAATACCCCCAGTCTGGTTTTGAACCGCGTCAATGATAGTTAAATAGGCCAACCTTTGTCCGACAGAAGTTTCGGCTCATTTTCCTCTAAGTATTGGGAAAGAGGTTCGATGTCATATGCTGTTTCCCGCAGCAAATCCGAGGCCAACGGGTTAACTTCCTCTCTGACGCTTGAAGGCAAGCCATACGTCGCCAACTCACTCCCACCCATGTCGAGGAGGGCGTCCTCGATATCAATGAGTGCCCTGTTGTAGATAATGCCGCTGTAACCAACTTCCACTGAAGTATACTGCAGATGAGCCAGGCACAAGAAGTCCTCATACATGAAGTCTCTGTACTTGACCTATACAGATTTGAGATCACCCAATTCACACTTTGAAGAAAATAGCAAAGAGTTCCCGTAGACCTTTAGGTGATTTCAACAAAGCACCCTCTGCTAAAATGGAATCCCATTGCGAATCATCTTCCAAAAGACCACGCTTAAAGCAGGCTTCCCGGTACCTATCACATATTTCTCCATCAACAGTTTTGATGTCCTGAAAACTTTGTGGGCCTACAAATTCATGCAGAAGAAGGTGGAGATGAAAGCACTCATGCTTACTTGGAGGCACAGTGTAAACCCTTCCAAGACAGCAGTCAATTTTTACACCAGGATGTCTTTCAGCAGTGTGACCTGACATCTTCGCACCCAAGTGTTTTTCGACCATATAAAGTAGGATGGAACCTGGGAGTACACAATTGTTTGCGTAAATATATCGAACTGGCAAAGTTTGAAGAAACCCGTCAGAGTGGTCTCTTTCGGATCGGCGGCCAACTTGGCGGTGGTTTGGTCCGTAAAGTAAACCCTTTGCCCATTTTCCGAATGTACCGCAAGCTGTACGATGGCGGGGTGACGTTGGTGTAGGCGTAAACCAAATAGGCGCCAAAAAGCTTCATTGCTACTGATGTACCGCCCCGCCAGGTATTCTGTGACCTCGTCTCTGCTAGTTTCAGCTTGAAAAATGCGAACATAGCGGCATCAGAGCACTTATTTACATATTTGCATATGTATTTTATCGACTTGACGGAGTTGCAAAACTTAACGTTGATGTGGGCGTTGAACATCTTCAAGAGAAGCGGGAAGTAAGGGACCACCTATCTATTGTCGGCTTAACCTCCCCTTACTGTTGTGGTGAAGCCACCGTTCTCGGACCGTCTCCTCCTGTACAGGGGGTACTCTTCGCCACCAGTCTGGGTCTGGTCAACAAATTTTGGGGGGTATCCCTTACTGAAGGACTCACCCCCCCACCTTTCAGACACGTGTGATGCTCATTTGGACCCGACGTACACGGACCATGAATCCTGTTACCTTTGACGATGTCATGTAATTCCTGGTCAGTTGCTAGGTTAGGGAATTCAGCCGAAATGAAGCTGTCTATGGCATTTGAATTGATTTTATCAGCTAACCAAATCAAAATGTGAGCATGTGGCAGCCCTCGTTTTTGCCATTGGACGGTGAACATGTCATATTTTACAGCTCAAAATACCTGCCCTTTTTGATTAAAGCCATGAGTTTAGCCAGTTTCAGTCTGAATAATTTTGTCTGTTCGAATAATTTTGCCCAGGAAAAAGTTCACGGGTTACATTCCGATTCATATGTCTATAGCATTAATCTGTTATATGAAGTGTTATTTTGCGGGTTGTTATTTGCAATAAGCCGATTGAAAATGCCCCAGATAAGCCGTATGTCAATACGGAACGCTCCACTGCAGTGTTGTCATATAGGGAGCGAAGAGCGACAGAGAGAGTAAAGCAGTTAAATTATAGAGAGGGGGAATATACGGAACGCTCCATTTGACCATATACATTGTTTCTCTCTCTGCATGTTGTCATATAGGGAGTGAAGAGCGACAGAGAGAGTAAAGCAGTTAAATTATAGTGAGGGGGAATGATCATGATCGATTTTTGCCCATATTGTTGATTGATTTGAAATTGTTTTGCTTCATGACCTTCTCCTGACCAAAAGCATTAATTGCTCCGACTTTGAATAGAATCCGTGAAAAAAGTTCTCATTAATTTTTTGTCTCATATTGAGAAAAACAAAGAAAGAAAATTACAAAAAGGACAACAATAAAATATGTCTTTGTTGAGAATCATGTAAATAAATGCTTAAGCGTCGTTATTGTTACGTTTGTTGTTTTATAAATTCACCTGTTGCTTTTTATATTTATTATTTGATGTAAAATGTAAGTGTGTAATATGTAACGTTGAGAGAGCAGTATGTATTTAGTGTTATCGGCTTTTTAAATTTTGATATTTGATGTATGAGTGTTTGTTGTTGTATAAAATGATGTGTTGCTTAGTTATCAAAGTTTTTTTCGCGTTCCCGAACGAATAGGGGGAATGATCTATTATATATAGAGAGAAGAGCAACGGATAGAGTGAAGCTGGTGTTAAACCTCGAAGCATGAAGAGAGTAAAGCAGTTAAATTATAGAGAGTGGGAATAATCTATTGTAGAGAGAGGGAAGAGCGACGGAGAGAGTAAAGCTATGGCTGTTGTGTTGCTTAGGTTTCAAAGTTTGTGTCGCGTTCCTTCAAAAGAAGTTTTGTCGTTGTTCTAAATTGTAATGGTGATAGAGTAGTAGACGGAGGCCCTGGTAAATTTGGAACACATTGGAAAAGAAATCATCAAAATCGGTAGAGAAATGTGGAAATGCATAAAAATCAAACATACACACAGACAGACATCTACCGTTTTATATATATATATATATATATATATATATATATATATATATATATATATATATATATATATATATATATATATATATTAAAATAACAGATTAAAGTTTAAGCAAAGAATCGCTGCGTTCACCCTTAACGGGATCTTCTGAAACTAAAAATGTCAATCCGAGAACGCAGAATTAAATATTTCGAAACACGTTACACACACTATATATATATATATATACACACACAAATATAGCGTCATAATGTCGTAATGCAGGGAGCCAGACATACAGACAGATATTATAAGTGTGCAACGTTATATCTATGTATCTATCTAAAAAGAAAGACTAATAATTATAGAGAGAGATCGCTGAATCGCCTAATACGGTCCCGAGGGTATTGAATATTTGAAATATCTTTTGCTTAAAACACTCACAGGACCATAAGTATTACATGTGTAAAGTTTGAAAACAATCGGTTGGGTGGTTCTCGAGTTTTAAGGAGTCAGACAGATAGACAGAGAGACTGACATTCTCTGTTTTAGATATATAGATAAACTCCCCTTTTATATATGCTGACTACAAAATGAAACACGAGATTAGAAGTTGATATATATATTTAAAAAATACAGACACTCGGAATCATTTTCTTTTCACATCATCCAAAGAATACCTGCAAGAACATTCCTTTGAACTAAGCTACGAATATCTGCTCAATATATTAAAAAAACACAAGAATTTATAGTAAACTAGAAATATATAGCAAAATAGAAAAATGTTAGTACTTCATATTTAACCGAGAAGTGTATATACATAAAAGTAAGCTTACCGATTCTTTTAAAAAAAAGGAGCAATATCTTGAGTAAAATATCCGATCGTAAAAGAATAAAAGCCTCGCAAAATCACTAGATAATATAGTGAGAATTACCGTGCGCTTATATGTTACAGTTGTTGTACTTTGCTCAAGATATTTATGTAAAGTGTAGAATATTTTGTAAAATATTATTTTGAATGAAATAAAAGGGCGGTGAATTGGCAGTTACGGTAGAGGGTCGGACGCCATGCTTTGCAGCATAGTTAGGTCCCTTTACGGTCTGAGTTCAAATCCCGTCGTGGTTAACTTTGCCTTTAATCCTTACGATAAAATAAAGTACCAGTAATGCACTGGGATAATGGCTGGCCTCGTGCTAAAAGTAGAATCAATTATTTTGAATGAAATGTACCATAATGTGGTTTGGGGGCTAAATGTTAAAATATGAGGTTACAAAATACGTTGGGGGGATAACTTGCAATACTTTATATGACTATATATTTCGGGATAAAATCCTTCAATCAAAAGGTTAATAGAAGAATCTTGTTCGGTGCTGTATATATTTTGTCACTATTAAGCTGCCACTGTTGGAAATTTGAAAGTGGATTATTTGTCATTCAACGTTGGACGTGGTGAATGGGTCACATGGTTATGTTATCAAATCATTATTCTGCTCTAAATTTTGTTTTATCATTTTAAAACTATAATATCGTGTGGATTCTGTGTTCTTGTCTAGCGTTGAATTGCAGCTTCAGTTTGACTATAACTATAGATTGTTTTATCCCGTGATTGCCGGTATTCATATCTACAAACAGCGAAAATATTTAGCTACATTCTACAACTACATCTACAAACAAACCATCGGTTATACAAATGGCATCCAGCCTTTAAATTTACTGTCCATCAACTAAATTGACTTGGTGGAATGACGAATGATCAACTTCTTCCACTATTGTGCCTTCTTCAGCAGTTATGTAGATTACATAAATCAACATTACGTCTTCCTGTGAAGAATATTTTATGTTGCCTTATGTATGTATGTAGTTATGTATGTATGTATGTAGTTATGTATGTATTTCTGTATGTATGTATGTATGCATGTGTGTTTGTATCTATTCAGGGAGGTAGGTATGTGTTTGTATGCATTTACTTGAGTATGTAGATAGATTTAAACGAATGTGCGTATGTAACGTATCGACATTTAATGCTGTAAAAATAAATCGTCTTTATCAACTTTAGAGGATTGCATATTACCGACAAACTTCACCCAAGGGTATATATACTAAATAGAAATCCTGTTAGATCAACAAGCAGAATAATGGTCTATTACTTTAATGTTGAGGAAAAGTAAGCTCTTCCGGCTTGAGATACATTGTATAAGTCCAGATAATCCCACAGTAAATAACATGCTAGATGTTAGGTTATAGGAAATGAATATTTATGTTTAGATATTTAATTGAAATATTTTCCGCTTCCTTTTTTTTCAAAATGTAAAATGAAAATTTTCTCCTACAGTTGGTGAGTAGTATATGATTATTTCAATCAAAATTGGAAGACTCTATTACTGTTGACAAAAGTCGATATTTTCACTTGAAATCACCATTATCTTATCTCATGTTGAATCCTTTACATGAGACGGTTACATTCAATTACGTTTTCTTGAAATCACTTTTAAAATGTTCATATTTATACTTTGTCAAATATTGACGTTGTAAAATAAACATAATCACTTTTATATACATAATATTGAAAATCAGCTGACATGTAATATTCTATAGTTGAAAGTTAATAAAGAAAATTATAGGATAACATAGCTTATGAATATTAAAATAAATACTGATGCGCTTCAAATAACATTAGAATATATAAATAAGGAATTACGGATATATTGATCAAATGACATAAGCATACTTTTTACGGGTGACTTGATGTATTATGCAGAGGTTTCATAATATTTTAAATATCGAGACTTATAGATATGACGTTATAAAAATGTAATCTTTATATAATTGTTATATAGAGCCACTTCATAGTCCACATTTCTAAAGAAAGAGAAATATTGACATTTTCATAATTTAAATCAAAGGTAATTTGATTAAATGCTTCTGAGAAGTTTGGTATCTTTTAACATTCAAAACTGTCTAAACATTGGTATAATTATTATAAAAGAAATGACTACATCGTGCTTCTCACGTATAATATTGTATTGCTGAAATTGGGCAGAAAGAATTAATATACAAAATTGCAGAGAGTTCTTAAAATAAACGTTGACAGTGTTCAAATAATACTACAGAATGACAAAAATAATTCTTGGAAATACTTATTGAATTACAGTCGGAATTGAAATTTGTATGAAATAACATTTACTAACGGAAGAATGATGCAGTTAGTAATCGATGAATGATATTATATATCTGTATATATCATACACACACACAAACACACAGACACACACACACACAGACACACATACAAACACAAACACATACACACACATACACACACACACATACACACACACACACACAGAAACATATATATATATATACATATATATATATATACTAGCAGCAGGACTCGGCGTTGCACGAGGTAGGACACCTGAAATAGCAAACACGCATATGCAAAGATTGAGGAATGTAGCTGTGTACCTTTTGAACTCCCTTATTCTCAGGGAATGATTGTTCATCTACTGGAAACGTAGAACACCAGCAGGCCCGAATCGTGAATCATCTGCATGCATGTGCAAAATCTGAAGAAAATCAACTGGATACTCTTCAAGCGTACTAAATATTAGAGTATGATTTTTTCTTCCATTTGGAGAAAATCGGTTAGGTACTTTTAGAGGTTTATAGATTCGCACCCAGTCATCTGGACAAACATTATTAGTTATGTCTATGGCAGTGGATTAGCAGTATCGGTAGAGGGTCGGACGCCATGCTTTCCAGCATAGTTACGTCCCTTTACGATCTGAGTTCAAATCCTGCCGAGGTTGACTTTGCCTTTCATCCTTACGGGGTCGATAAAATAAAGTACCAGTAATGCACTGGTTAATTGCTGGCCTTGTGCCTAAAGTAGAAACAATTATTAGTTATGTCTATTGCACCTATATGCATACTGTACAGAGTAAATCCTGCAATGCTTGAGTAAGACATGTCATGCAACCGCACAGCATGTTGGGCCTTCCCAACAGGAGACCATAGCCTCTTCGTAAATCTACCCAATATGATATAGATCGAACTATTATATCGGATGCCGAACGCTTCGGAGTTACTATTGGGGTTACCATCAAAAGGGCGCCGACAAAAGTTTTAAGGTCCTCCTCATTTCCTCAATCTCCGAAAATGGTCCTGCTTAAAAGTAAGTAAGTGTTGTGTCCTCTGTTAATAAACCAAATTTTTAACGAAATATTATACGCTACTTACGATGTTTAAATAGCGTTTATATTGAAAATGAAAATGGCATGTAATGCCCAATGCTAATTCGTAAATTTCCTAGAAACCAGTAAAGGAATCGGACACTTTTTTCGGCCACAGCAATGCGAGGGGAGTAACTAATAGGTACTGCAAATTTCGAGGGAATCAGCTGGATTATCTTAGTTACGCCTCACAAAAGCCTAAAAGTGCCTAGAAAATGCGGTTTTTCGCCTAATGCGAGCCCCAGGGCCGAAAAAGTTAAATTCTTTTACGTCCATTGCACTTCAAGTAATACAAGTACGCATGTGTAAAGTTTAAAATCGGTCGGGTACTTCACGAGTTTTAGGGATTTACACAGACAGACAGACATCCTGTATTTTATATATATAGATATATAACAAAGAGTGTGTGGTAAGATACCAGGTGGACCATAACGCACCAGAGTACTCAATACTTAAGGTAGAAGAGTGGGTAATAGAAAAAGAGCCAGGACCCCGACGGCTGAGCTCCGACCGTTTCGACAGCTACATCAGAACTCAGTTTGGATCTAGCTGTTGAATCGGTCGGAGCTCGGCCGTTGAGGTCCTGACTATTTTCATATATATATATATATATATATATATATATATATATATATATGTGTGTGTGTGTGTGTGTTTGTATGCTTTCATTAACAGCAATATTTTATAATTATGTGTAAGTGTATGTGGGTATATGAGCTAACTAAATAATTGTTTCTACTTTTGGCACAAGGCCAGCAATTAACCAGTACATTACTGGTACTTTATTTTATCGACCCCCTAACGATGAAAGGCAAAGTTAACCTCGGCGGGATTTGAACTAAGACCGTAAAGGGACGGAACTATGCTGGAAAGCATAGCGTCCGACTCTAGCGATACTGCCAATCCAATTTAGATGTTATAAACTCTAAATTGTACCGAGAGTATTGATGTGGACTGTATTAATTTGAATAAAATGAAATTACGTAAAACATTCAGTATAGAATAAAATGGAAATTAATATAATGAATTAACATTTCGAATTATTGTGCCCGTTTCTATTCTGGTTATATTTTTCTCAAGGGTAATTTTCAGTAAAATATCAAATCCTTATTTGCACAATATATTGTACAGCAAATCTCTAAGAACTACGACCTAATTTCTTTATAAGCGGGCATCTATAATTTTGTTACGAGAATATATAAGTTTGAATATATATATATATATATATATATATATATATATATATATATATATATATATATGTGTGTGTGTGTATTTAAGCGAGTATACTTGCTCTTGTGTGAGGCTGTATATATATGTATGCGCCTGTGTCCGTGAGTGACGCGAATTTCAAGCCAATGTGATCAGAAATGGTAGTAAAACGGCGAGTATTGTGAGACAATTGACAGCCTAGTTTCAGGCTACCAGGTCATGGCATGAGAGAATAGGGAAATAATTACACTGGGGAATATGCAGATTTTTAGGATAACAAAACAGAGAAAAACTAGTTGAAGCATCACCCAGGTGCAGTAACCGGAGGCAAGAATATGCCAATCCAATAGGGTTCCTCTGTGAACTCCGACAAAATGATCGCGGTCGATCGACATGTAGGATCATAAAAATGAAACATGCTTTTATTTGCCATGAGCATTTCATCAGATCTTAACATAGCCTCGGTGTCATAAATTTAAATTGTTAAAATCTGGCACCTTAAAGCCTGTACAATACCATTCAATGGTAACTGAAATATTTATACCAGATACATGAAAAGCCGCCACCACTGCAATATATGAAGAAAATAGTGCTGACTTGTATTATCCATGGCTTGAAATGAACATTAACACTCTAAATAGCTTGCAAATACTTATACTGTGTTTTTGTTTGTTTGTTTGTTTTTGCGCCCTTATGGTATCACTTTTATACCAATTGATTATTAAATATTTGTATTACCAAATTTTACCACAGGTGCCAGATTGACAATCGGCAAGATATAGAAAAGAAGCAGGATAGAAAGGAATATTCAAATAATAAAAATAATAAAATGAAGTTCAAAAAGATCAATTTTGAGGTAATGATTTCTTGGTTAGATTTTCATCGATTATACTATGAATCTTTAATTGTTTTGTTATAGATGTTAAAGTTCTGTACAGATTGATTTTACAAACACTTTTGCAATATTCCAGGCATCAAATCACAATCTGCCAGAGGTACAAATGATATTTCTCCTAGAGGTTGAACATGATTTCTTAAACTATGATAGTCATTAAATTCATGAAGCGATAGTAATTATTTCTTAATGATCTATAACAATAAAAAAGAAGTTTAGAACGAGACAAGAGAGTGGTTATTATTCTGGTATTGTCAGCATATGAAATTTCCTATAAATATTTTTATTCTTTGCTATAATTGAGAGTATACCAATCAGTAGACCATGAACTACATCGGATATCCGGTTTTTGATTATTCTATGAAAGCAAAACACAATATATAAAAATCTAATTATGGATTGTCGCATTGTTTAATTAAGATTCTATTGGTGTTCCAAATGAATGCGCATTGATTTTCCATTTCGCACAACTTAAAACAGAAGCCACATGCATCATTAAACAAACTTTTTAGTAATGAATTAATTTTGCCTCATCATTTTAATTCATAAGTCTTAGAATTGTTGATGCCTTTTGTTTATTAAAATGAATGTGATTATTTTGATAGTGGTATATTAGTTTTTTGGCAGATTTATTAAATTATCAAACAAAAGAGTTAACATGTTTGATCTGGGTTGTTATGTTTAGAGTTAAATTCTCATTATTGTCATGTTAGCTTTCATCATAACATGATCGCCAATATATAGTGAAAATGAAATATTGAGGATGAAATTACCGATTTCGCCCTCTCATGAAATTGCTCGCCTGATGGGGGACAGGATTAAGTAACATTGTTTATATATATATATATATATATATATATATATATGTGTGTATGTGTGTGTGTGTGTGTGTATGTGTGTGTATATATATATATATATATATGTATGTATATATATAGTGTAGAACCTGACAGAGATTGAACCCATGACCAGGAGTTTCACCGTCTCTAATACATACCACTAGGCTGCCGAGATAGATATATATATAAGATTGATGATGCCGAAACTACACAGAGGCTCCGGGAGGGATCAAACCATGACAATTTAAATGTGAACATCACAACACTTACATAAATGAGATGTAACTAGTGGAGGAAGCTAAATGTTATCGGCTACATATTGTCGGGGTTTCTTCCATAAATTTCCGTGGCTCTTATATGTAGATTTGGAGGGAGGATGGAAACTCCACTAGTCTGGTGTGACGCCAAAAATTAGTGCATATGGGAGGCAACACCGCTTTGATAAAATGTTTTGGCCGAGTATATATTTATATATATTTATATATATATATATATATATATATATATATTAGAAAGTGAGGCTTTTTTTTTTTTTTTTTTTTTTTACAAAATGAAAAATAACCGAGGTGTCCTACACGAGTGGAGGTATAAAGAAAAAGGGATGAAATCGAAAATGCAACTGAAGTCTTATTTTTTTTCAAATATATATATTTATTTGGTTCCTTTACCGGTTTCGCAGTTCTTCTGCTTTTCAAAAGGTGAGTTGAGATGGAGGCTCTGTGGTTTTTCTCACATCTGGTTGGTCTCTAAATGTTACTTATTTTATATGGAAAAAGTGGCTCGAAAGCCAGGTTTTTCGAGAAGTAATTTGATTGGTTTGTCAATAATTATAATAAATTTCGCGCCAGTTCGCGTTACAATAGTTCTTCAAATAAGAGAGGGGGGGGTGGGGTTGTCCAGGTTGTTTTTTCATATATGAGTGTTTGAATTTCTTTTTACTTGAAAAAAACCTGGCTTTCGAGCCACTTTTTCCATATAAAATAAGTAACATTTAGAGACCAACCAGATGTGAGAAAAACCACAGACCCTCCATCTCAACTCACCTTTTGCAAAGCAGAAGAACTGCGAAACCGGTAAAGGAACCAAATAAATATATATATTTACAAAAAAATAAGACTTCAGTTGCATTTTCGATTTCATCCCTTTTTCTTTATATATATATATATATATATATATATATATATATATATATATATATATATATATATATATATATTTATATATATATTAGTAAGTAAAAAGGAAATGAAAATGGTGACAAATTTTTCCAAGTGAAAAATAGTTTAATTAGTAATAAGTATTAGTTAGTATTCAGTTTTAGTTTTAAGTTTTTACGGGTTGTACATTTCTTATGCTTTTCAAAAATAATTTTGAGATAGAGTGCTCGTGATTTTTGAATACTTATTTCTAATTATTCCTAATTAAACTATTTTTCACTGGGAAAAATTTGCCAGCATTTTCTTTTCCTCTTTACTAATATATCACAACTCGAGTGTCACACCTCTATTTTTTTAAAATATATATATATATATATATAGAATAGCTTTCACCGTATTTTTGACTAAAGGAATTTTAGCCTGATAATGGGGTTTAGAACCCTCAGATAAATGGAAAAAGTCCCATGTACGTCAATACTAATCTTTTTCCATTTATCTGAGGGTTCTAAACCCCATTATCAGGCTAAAATTCTTTTAGTCAAAAATACGGTGAAAGCTATTCTATTTTCTAATTTCAAACCTGCTCACTGTTTCAAAACATACTTACTTGCCAGTATATATATTTGTGATATAGCACTTTGTTATAGTACTTCATTCGATATCCAATCGGAATTCAACGCTATCTGGTTGGTGAGGACAAGACCACTCCATATGTGTAGCAAGCGCCTGCTTGCATGAAGGTCAGGAAAAAGAGACACATTTTATGCATTGCTATCATGATTACTATAATTCACTTCTGGCATTAAGGCAGTAAATACCGGCCATATAGTCTTGAGTGTAATCGTTCATCGCGTTATTCCTGCGGGCCTTTACCAACATATCTTTCCTCGGGTGTAACTTACATATCCGATTCCTATTTTATTTAAAATCATCCACTATGTACATACAAGGACTCAAACAAAAAGACACAAATTATGATACGTAAATGGATGTGAAATCGCACACATCGCACACATTCTCACATTTTTTCAATAACGAATTTAATACCTTTTAAAATGAAAATAGTATTTCATGCTCTGTTGAAAGAAACAAATGATTGGAGGCATATTTTCAAACATCAATTTCACTATTAAGTAGTATGTTGTCTTTTGTCTTGATGTCTAGATGCATACGACGAAGCATGCTGGATAGAGGAACCTGTCAATATTCATTTAAATGTTCTTTGATACATACTGATTGGTGCTTCAACGCAAACGCCCGCGTGGCAGCCAGGAAACACGGTGGATAGTGAGGGGGAAAACTCCATTCGCTGCCAAATTCTATATCGGAAAAAACGTAAATGCACTCGACAGAAAATAAATATTTCCCCGCCATGATTACTCTACACTTGATTAGAATCACTTTTTATCAAAAACATATTTACAAATTCATTCAGCTCGGAGGTAAATGGACCACCGAAATATATATATATATATTAGAAGGATCGACGATAACTATATACATAATTAAAACCAAGTGCAATTTGTAATGTTAACGCTTACTTTACTAATATACGTGTGAACTAATATACGTGTGAACCTGTCACTCCTTGACTATGAGTATGTTAACAGAATGTGTAACCAAGCATATTTAAAATATATATGTATAATGTATTTTCTCTTTCGTTGTATATATTTTCAAAGGATTTCGTTTAGCTGCCAAATTAAAACACGTTTAATATTAATAGGCTCTATGTATATTTTATTTTTTCGACTTTTCCATCTAGCGCCTCTTTCTCAACAAGGGAAGGTGTTATATCATGCTAAGTCATTTTCTATTCACATGATATTTGTTATACACAATGTATTATTTTCATTATTAGATGTAGTTTAATTTGAACATCACCAATGTCTTATCAGATGGATGCAATTCGAATTATTTTTTCATACGAACATATTAATGGCAGGTAGCTCTTCGGCATTCCTTTTATAATTATAATAATTGTTTCTACATTTGGCACAAGGCCAGCAATTACCCAGTACATTACTGGTACTTTATTTTATCGACCCCGTAAGGATGAAAGGCAAAGTTAACCTCGGTGGGATTTGAACTCAGTTTGTAAAGAGACGTAACTATGCTAGAAAGCATGGTGTCTGACCCTCTACTGATACTGCCAATCCACCACCAATTTTATAATTATAATAACATTTTGTTTCTATATCCTTATATTCAATTCTAAACAGAAATGTTGAAATCTAAGATGTATCCCTCATATATATGATTTAGATTTGTATCATTTCAAACCCGTTCAAGAAACCCTTTTAAAATATTATTTACTTTTCATTTTGTATTCCCTCCATCTCAAAGAAACAAAAACATTTGCGTCGAGGAATAATTAGCATCTCATATGAAAAACTATAGGTTATAACGTTTTCTCATGAGAAAACAATATACATAGAAACCATGAATATAAGAGCAAGATGTATATAAGGAAAGAGTATCATTATATATGTTCTCTATACATTGACAGGAGTAAACATACAACAATTTAGATGGTAAAAAGGTTCTTTGTTTCAAAGTTCTTTGTTTCTACATGCAGAAGAAGATAGCCGAGTTTGCTGCAGATGCCTGTGCTTGATATGTACGTTAAGAGAATATTCTGTTATCCATAATATACTACATGTGGCATGACTATATAATGAACATGATACAGGTTAGGCAGTCTCTCCATTATGATGATGGACGAAATTACTTAACGACGCAATAAAACATTATCTCTCTCCCTCTATATTCATGCACACGCACACACATACACACACACGCACACATTTATATATATATATATATATAAAGAATTAGTATATCTACCAACATATATATACAGATGCATACCTATGCTAGCAAATATATAGGTTTTGTCTTAGTAACTTTGTGGTTCAATGCAAGGGGATGCAGAACAATTATATAAAAGACGTAAAATAAGAAAATTATAAAAATTAACTTACTTACTAAGATTTCACTCCAACTAATTAGTTTCTGAAAGGGAATAAACATGGTTTCCGAATGGAACAACATGGAGAATACCTTTCGTCATCAGGAAGTCAATTCTCAGCTAAGTTCGCAGGCGTTGCGTGGACACATATATATATGAATGCCTGTATGTTAACATGTATGTATGCATATTTTCGTTGCTGTGATAGGTAGTTCAT
Organism: Eledone cirrhosa; assembly: GCA_964016885.1. Taxonomy (NCBI): domain Eukaryota; kingdom Metazoa; phylum Mollusca; class Cephalopoda; order Octopoda; family Eledonidae; genus Eledone; species Eledone cirrhosa. Next base: position 57,458,030 of record OZ024745.1, read on the forward strand.
CCCCGTGTGTACGCTGTTACCGGATAGCGCTAGATCATATATTCTTCTTCACTGACAGGTCTTACAACGAAATACGGACTAATGATATCTTGCTGAGTTATATGAGAGTATAACAAGTTAGATTATTGTGTGTAATTATATGTATATATAATAATATTGTTAACCGCCATTTATGTTCTTTCCAGGTACCAAAGTTAAGCATATTTATAATGTAGTACAATTCTTACAATTATTTTCTACTTTTCATATTGCCCGAAGAACATATAAAAAGAAAATTAATATTGCTATAATTTATTTTGATCTGCCACGAAATGAAATATGCTGGCTCATCGACATGCTTTTCATACATATATGAAATGTTGATCGTATACTTTACGTCTAAAAAAAGGAACAGTTTATACATGCTAATACACTTGGTTTATATCTGATGGAGTGAATCGTTAAACATAAATAATCATCAAGATTTGTTTTGTATTTAACTGCAGATGTTAGACTACACACATACATTTCGGTTAAGTAAACAACCAACTGTCATTAGAATATATTTGACCAGATGAGTAACGAGAGTATTTGCACATTATATGCATGTCAGAATTGCATCAGAGCGACCTATTGTTCATGTTCCGTATTATATATTATTAAAAACAAACTTTCATGTGAACATCGAAACTGTTCAACCGAAATAATATCCAACAATATACAGTTAATACAATGGCTTCTAATTTTGGTCCAAATCATGCACTGTGGTGGAATGGAAATTAGGGGATATCAGCCCCAGTGCATGATTAGCCCCTTATTTTATTAAGAATAAAAGATGAAATGCAAAATACAACTCGGTGAAATTTGAACTCAGAACGTAAAGAAATAAATAAGATCAGTTGATTGACTTGTGTTTCTATACTATTCAAATCATCCTTGTATTACATCTTAAATGTTCTCCTGAATGTAACACCGCATCACGTCCTATCGTCTCCTCATAATTATTTATGATTTAATATTGCATCTAACAACACTTGATTCGCTAAAATTGAAACGCATGAAAATATATGCATCGTACAATGCGTGATGCATGTTCATCTCAAAGTTATCTCTGTAAAGATGCTTTCCTTAATGACTTAAAATTAAGTGATTATAAGTTAATGTAACTGAGGACAATTATATATATAAAAATATCATCTAAATGATTATACTACGGGAAACTAATTTATAAGGTTTGTGAATACCTTCTAAAGATAAAAGGTATTGATTTTGTATTCATATATGTTCTTATTTATATATTTATTAAACAATATCCACTTGTATTATCGATTATTTAAATGACCTCCTTTACTATCTGAAATTGATATTTAAAACAATCCAAGCCTTTGGATAATCTCGGAGTGGGAGGAATATCATATTGTATATTAAACTAATCAGCTTTATGTAAAATATCGGATTTATTCATACTGGTCTGTATAGGAATAATCGAACCTCCGTTTAAGCAATGCAAAATATAATTTAAGTATCATAGAAAATACTTAACTATGTATTCATTTGTTTGTATATATTTCTATATTGTTAATGTACTTTTCGTAGCATGGCGTTCCACGTAGAAGGGTGTGAAATGTGGAGTTGTGTAGAGAACACCTTAACCACAAACACATAGAAACACATCAATGCAAGCAGATAATGTATTTATATATTTTAAGCAAGTTTATGCACAGAAACACACACACACACAAACACACGCACACACACACACACACTAATGTATAGATACATCTACAGCTATCTATCTATCTATTTATCTATCTATCTCATCCTATATATATATATATGTGTGTGTGTGTTTGTGCATGTGTGTGTGTTTGTATGTGTGTGGGTATGTGAATATATATGTGAGTATGTGCGTGTTTATGTTGAAATCCGTAGGATTTCCAAAGAAAAGAGTCGTCAATCTGTTGCAAGATAGCTTGTTTAGTATAATCAAAAGTTCATACACTTAACATGTATAGGTGACCATTAAATTCGGGATCCATTCATGGCCGCCCCTGTATAATAGAGAAGGCACTTTTATCTGTCCACATGCCCAAGTAAGGGCCAGTTTAAAAGCGAAAGCGACTCCTCCAATATACTGTGGTGGCAATAGCTGGACAACGAATCAAATGTTCGCACATGTATGTTAAGTGTATGGAAATTTATTTATACTATATATATTTGTTTCTACTTTTGGCCAGCAATTATCCCAGTCGATTGCTGGTACTTTATTTTATCGACCCCGTAAGGACGAAAGGAAAAGTTAACCTCGGCGGGATTTGAAATCAGACCATAAAGGGCCGTAACTCTTTGCTGCATGGCGTCCGGCCCTCTACCGATATTGCCAATCCAATATATATTCTATGTGATTCAATGAATTACTGCTGGTGGTATCAAGACACACAAGCCATGCAAAGTCAGAGAGTATATACTAAAGAAAACACTGAGTTTCGTTTACAAGTGTAAATATTTTTTATTCGAGTATCGACCTGTTACGCGCGTTTCCCAGACGATTGGCTCAGGATAACCCATAGGAGTTATAGATACGTCCCCATTATCTATGTGCTCTTCAGACAGGTGATGCGCAAAAAATTATAGTGTTTATTGTAGGTATTTGGGTGTTGTATTGGAATATATAAATGGGTATATATCTATATATATATATATATATATATATATCTATATATATATATATATATATATATATATATATATATATATCTATATATATATATATATATATATATATATATATATATATATATATATATATATATATATATATATATATATATATATTATATATATATATTTGTGTGTGTATGTATGAATGTATATATATATAAATATATGAAAGACGTAAAGTAAGACAATTAAAAAAATAATTGAAAATTAACTTACTTACTAAAATTTTCACTCCAACTAATTAGTTTATGTAATTAGTGTACATCTGTACGCATATGTTGGTAGATATACTAATTCTCTCTATAAATATATATATATATATATATATATATATATATATATGTACACGTACATACATATATGTATACAGACTTACAGTAGTGTCCAGCAACCATCATTGCTCGTTTGTTCAACACTAACAAAGGAACGCTGTACTAGTTTCAAGCTTATTAGCTATCGTCAGCAACGTATACCTTCCTGCCAGATTGTTGAACGTATATACTTACCTTGTGCATATTAACGGCTGAGAAGCCCAATTTTCATATCGAGTGGGTTAATCGGCCGGGTGCACCGAAAACGATAAACGGAGAAAATGACACACGGAGCATTATAATAAATGTTCGGTGAATCCATACGCACATATATATATATGTGTGCATGTATGTATATATATACATACTACTGTACGTCTGTATACATATATGTATGTACGTGTACATACTTATTTTTAAGTAACAGCCGTACTAAGAATGGGCAATGAAATTTCGTTTCATTTTTCCGTTTATCGTTTTCGGTGCACCCGGCCGATTAACACACTCGATATGCAAATTAGGCTTCTCAGCCGTTAATATGCACAAGGTAAGTTCAACAATCTGGCAGGAAGGTATACGTTGCTGACGATAGCTAATAAGCTTGAAACTAGTACAGCGTTCCTTTGTCAGTGTTGAACAAACGAGCAACGATGGTTACTGGACACTACGGCTTAATACGGGATGTTTGTTTACAAACACACCGAGTATTATAATAAATGTTCGGTGAATCCATACGTACATATATATATGTGTGCATGTATGTATATATATATACATACTACGGTACGTCTGTATACATATATGTATACATATATGTATGTACGTGTACATACTTATTTTTAAGTAACAACCGTACTAAGAGTGGGAAATGAAATTTCGTTTCATTTTTTTCCGTTTATATATATATATATATATATATATATATATATTAAAATATAGAGAAAAATACTGCATGTAGCACATGGGTAACATGTAATAAAATAAGTCCCTCATCAGTGATTTGCCGAAGATCATAGATATTTCATTGCATTAAAAATCATATATCTCACTTCGGTGCAATAATAACCAAAATAAGTTATTAGGACAATTAAAACGCGTAAAGCGAGTGAGACAGGAGAACAACAGAAAATATAGCATACCGTAGGGGAGAAACAAGCTTCAAAAATTATTCTGTTTAGCATAAGCTAGGTGAATATATGAGCGCTTAGAGAATAGAACCTACACGAACGAGGGCTATGAGCAGAGAGAGAAAAAATAGCGTTCGTGAGTGCAGGATGAAATGAAGAGAAGAGGGAGAAAAACAGTGAGTGAGTGAAAGTGTGAGGAAGAGTTAACGGACAAGACAGAGGGGGAGAAACAGAGAGAATGGGGGAACAGTAAGAGAGAGTGAAAAAATACAGAATCGCAGTGGTAAATATATGTATTAAAATATAGAGAAAAATACTGCAGGTAGCACATGGGTAACATGTAATAAAATAAGTCCCTCATCAGTGATTTGCCGAAGATCATAGATATTTCATTGCATTAAAAATCATATATCTCACTTCGGTGCAATAATAACCAAAATAAGTTATTAGGACAATTAAAACGCGTAAAGCGAGTGAGACAGGAGAACAACAGAAAATATAGCATACCGTAGGGGAGAAACAAGCTTCAAAAATTATTCTGTTTAGCATAAGCTAGGTGAATATATGAGCGCTTAGAGAATAGAACCTACACGAACGAGGGCTATGAGCAGAGAGAGAAAAAATAGCGTTCGTGAGTGCAGGATGAAATGAAGAGAAGAGGGAGAAAAACAGTGAGTGAGTGAAAGTGTGAGGAAGAGTTAACGCACAAGACAGAGGGGGAGAAACAGAGAGAATGGGGGAACAGTAAGAGAGAGAGAAAAAACATATATATATATATATATATATATATATATATATATATATATATATATATATATATATATATATATATACATATATATATATATATATATATAAATATAGGTATATATTTATATATATATATATATATATAAGAAAAAAAGTGTTGGTAAAATCCAGTACTTCAGTATACGGATAGGGAGCACTCAACGAAGATATAAATTTCGGAGTTATAATAGTGACGAAACATAAATTAGATATGATAGCCATTGTACCTCATCAGGCAGTTAGTAAGTTCTTAGATATGCCAACTCTGGCTTTTTGGTGTTGATGGTTTTAGAGCCTTGGGACATATGAGCTTGTTAGGGATAATTTAATGTTGTCAGCAGGAATAATGTTAATTCTCATTGGTCAGTTTGTAGATGCTAGTGGGATTGGTATTTGACCTCAAAGAGGTTGGCGGTGTTGTAAATTTCAAACCCTTAGGCAAGATGACAATAGTTCCATATGACTGATTTTCACGAAAAGCATTCCTGGTCAGATATATATTCAATTGGGGTTTATAGTATGAAATTCGATACTACAGGTCAATCTTAAATTGAGGAATTTATGTGGGGTGGTGATACTGAAAATTATGGTTAGAGTCAAATACTTAGAAAGTCTACATATAAAAAGACTTATGTTGGTTGACTTGTACATACTCACACCCATCCCCCACAGACACACATCTACACATAGAAATCCATACAGATGTTTATATATATGCATGCACACACACGTGCGTACATATATACAAAAGAGGCCCCCAAAAACCAAGTGTATGACAGACATAAAATGAGGTGGGTGTTATATTTAAAGAAAAGTAAAGTGGGTGTTTCGCAAAAAAGAAAAATTATTGTTTAAACTAGACAAAAGAAGAGCATGATATATATCTTCACAGCAATAGCTTAGGGGCTTTGGAGCTTAGGCGAATCCCTTAGTACATACATATACACGCACGCACCCACACTTGTATACGTCTGGATGCGTGTGTATATCTATATACACATGTGCATTCCTACAAGTGAGCATACACAAGTATACACTCGAACATTTTTCAAATGCAACCTGGGGTATTAGTATTTCGTTGCGTTCACATAAGTGCGTACATTCACCTAATCTCGGTATACACACACAACGCACGGTTGCGGACACGCAGTCATGCGTATAGGGTTAGTACCTTAGGATAATCGCTCTTCCCGTGTGGGTTGTAAGTATATAAATATCTATATAGATTAATGAGTGTATAAATATAAATATTATTGGTGATTATATGCTGTTATTTTTTATAGATATATAACACACGTATTAATTTGTTTACATTTCTAATATAAGTTACGAAGGATGTTGATTTTACATTTTAAATATATAGTTAAGAAAAAGATGTAGCTCAAACTTTAAGAGAAGAACATTTTGTACATTGAAATAGTTTCATCAAAAATTGAAAATATTTAAAGAAAATTATTAAGTAAGCGAAATTACATAGAATTTAACATACAAGTTATTATGTCCATGTTTTCTGAATTCTAAAGGAAAAGATAACTCCAATATTATTTGTTAAACTATTAATATTAGATTTGATGAATAATTTTCTTAGAAAATGCGGAAAGAATGTAGAGAAAATTATATATTATTTTGTGTGAGATTATAAGGTATTTTATATTACATGTTTTCAAGGATGAGTATTTCAATTATATATGTATTTAGATACCATCTACGTCGATAGATGTGTGAAAAGTTTGAAAATTAAACAGAGGAAAAAATATATTATTAGATAAGTCAAGAGTGCTTTTAGAAGAACTATCGTAAAGAGGATATCATTCAAAATATCAATTAAAAAAGTATCAATCTAAAAAAATACATTAAGAAGAGTATCAGTAGGAACAGAATATCATTGGTAAAAATATTAATTTATGAAGAAAAAGATCATTTAAAATAACTTGACTAAACAACAGAAGCATTTTAAAGAAATATAAGACGTAGTCAAGTGTAATGAATATTATAGATTAAAATACTTCGGAAAGTGGATCTTTGGTGATGTCTGCAAGAACCAAATAATTCGTTTTTTAAATTAATAGAATTTTGACAGTTAAGTATATATATGCAATTGATATTATACTCCAGAAAACCTATCGAATGCTTCGAATCTGTTATAAATATATTTGTTGAATTACCAACAAATTAAATATCCCTTTGCTTATATATATATATATATATATATATGTGTGTGTGTGTATGTGTGTGTGTGTGTGTGTGTGTGTGTGTGTGTGTGTGTGTGTGTGTGTGTGTATGTGTGTGTGTGTGTGTGTGTGTGTGTGTGTGTGTGTGTGTGTGTGTGTGTGTGTGTGTGTGTGTGTGTGTGTGTGTGTGTGTGTGTGTGTGTGTGTATGTATGTATCTATGTATATATACATATATATATATATATGAGTGTGTGTGTGTGTGCACGCGTATTGTTGTATTGTTGTTTACCACACGCCATTATGTGTTGCAATTTCGTACATGTTAGCTTCACTTATTTGAATCTTCATTGAATCCCTTGCAACTAAGTTTATGTAATCTAAATGTGAATGTATTTTAAATAACATTTATAGAAGCCTGGAATAAACATTGATAGTATCACCAAATGAAATTATTGCATATGTGGAAATAAATTCCAACCATATACCTTCTTGGTTTGAACCACTTATTGTACGATAACACAACGTTTGTATAGCCAATTTCTGTAAATGTGTTGCTTAGGGAGAATATGTCAAACATATTTCACCAAGCACAGTTGAAAACAAACCTATTTCTATAAACTATTACTTCCTCTATTAATGATGTATCTCTGAGTCTCTATCTGACTCTATGTCACTCTGATTTTATGTATATATTTATATATGTGTGTGTGTGTGAGTGTGTGGTGTGTGTGTTACATATGTATATCTATCTCTATCTATATTATACATATATGTATATATCAACACACATACGTACAAGATATTCATATATATATATATATATATATATATATATATATATATATATATATATATGTATGTATATCTTGTACATATTTGTATTGATGTATACATATATGTATAATATAGATAGAGATAGATATACATATATATATATATATATATATATATATGTATAATATATATGTATATATATATATATATATATATATATATATATATATATATTTACATACATACATGCAAGTATACACAAATGCATAGGTAGATGCATTCGCAAGTACATACATGCGTACGTGCATACATACATAGGCGCATATATATATATTTTCATTATGATAATGAATATATCGGCTGATCTAAAAATTGTATAAGAGAAATTATGCAGCAAGCTCTCCGCTCATTTGAATAAGTTGCTGTCATAATCATAGCCCAACACTCTTTTTATTAGTATTTTTTGAAGATTGCTACACAACGTCGTATCTCTTCAGATTAAGTTGGAATACACACACACACACACACACACACACACACACACATATATATATATATAGGGCGGGTAAAATTCCCAAGATGATATATATATATATATATCAATATCATTTCCATGAAATATTGACTCTAACAAATCTAAATGCAATTGTATCTTATTTTGTATTCCTATGAAATAATAATCTTTTGAAATGTATTAGTGATTTCTTGTTGCGCATTCTCCCGACTTTGAATTGCATCATGAAACTAACAATACGTTTATATCTTTTGAAATGATTTCAGATTAAATTCCATTATATTCACTCTCAATCGAGAAGATGTACGTAGGATCGCAGTGAATTATATTTTTTGTTATAATTCTTTCGTCCACTCTTCTAATATTAATCCGACGTACTCTGTATTCCTGTCATTTTAGATGAAATTGAATACAGGGAAATTCAAACAAAAACGAATTAGTAATAATTGAAAATATCTAGAAAATCAATTGAAATAAGAATACAATGTAATATCAAAGGATTACGTTACAAGAATATGATTGGGAAAAGCGTGAATATACGTTAGAGTAAGGAAGAAAAGTGTTCTTGGAACATGCAAGAAAGCCAGCGAAAATATACAGACAAATGAGTGACAATGAGTGAGAAAGCAAAAAAAAAAAAAAAAAAGAAATGTTAATATTGCAAAATGTTCATTTTCAGATATCATAATTGAAAAGAATTTATACAATAAATCAACTCTTACGAATTTAATGATGAGGCAAACTCAAATATTTTCATCGAGACATACGACATCTCATGCAAATAAAAGGAAACAAAACAAACAGAAACCAAAACACAAAGAAAACAATACAAAGAAAATCAAAACGAAAAAATATATATAATAATATTTATAAGAAAACTTCGTGTTTACATATTTAATTGTTTTATAGTAGCCAGATTAGTATTTTTGCATATGGTTACAGAACCAAATTAGCATGAACCCAGCACGAATTAATTAAGCTTTAATTAACAACGTGAAGCGTAGGAAGAGCGGAATAATGTCCATTTGAATGTCTTTATTAAGCTTTTGGCATTGAAAATCCACTACATACTATTGCCGTGTTTACTTTCGGTACTTGGTAGGTAGAGTGGGACACACAATAGAATCCTGAATGGAAATTTAATTAAATCGATCTCACATTCATTTCAGTTGTTACCACTTAATTTTTTCCATGTCCTTTGAGAATTTCTATATTCATGCAAAAATAACTATGCAAGATACTATTAGTATTTTCAATATTTATTCTGAAATAAATACATAAAATCTGGAATCAAATTTCGACTCCATCAATCCATTGCTGTATTATGTTGCAAAATATTTAGATATGGGAGGGGGACATATTACCGGTACTTGACTGGCAGTATTCTTTCATCGTATATGAATAGAAATAATTGCCATGAGTAACATGTGTAAATGAAATTTAATTTAAGGCAGTTTGTCAAAGCTCTGTCAATCATGTCATTCAGCGTCTACAGTTCTTCAGAAGCCTAATTGTGTGAAACCTTAAATTCACTCTATATCCACTTTCATTTTGTTTCCCAAAACATTTAAAGCAAAACTTATCGTTTAGATCTATGTTCACTCAAGGACATTTGAACTAAAACAATATGATTTGTTTGTCGATCAATGACTACCTGGTTCATCGTTACTTGCATATTAAAAAGATGAATAGGTGAATGGAACACCAGGTCTTTTAACCCAACGTGTGACCAGGCAACACTCTGATAAAGTGGAACACTTTTATGAGATTTATCGGTAAATTTATATTTACTCAATTATCTATTCAGGAGTTTACAGGCAGTATGTTTAGGTTTCCATAAATTCATATCATCATTCGATCTAGGCTATATTTTCATGATATATATTTTAAAAGTGTCTTTAAATATGCATTAGTTGAAATTGATTTATCTTCTCAAATTATATCGTCCCGAAAAGTTTGCTTTCGTTTGCCTGGCTTGTAATAAAGATAATTCTTGTGCCTGCTATTTTGAAAGTACACAACTCAGATATTGATACCAAATCCTATTTCACATAAGTATCTAGTTGAATTAAATGCAAATTCTATATCTTCTAATATAATGAACCAATACAATTAAGAGCAAAAACCACTTTGCCTGAGGATTATCAGTGAATAAATCTCGAACTACAATATTTACTTCGGAGAGCTCACGTATCACCCTAATAAAATGTATCAGACACTATATATATTGTCTAATTATTTTTTATATTATTTCCGTTAGTTAAATAAATAACATACGTCGAAGCAACAACGCAAAAACAAAAACAAAAACATTTAAAAAGATATTTCTCGCATAAATTTGGTGTAATAAACACTATTCCATATTCACGAAAAATAGCATTAAATTATACTTTATGAAATAAAGGTTGTTTTTATTTTAAAATATACACTTGAATTAGAATTAATTATACATTGTAAAACGATTGGAATATTTAATGTAATGACGATAATAACATTAATAAATAATTTTGCTATTTGCATCAGACAAATCAATTCAAAGGAATACAAATATACGCGACCACCCACATACCTAGTAAACTCTCTCTCTTTCTCTCTCTCTCTCTCTCTCTTTCTCTTTCTCTCTCCCTCTTTCTCTTTCTCTCTTTATTTCTCTCTCTCTCAATCTATTTACCTCTCGCTCTCTCTTTATATAAATATATATATATATATAAATAAATGTAAGTATGTATGTATGTATACGTACATACATATATGTATACAGACGTACAGTAGTATGTATATATATATATACATAGATGCACAGATATATATATGCACGTATCGGTTTACCGAACATTTATTATGATGCTTGGTTTGTTTCTTTGTAAACAAACAGCCCGAATTACGCCGTACAGTGTTTAGGCAACCACGTCACCGTGCATATATATATATGTGCATGTATGTATATATATACATACTACTGTACGTCTGTATACATATATGTATATACGTATACATACATACTTACATTAAAGTAAGTGCCGTACTAAGAGTGAGAAATGAAATTTCGTTTCATTATATTCCATATATATATATATATATATATATATATATATATACAATATTAAATAAATGGAAACTATATTTATAAAACCATATTTATTTCATTATATATATTTCATTATATATATTTAATATTGTAAATATACTCCAAATATTTGTCGAGTGCTTTTATATCAGTTATAAATATTTACTAGTTGTAACCCAACAATTTAAATATAACTTTCCATATATATATATATATATATATGTATATGTTTCTGTTTGTATGCGCTTGTACATGCTTGTGTATGTGTGCATGTGAACAAGTCTTGGTTGACTTACGAATCATTGACAAATTTGAAATTTGAAAATACAGTCTCCAATGATTGCAAAATATTCGCAACAATATATTCAAACTTCAAATTTCATAATACTTCGTATGTTAACCAATATTGATAATAATATGAAGTCATACGGGTAATTAACAAAAAGTATTCACAGCCGGAAATTGTTACGTTCATCGTATTAAAGTTATCGTTGTCGGTTATCTTCTGACGAATTTCATAGTGACACGGCCGGCCCCTTGTGTCATAGATACAAATTATTTTTTAACATCTGAATGGGCTGGATGGAATAATGTGAAATAAATCGTCTTGTTCAGCGCGGAAATCTACGACCGGAAAAGGAAATCACGACATTACGTCCGTAAGTCAAACACAAAAAAGTGACATGCCATATATTTACAATCAGATCATTATAGAAATACAATTGAAAATATATCAATGCATTCATCTAAATATGCAGCGACAGCCTGAAAAACAATTATGTGGCATCGTCTTATGCCAATAATATGGTGAATGCTAATACTAATTATATTCCCCGTCTCTCTAACTCCTTCCCTCTCTAACACACACCTAACAGTAGGGTCTTCTAATAAAATGCGGTTGTCAAGTGGCACCAGCATTGGGCTAGATTTTCTGGGGTGTGTTAATTTGATATCTTCATCACTATATATCTCTTTCTTCCAAGGACTTTTGAAAATAGCTATTTATATATAGCCTTCAACAATCTATCTTTTTATTGAACTGTCTATTTATGTATGCATCCACATGTCTGAATGTTTCTATAACTGCCCGTCCGATTTTTACAAACGTACGAAGTTCCCAATTGAACCTGAACAAATCCCGTCTTTAGGTTCTGAAAATATCTAATCCTTTAGTAATAGCGGTCGTACCTGCTGAAATTGTGTAACAAACCCTATCCGTGAAATATATTTGACCAGGAGGGATAAATCTTCTGTAATGTGAAATGAAGTCCTCCTACAAACCATCCAACAATACCTCGACATCATCCCTCAGGTGGTTGATCTCTCGGACGGCGCCCGTTTTGCCAGAAGAGAGAAGGTCGCAATTTGGTGGTACCGCCAACCACTGAAAGTCCATCTTCCAGCAAATGGCTAAGATGAGAAAAAATCTCACAATTGTCAAAGCCACAAACATGGTCGCCGATAACAAGAGAGGATTCGGAGATTCGACACTAGCAGCGACACCAAAAAATAGCAAATTTACCGAAATATACTTCGGCATATGTGATGGTGAACAAACAAGTAGCTGTAGCATCAGCAGCAGCAGTTGTGACTGTCAATGGCAACATGGCAGCATGAAAATCAGCAGCCACAGCAATGTCAAACCTTTCAAGCTCAAACTCACAATTTCCAATTAAGGCATAAAAATTGAGATTATTTCACTTCACCTAATCCACCTTTGTCGACGTGTGCTGCGGCATCAGAGACATAAATGAGTTGAATAGAAAACTGCCTCTGTAAGGATGTTGGGAAAGACTCCTGTCCATATAATAAATGGGCTGCTGAAATATAAAAGAGGTGTTTGGAGAGATGCAAGGAGGATTGGATGCAAATAGGGGGGGGGGGGGCGTTTGAAGATAGAATGAAGGTGGAGAAAGAAGGATTTTAGATTGGACATGATGCTCCATCTAAGACAAGCAAGAGTGGAAAATAGACGTTGAAACGATGGTGATAAGGAGGAGGAGAGATCAGTGTGGTAAGAAGGTGGAGAAGGGACAAGAATGAGTCCTGCGGTAGGCCAGAGGAAACTACGTGAGGTGATGGAGCGAAGAGACGAAAAAACATAGAATTAGAGAAGTTGGGAGAGGAAACAAAAGCAGGCACCGTGATGGGAGAAATAGAATGGTGATATGCTGATGGTGAGAAATTAGTAGTTGGAAGAGAATGATGGAGGGAAAGTGGTAGTAAGTATATTGGTGTAAAGCAAAAATCTATCATAAAATCCAGTGATCTGAAAATATATTCAAGTGGAAGTTCAAGTAGAGCCCGGGAAAAAATCCATTCTATGAATCCGACAATATACATATATACATATAATTGTTATTTGTAAGAAAGTGCTAAAGACAATGTATGATTAATTTCCGAATTTCCTAATAAAATTTATTCTCATGCACTAAAGTTTATAAATAATCTAGATAAAATCCCACCATGAATGGAATCAACAATCTACTTCCACATATACACAACGAAGTGTTATATTCTAAGGTATAGGTATCATGACATTCCCAAGCAATGTGGCCCATTATGTATTAATTACTCGTTTAATGTGGACGCAAGAAACCAGGTATATTCGCCTCATTTGTCATCTATTTTTGATGTGTTTGTTTATAGTATAATAATTTTAAAAATTCCATTTCAATACAACTTATTTAAACTCACAAGATATTTGCTAAATCATTATCCTCAATAATCACATGGTTCTTCTATTTAATTCTAGCTTCATAATAGATTGGACAATACGCCAATTATTTTTTCATGAATACAGACGTGAGATATATGTAGGAGAATGAGTAATCATGTAGTATACAATACGTGATCCTAGTTTTCAAATAATAAATGTTGGAAGCCTTTCATCCTTACGGGGTCGATAAAATAAAGTACCAGTAATGAACTGGGTTATTGCTGGCCTTGTGCCTAAAGTAGAAACAAATATATGTTGGAAGCCGGATATAAAATCGAATTTGTGAAATTGTTAGAGGAAATTAACTTATTTTTCGAATTACAATTATTTAGCTCATGTGATTGTATGTAAATGTAATGAGAATTTGTTTGACGAACATTATGCTCAAATCATTCGATATAATAATCTAAATTATAGATTATATGTATTTTAAATAAATAATTGTTTCTACTTTTAGGCTCACGGCCAGCAATTATCCCAGTGTATTACTGGTACTTTATTTTATCGACCCAGTAAAGATGAAAGGCAAAGTTAATCTCGGCGTGATTTGAACTCAGATCATAAAGGGCCGTAACTCTATGCTGCAAAGCATGGCGTCCGACCCTCTACCCATACCGCTAAAATAATGAAGTACATTTTGACTTTTCTCAACTGTCCTAATTAAAAGTTAAAATATGTGAATACATACATACAGTATTTAATGTTAACTTTAGCCCAATTTGCATATCGAGTGGGTTAATCGGCCGGGTGCACCGAAAACGATAAACGGAAAAAATGAAACGAAATTTCATTTCCCACTCTTAGTACGGCTGTTACTTAAATATAAATATGTACACGTACATATATATATGAATACAGACGTACAGTAGTATGTATATATACATACATGCACACATATATTTATGTACGTATGGATTCACCGAACATTTATTATAATGCTCGGTGTGTTTGTAAACAAACACCCCGTATTAAGCCGTAGTGTCCTGCAACCATCGTTGCTCGTTTGTTCAACACTGACAAAGGAACGCTGTACTAGTTTCAAGCTTATTAGCTATCGTCAGCAACGTATACCGTCCTGCCAGATTGTTGAACGTATATACTTACCTTATGCATATTAACGGCTGAGTAGCCCAATTTGCATATCGAGGGGGTTAATCGGCCGGGTGCACCGAAAACGATAAACGGAAAAAATGAAACGAAATTTCAGTTCTCACTCTTAGTACGTATGTGCGTGTACATACTTAAATATAAGTATGTACACGCACATACATATATGTATACGTACGTACAGTAGTATGTATAAATATATACATACATGCACACATATATATATGTACGTATGGATTCACCGAACATTTATTATAATGCTCGGTGTGTTTGTAAACAAACACCCCGTATTAGCCGTAGTGTCCAGTAACCATCGTTGCTCGTTTGTTCAACACTGATAAAGGAAGCCGTACTTAGAGTGGGAAATGAAATTTCGTTTCATTTTTTCCGTTTATCGTTTTCGGTGCACCCGGCCGATTAACCCACTCGATATGCAAATTGGGCTACTCAGCCGTTAATATGCATAAGGTAAGTATATACGTTCAACAATCTGGCAGGACGGTATACGTTGCTGACGATAGCTAATAAGCTTGAAACTAGTACAGCGTTCCTTTTTCAGTGTTATATATATATACATATATATATATATATATATATATATATATATATATATATATATATATATATATATATATATATATATATCTATGTATATATATATATGTATATATATATATATATATATATATATATATATATATATATACGGGTAAATTTTCAACCATATATATTTTTATATACTTTTATATGTACTTGACCCGAATTAGACGGTCGTCTTTTCGCTGTGCGGATGATTAGTTTAACCACCATCTCAGTGTGTTTGGCCTTTAACGTAAGTTGTAGCTCTAATTCATATGAATTATCGAGCGCTTGCCACACAACTCGGAAGTGTTTTTCGTTAACTCCTGAGCTGAAATTCGATTCTCGCTAACTTTTACTTATATATATATATATATATATGTATATATATATATATATATATATATTTCGTTTCTGAATTTGTTTAGCAAGATTCTTTATTTGAAAAAGTGTGTTCAAAACGATATTGTTATACTTTGGGAGGGTCATGTTGCCAATAAGAAAAACACGCACCAGTTGCTTTCACTTCAATTTATTATAACAAATTTATGTGTTATATCCGGGTGTCTGTGTGTGTTTATATTCGTTTATTTATTTGTTTATTTACATGTTACTGGTTGGTTGTTCGTTCTATGTGCGTGTGTGTTTTCATTTTGTCCTTAATTTTAAGTTGTGATGTTGCTGTTCCACTCATGTTTTCTATTTAATTTTGGTTGTAATTCATTTATGTTTATTGCCTCTGTGATTTGTCTAAACATGGCGTCTTTTCTGTGTGTAGATTCTATTCTATTTCTATGTTCTCTAATTTACCCTTTAGGCAATAAACATAAATGAATTACAACGAAAATTAAATAGAAAATATGAGTGGAACAGCAACATCACAACTTACAATTAAGGACAAAATGAAAACACACACGCTCATAGAATGAACAACCAACCTGTAACATGTAAATAAACAAATAAATAAACGAATATAAACACACACAGACACCCGGATGTAACACATGCGCAAACTAAGCACACAACACACACACAAAAACATGATGGCGTAGGACAGAACGAAGGAGAGGCACAAAAACAAAGAAAATAATCCCCAGTCACTGAAGAGGTCACAGAATGTGTGACGAAAGAACTTTGACAATATATAAACAACCATCTGGTTGTGGAACCAACCAACCAACCGGAAATTTATAAATTCCTAAATTTACAATAATAAATTTAAGTGAAAGCAACTGGTGCGTGTGTTTCTTATTGGCAACATGACCCTCCCAAAGTATAACAATATATATATATATATATATATATATATATATATATATATATATATATATAGCATATGTAGAAAAATATTTTCTGCACATGCGTATTCGTATAATTGCTTTTTCTTTTCCGTATAAATTCATTTAAAGTAAGCTGATGATCCGACTAACGTGAAACAATTATTTTCGAAAATGCTGAATTAACTGTTGTGGAACTACTTCTCTCTATATATACATATACACAAAATAAAATTAATGACTATTGCCAAATAACCTATGAGAAATCCATTTAATTGATGTATACCAGATTGAAGTTGCATTTGGTTGCTCGTTGGCAAATAATTCAGAATCTACTTGATGTTTATCACTGGATTGAACGTAACCTATCATTTGTTTTAACTACGCGTGTCATTCAAAGCACCTTTAGCCTGTACAAATGTCAAATAAGATTATGCACTTTACTGTATAATATTATTAACTTAAAATCTGTGTATCAATTTTCTTAGCTAAGTGGCCAAAACCATTTGGAAAGCTGAATGGCATAACAGTTATATTTATGGCTTGTTAAATATAATTGATTAAAAGATAAATGAGATGAAATAAATTGAGCAACGTGCATTAATTGAGTTATATAGGTGTAATGGAATGTGTGTTGAATGACGTACGCAACTAATGTTCAATTATTCGAAATTGTTCTCTTATTTATGAATGAGAATTAAAGATGAAATCCATATTTACAAATTCTTTTGCTTTCTTAGTGCGGATTCTGACACTCGTTAAAAATACACAATTAAAGTAGTGGCATGTTTCCATCTTATTAAATCAAATTCAATAGTAAACCCAAACTCATGTCCAGTTCTTTATACATTTTAGTTATACAAATGACTACAGTGCACACACCTTTATAATGGTTTCTGTATTGTAAATATTTGACAAAACCCCAAGCAGAAAATGGGAAATAGACTTTGTATCTTCGAACAGAAAAACATAAAGAAGAAATCAAAATTACTCGTGTTGTTTCGATTTATTTATATGTCTTGGGCTGATGCTTTTTGTTGCTTTCACAAAGCACCAATGACATATGGCTTGGAATTATATATATACTAGCATTAAAGCCCGGCGTTGCTCGGGGTCAGTAAGTTACCAAAGTTAGGTTGCACCACCCATTTTATGGCAGCACTTTTTTGTCTGCCAGGCACTGGGTGAATGAATTGCAAACCTGGACTGCCGAAGCAGGAGCTGCGCCAGCATTGACAATTGTAGTTTCGCCTATGGATATTATCTCTGTGCAAAGAAGTGTTGAAATTTATTGTTTCACAGTACTTGCGCAACACGTGCGTAGACGATGCCAGCCGAAGAACAGAGCTGGGATGGAGTTGTTCTACATGGTTTTCTAATGTGTGTTTTCTAAATTTAAGACAGTGGGGAGTGGAGTGATATGGGGGAGAGTTAGCTCATGTTTCTAGCAGGTTTGGTGACCTCATAGAGGATATGTTTTCTAAATTTAAGACAGTAGGTAGTGGTGTGATATGGGGAGAGTTAGCTGCTGTTTCTAGCAGGTTTAGTGACCTAATAGGGGATATGTTTTCTAAATTTAAGACAGTAGGGAATGGTGTGATATGGGGGAGAGTTAGCTGCTGTTTCTAGCAGGTTTAGTGACCTCATAGAGTATATTATTGTGTCTAGTAAATAAACTGATACTTCTTACTTCCACGTTCGTTGAGAGGTTTTAAAAAAGATTTCTCGCTATTTTTTTGTTGTTGAATAAATTTATCTGTTGCTTTTGAATAATTGTTGTTTCGTATGAAATGTAATAAGTTCTCTTTGTCATTGAAATAAATAAATGTTTGACCGTTCCACACTCAAAAACAAACGTTCTCTCTCTCTCCCTCTCACTCTCTTCTCCCTCTCTTCAGCGTTCCTAAAGGAAGTTTGTAAGCATGTATGTAGTTTTATCGAATTTTAAAGCGAGTAGAGAGAGAGGTAATCTGATTGTATTAGAGGAGTAAAGCGTCATGTATTTAGTTTTATCGATTATTTCAGTAGTTGTGGGTGAGTTTGATTAAAATAAATAGTTGTTGACCTAAGTCCGACCATTTACAACATTCTTACAGACGTTGAGTCGAATCAGTTTGAAATTGTGCAAATGTATAAACATGGAACATGCACAGACACACACACACATCACCAATCTTTTATAGATAATGATATATACATATATATATATATATATATATATATACATATATATTATTGTGCTTGTGTATATATTTATTTATTTATTTATTCATATTTCTCTTACGTCAGCATTGTTTGTTTGGGTGTTCTTGTTATTCCATTCATTTTTTTCTCTTTAGCTTTGGCCTTCTAAGTTCTATTTCACTTGCCTCTCTGATTTGCCTATCTGCTGGGTCTTTTCTATGTTTAGATATTATTTTAATTTCTATGTGTCTATGTTACCGTCATGTTGTTGTCTGGCGCGTTCGTATAGTACTGAACCGTTTTTTGTCCTTTTATTCCCCCCCCCCCCAGAGTTGGTCTATCCTTTCACCTGTGCTACGAGATGTCTCGCCTATGTATGTTGTTGTCATGTTTCTGCAAGTACCCTCTGTACATCTTATGCTAAAGACTACGTTTCTAGTTTTACAGTTTATCCGGGGGTTTACTTTATATATAATACATTTCCTATTAGTACAGTGGGTTTTCTTAAAAGCGTATGTTTTGCTGATCAGGAATTTTAAGGTAGTCTTGGCTTTTCTACCACCTTAATCTTTAAGTGGGTCTTTCTTAGGGCCTTTCTACATTGGTTAGCTAATTTCCCTCCAGGGGTAGCGACCACGAACATTAAACTCCGGTATCTCTGGTTGTCATACCATAAGGTGGCTTTCCCTATCTTATGCTATTCCATGATTTGCTAATTTATAATGGGCAAATTCCTTTCATATCCAGTTCTATGAGGGTCTTATACTTCTCCGTGGCTCCTTTGTATACTCTGATTCTAAAAGGACGAAAAAACGGTTCAGGACTATACGCACATGCCAGACAAGAACATGACGGTAACATAGACAACATATAAATTAAAATAATATCTAAACATAGAAATGACCCAGAAGATAGGCAAATCAGAGAGGCAGATGAAATAGAACTTAAAAGGCCAAAGCTAAACAGAAAAAATGAATGGAATAACAACACCCAAACAACCATTACTGACGTAAGAGATAAATAAATAAATAAATAAATATATACACAAGCACAATAACAACAAACATATAAGCACACACTAGTAAACTAAGATAGAATACAATAACCAAAACACAGTCACCCAAACACTATACACACACGCAAACTCATGCGTAGAGAAAAAGACAAAAATAAATAAATAAATAAATAAAGAGATTAAATAAAGATTGCGTAAATATACAATACAACAGGAGGAACATAATAGCACCACTGACGATGTTGCAGATGTGCAACGAAAGAACTTTGTTAGAGTATATATATGTGTTTATATCTGTATTATATCTGTATTTTTGACCGTTGGTCAGTCAATGGTAAACATTGAGGACCGAATGAATTAACTGATATAAAAGATACAGAAGCGAAAACCAACCAAACAGTGAGTGTGTTCTGTTATTAATTCTAGCAATATTATTACAACAATATGACCCTCCCCAAGTATAACAATATTTGTTTCGACACACGGTTTCATATCAAAAACTTCGCAAAACAAATATATATATACATATATATATATATATATATATATATATATATATATATATATATATATATATACATACATATATATATATACACACACACATATATATATATACACACACACACACACACACACATATATATATATATATATATATATATATATATATATATATATATATATATGCAAAAGTTCTATTTAAAATTGTTGGGATACAACAAGTAAATATTTTTATAACTGATATAAAGCACTCGACAAGTTTTTGGAGTAGATATACGATATTAATGGTTTTTTTAAATCTTTTAAATTATTTTTATTTATTTGTTTTGATTCTGATAGCTTCTCATAACTTTCATAAGTCTACCCTTTCAATATCTTGATTGAGATATACGTAGGATAAATTTCTATACTAAATATATAAAACATATTATTTTAACTTAAGATACTCTATAGTGTTTTAAAGATATTTAATGCTTTGATATTTCTAGATTCTTTTGACTATTCTGATATAGTTGATTTCCAAAATATATTCCTTTGGTATTTTAAATTTATATTGTTATAGTTATATTTACAAGTTATAATCCTTTAGTAATATATTGATATTTGATTATCTCTATACAAATGCATATGTGTGTATTAACATGCATATAAAGTGTTATAGGTTTTTTGTGTTTGTATATATGTCTGTATATATACATGAGCGATGCAGGAGGACGCACGCAAATATTTATTTATACATATGTATGTGTATATATGTATGTATATATATCTATGTGGGTGAGAGGTATGTTGCAGATATGCATAATATTAAATACATGAATGGTAATCGTATATATGAGGACATGAATATTAATCGTATATATTTATGTATATATACTGTGAACTTTTTATAACACAAGGAATGTATAGCAGTGATTAAGAGAAATCATTTACGTTTTGTATGGCTATATTGTTGGCTTGAGTAAACATAATTTCTATTTTCAGGACGTGCGTATGTGTATATATATATATATACATATATATTTGTATGTCTTTGCATAAGATACTGATCTCTATAGCAAGGGTACATTTTGAACGATTTAACTCAGATTTTGGTATATTGATCTCAAGTTTTTAAACTAAACATATAGTCATTATTGAACAATGTTTAATTTCTCATATTATATATCTATGTCCCATTCATGAATATTGTTATTTATATTTTTATTATTCATTTCATATAAATTGTTAACTCAACTTAATATGACATGACGTAAAGTTTTCATTGTCTCCCCCTCTCTATATATAGTATTTCTCTCTCTTGAGTTTTTCTATCTGTATGATGACTTGATATCTCTCTGTTGCTTTCCTTTGTTTTTCTTATTTCTTCCTTTTTTCTTTCTTTTTTATTTCCTCCTATCTTTATTTATCTCTTTCTTTTCTCCATACATTTCTCTCTCTCTCTCCGTCTTTTTCTAATTGTGCTTAACACTATGACTTATTAAAATAATATAAACAAATCACTATCCAGACAGCCTCCAAAAGTAATGGTTGCATTTTAAAAGGGTACGTCAAAGCTATTTGTAAAACTGTTATATATTGTATTTTGTCTGATGAAGGCATACCATCATTTAATGTGGTATCCCTGAAATATGTATAATGAAACAAATATGGTTTTATAAATATAGTTTCCATTTATTAATATCGTATATATATATATATATATATAAATAAATATATAAATATATATATATATATATATATATATATATATATATATATATATATATATATATATATATATATATATATATAAAAATATATATACATATATATACATATATATATATGTGTGTGTAATGGGCTAGGAGAAACATACATGTCGTGATTAGAAAAATTATTATTTAATTATATATTTTTACATATGTTTAATTATTGATTTATGTTACTGTCAACGGGTTTGTTCGGAAATATTGATATTTCTAATGATTTGCGCGCTACAGTAGACGTTTTAACGTGAACAATTCATCATACACACACACACAACAAACACACGCACACACAGACAAGTATCTATTAAGAACATCCACCTCTCACAAGTATGTAATTATGCACATACACGAAGTCATATATTTCTATCCCAGTAAACCCTCATCTGTGATTCGCTTTTGTAGCAAATTGTTTCAATACATGGTAAATTATACAGGTACGTGTTTCATGTCTATACAAATGTTTGTTTTCCGTCAGTATGAAAACAATCATTCCTTTCAAACCTATGTAAAGAGATAACTCTACGAAATATGAAATTTTTTCTTAATATACGACGAAATATTTTCTGGCGAAATTATCCTGTGGACACATTCATACAGAAATGTCATTTTCAAAATTCTACTTTTTATTTGCTTCGATGTCTTTTTCTTTTAAAAAGCTACTTCTAAATGTCATTAATAAGCTTTTCTTGAGATAAATATCGATGCGTAATCCAACAAGTATTCCATTGAATAGCAAAAATCATTCTTTTCAAACGTACTATATCAAAATGAATCATCTCCTTATATTTAAGAGATTGTGTGTGTTTCTATCTTATTCTTTTAAAATTTGCTTTTATGCTTATGGCTTTGAGAGAGTGTGTAGGAATATGAATGTATATGAACGTTCACAAAACTCTTTATAGTAGAAGCTGCCTGGGTTTTGTTTGTGTGTTTTCTTTCACGAATGTTATATCAGCATTGTAGTTAATGAAGTAAACATAACCAACGTGAAGATGTATTTCTCTATACATCCCATTTTACATAATTCCACATACACACACACACACATACACACACATGTATGTATATATATATATATAAATATGTGTGTGTGGGGGGGGGGGGGGTTGTATCCATGCCATTTTCATTTGCGTCAGAAGCTTGGGTAAATTTGAGTTATCCCTGAGTTATCAAAAATATGAGAAAAGAAAAAATGATAAAGCATTTAATGTAAATATTTACTGAACTGATTCATGGGATTCAGACTATCAAAGTTTTCTTTGATATGAATGTTTCTTGTGAGCATATTTATATACAAGATTGATGACATTTTCTTTCTTTTTTAGAAATAATCACTTAGAATATTTGCCTTGAAGCAACAGGTATTCAATACTTATGCAACTATTAAAATTACACATTAGTAAACACGTCAGTAAACCAGCTATTCATGCTTTTAGGTTTTCAAAATTTGACCGTCGTTGTGAAAAATCCCAATAGTTCCAACATTCATTCCCGTTTTTTTTTTGTCTGTGTGTGTTTTTTTCTGAGCCTGTCATATCTTAAACCACATTTGAACGACAGATGTCATTAATATATTGTTATTGAAGGCATGATTCTCAAGCATATAGATGTGTAAGTATAAACAAATTAACATAAGTTTTCTATCACCTGGTTCTAGATATAGAAATTACAGATTCATTTCTACAACCGATATGTTATGATATATTCCACCAATTGATGTAAGCCTCAACAAATACTTTACAAATATTCCACTCTTCGTATTGATGGCTATTTTCAAATGGGGGAGGGGGGAGGAAAGAGGCGGGAAGAGGAGGGATGAAAGGCAAAGAAGGAGAAAGTGAGGGAGGAGAATGAGGAAGAGGAGGAGAATGAGGAAGAGGAGGAAAGAGAGGAAGTGGGAGAAAGGGAAAATGCGGGTAAGAGAGGGGAAGGGGGAGGGAAAAGGAGGAATAAATGAGGAGGGAAGGAGGAAGAGGGGGAAAAGGGGAAGAAGAAATTGAACGAGGGGGAAAAGGGAGAACGAGGGAAAGAAGAGGAAGGGAAGGAAGGGAAGGTGAGGAAGTGGAGAGCAAGGAGAAAAGGAAAGCAAGGAGAGTAAGGAGAGTAGAAGAAAAGGTATGAAGAAAGGAGTACCAGTATACACAGGAGAGCAATGATAGTCAGGAGAGTAAGATGAAAAGAAGAGCAAGGATGTATGGAGAGCAAGGAGAAATAGGATAGCAAGGAGAAAAGGAGAGCAAAGAGAAAGGAGAGTAATGGGAGAAGAAGAAAAGATAAGGAGAGCAAGGAGAGAAGGAGAAAAGGAGAAACAGGAGATCAAGATGAAAAGGTGAGCAAGAAAAAAGGAGAGCAAGCCGAAAAGGTGAGCAAGAAGAGAAGGAGGGCAAGGAGAGTAATGAGTAAGGAGAATAAGAAGAAAAACGCGTGCAAGAAGAATACGAGTGCGAGGAGAAAAGGAGCGGAAGGAGAAAATGAGAGCAAGAAGAAAAAGGAGAGCAAGGAGTGAAGTAGAGCAAGGAGATTAATGAGTAAGGAGAGTAAGAAGAAAAACGCGAGCAAGAAGAAAAGGAGAGCAAAGAGAAAAAGGAGAGCATGAGAGAAAGCAGAGCAAAAAAAGAGGGATAAAAAGGAGAACAGGGAGAGTAAGGAGAAAAGAAGAGCAAAGATAAGAGGGAAAATGGAGCGCATGGTGAGTAAGAAGAAATAAGAGAGCAAAGAGAGTAAGTAGCGCAATGTGAAATAAAAAGAGCAAGGCTAATTAATAGAGCAAAAAAGGAGAGTGAGGAGAAAAAGAGAATATGAAGGGCGGAAGAGTAAAGCAGATAAAAGTGTTTGGAAAGATGAGGAGAGGGTACTAAGAGGGGGGAAAGAGGGGGAATGAGGAAGAGAAAGGGGGAGAGGGAGAGGGGGAGAAAAGGTAGGGAAGAAATGGAAAGGAGAAGGACACGGAGAGAGTGAGAAAGGGAAGGAAGGGGAGGAAGCGGAAGAGGAGGTGGAAGGAGAGGAAGGGAGAAATGAAACGGGCGGAAGGAAGGGTAGGAAGAGAGAGAGAGTGGGAAAGAGGATGAAATAAGGGGAAATGGGGAGACAGGGGTGTGTGGGGAAATAGGGGGAGAGATGGGGAAATAGGGGTGAGAGGGGAAAATCAGGCAATTTTTCCAAGGGGCAATAAGTACATTTTCGTGTACTTATTTTATTCCGTTGCTTTTCTCTAGAAAAAAAATATGTCACTGATCCAACAGGTAAAGTACTGAACAATAATATAACAAGCATGTGCTTTGTTTTAAATATCGTGAAAATAAAGCCGAGAAAACACATATCAACTCTACCTGAATGTCTATAATGTCCCTTCCTACAAATTTGAAAGGAAGAGGACAAACATCTATAAATAGACTGACTTGGTCAGAGCTTATGAAAAATATCAACAGCAAAACAGTAAAAGAAAGCCAAACAAGACATTCTTCACACATAACTACAGAAAAAAAACTACTAGATAAACAAAGTTCCACATATTGTTTGACCTTAAAAATATACCATGACCTACGCGTAATGGGATATCTATAATAGATGTTCTCAATTGTACTGTATCTGATCTTGTAACTACCTCAGAAGCACTTTCGAATTATTGCTAAATCGACGGAAGTTATTTTATTTTATTTTATTATATTTCAATCTACGCAAATTGGGCTACTCAGCCGTTAATATGTATAAGGTAAGTATATACGTTCAACAATCTGGCAGGAAGGTATACGTTGCTGACGATAGCTAATAAGCTTGAAACTAGTACAGCGTTCCTTTGTCAGTGTTGAACAAACGAGCAACGATGGTTGCTAGACACTACGGCTTAATACGGGGTGTTTGTTTACAAACACACCGAGCATTATAAAAATGTTCGGTGAATCAATACGTACATATTTATATGTGTGCATGTATGTATATATATATATATATACCTACTACTGTACGTCTGTATAAATATATGTATGTACGTGTACATACTTATATTTAAGTAACAACCGTACTAAGAGTGGGAAATGAAATTTCGTTTCATTTTTTCCGTTTATATATATACATATATATATATATATATATATAATTGGGAGAGGAAATGGTGTATATATATTATCAAATGATTCTATGGACATACTTTATAGTATATAAATATATATATATAGACATACATATATATAAGCATTTAAATATATATATATATATATATATATATATATATATATATATATATACGCATGCACATACATACATAAATATATATACATATATACACACACACATATATATATATACATATCTACTCACCTCACACATGCACCTGCATACACGCACAGACGCATATATATACATACACACACACGTATTAACATACACATACATAAATACACACACACACACATATATATATATATATATATATATATGTGTGTGTGTGTGTGCGTGTGTGTGTATGCAGGTGCATGTGTGAGGTGAGTAGATATGTATATATATGTGTGTGTGTGTATATATGTATATATATATTTATGTATGTATGTGCATGCGTATATATATATATACAGTATTTACGTATCGAGAGAGAGAAAAAAAAGGGGAAGATAGGTGATACATATAGTTATTTGCCAAGTAGCGTATGCCAAAGGTGCTCGATACTAGTGCCGGCAGTATTAAATATTCGAAGTATTAATATTTAGTGGGCTAGAGAGTTAGCAGAGCGTAAGCACATGGGAAAGTTAGAAATCGGAGAATAGACCGTTAAAACATGTTTATTTAAAATAGCACCTACGTACGTTTCGCCCAGTTGGGCTTCTCAAGGGCATAAATAATCAAAAGTGTTCCTTACATTGCTCGGAAAGAGTTTTTGGGGTTAAATCCACGTCAAGGTTCATTGCTCGCATAATAGCTTGACGTGGATTTAACCCCAAAAACTCTTTCCGAGCAATGTAAGGAACACTTTTGGTTATTTATGCCCTTGAGAAGCCCAACTGGGCGAAACGTACGTAGGTGCTGTTTTAAATAAACATGTTTTAACGGTCTATTCTCCGATTTCTTACTTTCCCACGTATATATATATATATATATATATATATATATATATATATAAATGCTTATATATGTGAATGTCTATGTATATACATACATATATCTACCTGCTTTTCCCCGCTGTCTATCCTTTTAGAGCTTGTCAGCGCGTAGAGGTTGGTTTGTGTTGCATATAAGAGTAACTATAGACTTGACCACTAGACGCCCACCACTTTACAGTGACTGCGCTATGATAGACATGATTCTCAGTTAAAAGCTTCACTAGGGTCTAGGTATCAGATGACAATCAGCACACTTATTTTTAGACTGAGCTTGAGGAATAAAATATAGAATAGGAAAAATGATTTGGACTTTTACTTGCAACAAAGCAATTCCTGAAAATCAGGGCAGAAATTGCTGCTCACCAAAGCGACAATTAGAAAACTTAATACATCATGAAGGAAGTACACTGCAAAAAACAATTAACTATGCCGATAAAATCAAATCGTCTGACCATAAACTAATAATGCGTACACTAAACATGACCGTCCATCATATGGCGGATATCCTGATGCAAATCAGAAATAAGCCAAATCAGAATATTGACCAAGAAAACCTTATTGACTTAGCAGTGGGATTAATGTAGTTAGCAGAAGCACTGATTAACCTCCATCCAATAAAACCGACAACACAACTAGACCAAAGTAATGTTATGACTAAATTCAGCGAAATTGAAAAAGACATAGCAGCATTAAAGGTGTTAATTAAACACAACAACCAGTCAGATACTCAAAAACAAGATCTGACAGAAATAAAACAAGCCCTAGAGAGCAACAGCAAACAAACAGCAAACACGTGGAGATCTAGTGTAAAAAAAAACATAGACCCAATCAGAATATCCCATCAATGGATAAACATGAACGAGACAGCTACATTGTGCAATTTGGATTGTTGTTTTAAGATTTCACAGAAACCAATCGGAGATATTTTATAATATATATCGATCAGGTCCAGGTTCGTATTAACATGTTTGTTAATTCTGTGGCTTTTGTGGCATTATTTACATAGTTGCTGCTTCCTATTTGTCACACCTTTAACGTATGTTTTTTACTCCGAGATCTAACTTGTCGATTTATCAATATTTCTAATTGAGTGCCCATGCAAGCTTCTGATTTTACTGCAACTTCGATTTTACTCATTATCATTGTTATATCATTATATATGTGTGTATATAGAAACTAATTTAGTTTCCGTCCATTAGAATGTTGGGCATATATGTAACACAGGCGCACGGACAGAATCTCTCTCTCTCTATTAATATATATATATATATATATATCTTGCTAAACAAATTCAGAAACGAAATATATATATATATATATATATATATATATTTCGTTTCTGAATTTGTTTAACAAGATTCTTTATCTGAAAACGTGTGTTGAAACCGATATTGTTATACTTTGGGAGGGTCATGTTGCCAACAAGAAACAGACGCACTAGTTGCTTTCACTTCAATTTATTATAATAAATTTATAAATTTAGGAATTTATAAATTTCCGGTTGGTTGGTTGGTTCCACAACCAGATGATTGTTTATATATTGTCAAAGTTCTTTCGTCACACATTATGTGACCTATTCAGTAACTGGGGATTCTTTTCTTTGTTTTTGTGCCTACCTTTTGTTCTGTCCGTAGGACAGAACAAAGGAGAGGCACAAAAACAATATATATATATACAGAGAGAGAGAGAGAGAGAGAGAGGGAGAGAGAGAGATAGATTCTGTCCGTAGGACAGAACAAAAGAGAGGCACGAAAACAAAGAAAAGAATCCCCAGTCACTGAAGAGGTCACAGAATGTGTGACGAAAGAACATTGAAAATATATAAACAATCATCTGGTTGTGGAACAAACCAACCAACCGGAAATTTATAAATTCTTAAATTTATAAATTTATTATAATAAATTGAAGTGATACAACTGGTGCGTGTGTTTCTTATTGGCAACATGACCCTCCCAAAGTATAACAATATATATATATATATATATATATATATATATATATATATACAGAGAGAGAGAGAGATTCCGTCCGTGCGCGTGTGTTACATATATGCTCGACATTCTAATGGACGCAAACTAAATTAGTTTCTGTGACGCTTGTTTTATTAGCTATATATATTTGGAAAATAATTAAGACATAAATGGAGAAATGTGACAAAATGACTTATTTTGGGTTGAATCCGTATTTTATTATCATTAATTGCATTACAAAAATGACAGTACTGCATTGATATAAATAGCACTATTAGTGTTTCATAAGAGAAATTCGGAATCGTTTATAACTGACATTTTATAACTAGAAAAAAGTGAATCTGTCGAAAACAATACCTGTACGAGATAAACATTGAAATTTGTCGTATATGCTAACACTGTAAAAATGAACAAGTCTAGTAGACTTTTGATCGAGAGAGCATCATGCATACAAAATTAAAGAGTAAATTCCTGGGGCAATCCGCCGCAGAGAAGTGAACCCTTAATGCAATACTTGTTTTTACTAATTACGGACAAAACCCATCATTTAGACTGCTAAAGTAGTTTCGTTTATACAATTTTATTTGCAACGTATGGAACAAGCCGGAACGATGACATTTGCCAAATATGCCACGCATAGGGAACGTTCAAGGGATATAATGATTGCAGTGTGAACTCTTAAAGTTTCAGCAATGCTACGTTTAGTATCTCTACTGAGACAACATTCTTTTCAATTTTTATCTGACTTCAATTTACCATTTATAGCGAAAACACAGTTACTATGATAATATAGAATGATATCGGTAATCCACTACGCTACTGACATTGTGGTATAACAGTTCCTACATTTGAACAATATATACGGCATGACCACGGCTAACCTACAGATAAAAACCAACCCAAAGGGTCACAATGCAATAACATATTCAAATTAAGCTCAAATCAGTGTAAAAGTTAATATCAAATTATATACATGAATATGAATCGAAACATTCATGAATGACAATGAATAAAGCATACGACTGATGCAGTAAAAGAAAATTGTTCATTTTAAATGACAATTTATCTATATATCCGAAATTAGAAATTTGACAGTGAAAATCAGTTTTATTCTGTAATATGACAGCAGACCTCTGTAAATTTATATTGTTCATGAAATTGATACATACTTTACTTATTCATAAGTAGCAAGACAAGATGTCTAGTAGTAGTACATTGTTGAATATGTTATAATCAACAGAGATTTACTTTCGCCGTGGTGTGTTCTTCATATGTGTAAATTGGATTTTTACTTTTAAAACTTAAAATAAATTAAAATATTTGGAATTAATTTCCTCAAACGAAAAGCTATTATATTTCTTTGATACAAAGTAAATAGCGTGTTCGATGCTTTATTACTGTAAATATATACGTGAGATGTATCGAAACATTTCTCCATGCTCTCTAAGGAAATTATTCATATAATTGTTTCTACTTTTGACACAAAGCCAGCAATTACCCCAGTGCATTACTGGTGCTTTGTTTTATCATCGACACCGTAAGAATGAAAGGCAAAGCTAACCTCGGAGGGATTTGAACTCAGAATGTAAAGGGCCATAAGTCTATGCTCCAAAACAGGGTGTCTGACGCTCTACCGTTACTGCCAATCTACCACATTTATTTATATGATGTATCATGTCATGTCACCTACAGGTACTAATTAATATCAATGACAAATTATATACTGAAAATATCATCACGTTGAAAGATTTAAGTTTATTGTAAAAATTACGTTACATACGGTAAATATTAATAAAGATTTCAAGATGAACATAATGTTCTGTATACATGCAAGGTTTACAACACGCAAAGGAAAAGAAAATAAGTGACACCAATTATATGTAGGTTTATGTAGGTTTTTATCATTATCTATATATTTTTTTGCGCTAACTCTTTAAGCAGATAAGCTTTTGAAAAGTTCATTTAGATTGTGTGTTAATTCACACACACAGACACACATATATACACACAGACACAGACACACACATATATATATCAGAGGTGGTAGAAGCATTTCTGAATTTAGCTTATAGATATGTACAGTACTGCCTGTATATTTTCTTATCGAACCCAGCAGAATGCTAAGCAAAGTTGGCTTCGGTAGGATTTGAACCCAGAAAGTAAAGTGCCAAAAGAAATGCTGCATTATAAGTTATCTGACGCTCTACCGATTATTTAAGGATAGTTAGTTGATAGCATTGGAATCGAAGACCTAGATATGTGGCCCTGATCTAAAATCTAAAGTCTGCCTCAAACTCGGAGACTCATCAGGCCGATGCTTATCCCTGTTTTCGTGGCATTAAGCAACTGATTGTAACCCTGTGAGTTCGATTCCAAGCAGCGCATTTTGTTCTTGTGCAAGTTACTTAATTTCACATTATTCCAGCTGGGAAAAAACAATTAGCCATACCTGTAATTTAAAATGCCAGGCTTGTCACCCACTTTACAGTGTTGATTGGGGACTTGGGTAGGGGAGATGCGTGAGGAATTGAGGAGGTAGATCTAGGAGTTAGCTGTTAGAATGTGGGAGGTGCATGGGAGAGAAAGGTGTGCATACTAGATGTATGTCTCAGCCCCTGCATATGGGAAGGCGGGTTTTTGTATTATTGCATAGCGCCAGAGACCAGGTCCTGAGTCATCGACATTCAAACATGCAATTGTGCAAGGTCAATTCAAAGGACCAGCCTCAAAATGCTGAATCTCCCTGAGAACTTGTTAAGTCTATGGAATACTTAATCACTTACACTGTAATACATAAACGATTTCCTATAATACAAAGGGTCAATTACGTCACACTCTGTGTCATACTAAATCTCCCTGAGAATTACGTGTTTGCGGAATGCTAAGCCAGTTAACACTGTAATACAAGATGGACTGTCCCTGTAATTCAAGTAACCAGCCTTTCACACACACACACTGTGCCAAGCTGAATCTCCCTGAGAATTATGTTAAGTGTACCTGTGCCTGTGGAACCCTCAGCCACTTACACTGTAATACAAAAACAATTATTCATGTAATACAACACATCAGCCCTGTCAAATACTATGCCGTAGTAAACCTCCCTGAGAACAGCATTAAGAGTGCACGTGTCTGTGGAATACTCACCCACTTACACTAAAGTACATTATGGATTTTATCTGTAATACAATGGACCAGTTTTGTCCGGACACTGTGCTATGCTGAATCTCCCTGAGAACTATATAAATGGTACACATGTCTGTGGAATTCTCAGCCACCTCCTCTAAAATACATTATGGACTGTACTTGTAATTCAAAGGGCTAGCTTTGTCTGTGACCATTGAATACTCGACCACTTCCAGGATATGTTCACGAGCAGGCTGTTCTGTTGTTCGGACAATCATCGTAAGTACCGACGGATTTTCAATACCCACCCCGCGCACACACACGCGTACACACACACATAAGACCTTAACTATGGAAGAAAAACCAGGATATATTTAAGAATGCAAACAGCATTAACTATGGAATGAAATGGGGGATATAACTGAGCTTGTTAACAGTTTAATTAAGCCAAGAGTTACGCTTCAAACAATCTTGATTATGGAATAAAATCCAA